>VZRZ01008641.1:1082936-1153629 GCA_013398175.1 Climacteris rufus
CGGCGGAGGAAAGAATGTTTAGAAGATGTTCCTTTGTTTTTGTTTGCTCCTTTGACTCTATAATAAATTCACTTTATCACTTAGAAGCACTGACCTTGTCTCAGCCTGATTTTGCTCCTCTGTCAGCATTTCTTATCATGGTTAGTAACACAGTTCAATTCGGAAGGGGGATAAGAGCAGTTCTAGTGGGGCTTTGGCCATTGGCCGGGGCTAAACCACTACAGACTCATTTCAGGAATGCCAAACACACCTCGTCCTTGTTGGCACACTGGGAATTAGGGATGCTTTCTGAAGGTTGGGCTGGCAACATCTCAAAAATCAGTTGCCTGCTAATGGGTTGCCACATCTGCCGAATTGATCCTGAATTTTTTAACTGCTTTCAATTATGAAGCTGTTGCCCACCTGATCCTGTCACTGCCTGCAACGTGCCCTACCACTAGCTATAATGGCCTCTGGAATGGCCCAAGGGAGAGGGTTCTGAACCTTAATAGAAGTCTGCCCTCAAGGATGGAAAGGATGGAAAGGCACAGACTGTCAGTGAGCACATTAGAGGTTTAACACTTTAGTGGCCTGAAGGCAAAGCTTTCTATGGAAGACTCTATCGCATGGCTCTATTGTAAAGGATATATGGAGTGGAGGGCAGTGGGATGCCAAAGAGGGTTCAACCAATGTCCTGAGAAAAAACAAAGTGCAAAATTGTGGACATAGAGTTTTAAAGAGGAATGATACATGGTAACCCAAATCTACCCAAACTGACAGTCACCAAAGACGCTGTGAAGTGGCTTGTCCCTGACTCCTCTATAGCCCCACATCCTTTCTGATCAGCAGTCACTGTGAAAGCCTTACACAAACGTGGGCTTTCAGCTGGTTGTGATGAGCAGTGCTCAGCAGCTACACAGTTTTCCCAGCAGGAAGAGGAAAACCCCACAGTTAGAGGCAGCAGTCGGCACCATGGCTGTAAGCAGGTGGAGTGCACCACATGCAGATGGGAAGGTAGTGGCCTTGGTGGCGTGTTTGCCTTGGAGTGGTGGCTTAGTCTCCTGCCTGAGACACGGATACAAAAATAGGCATAATTTCCTCAGGGCCTCACTAGCAAGGGACTAAAATCTGGTCCAAGCAACAGTGCATTTATTCTTTTCCCCAAGGCTTTAAATGTTTGTTAGTTGCCATGTTATGCTGTGTAAGAAGTGTAGTCCTCTAGCAACAGGACAAAAACATCGTGGGTGACAGATAAGCATGTTTGCCTGCTCTATCCTCCCCATCCTTTCTGGACAAATGAGTGTGTCTCTAAACCTGTTTCACTCTTACTACACATGCAGTAGTCTGTGGGAAGAGAAAGTTAATCTTCTTGCTCCATAGTGTCCTTGCTGAAATTAGTGAGAAATGAGTTGGAGCTACGGGGTCCGACAGAGGTTGCAGCAGTTCCTCTCTGTTACTTCCAAGGTGCAGGTCCCCAGAGTGTAACACAGCACTGTGAACAGTGAGCAGAACCTCCTCAGGGTGGGGGTCCTCAGAAGACTTCCTTGCAGCCACCCTGTCCAGCTGTTCTCTTCCATCTGTGAGTTAATGTGACATCTCACCATTTCCAGCTCTTATCTTTCATCCACAGTCTTGTGATATCTGATAATTAATGAGAGTATAGATGTAGAAATAACAGGTTACCTGAAGTGTTTGAGAAGACTGCAACTTTTTGTCTTCTTTTGTGGATTTTGAAGCCTGTCTGACTGTTTGGGGGAGAGAAAGGCAGTTACAGGATCAGGAGGAATGCTGCTAGACAGAAAAACCATTCAGATTTCCTGGGAGAACTTCAGAGATTTTGAGAAATAAGCCCATTTCACATTAACTGTCCTTGCACAGTGGTTTTATTTAATGTTACAGCTATGTTTGTTGATCCATTGGCTATCTTGTCTGGCTAACTGCTTAAATCTCAACCTAGCAAATGTGGGTTTGTGGAGATGTAGCAGCAGATGGATACCATTGTTTCAGTAAATCTTTATTGCAGTGTTTCTCTTTGTTTACAGCGTGAAGGAACGGACACTGAAGGAATCCACAAAACCAGAGATTTCGAAGACTTTGCAGATTACTCATGGAATAGCTTCACCACAATTCTGACTGGGGCTTATGGGTTACCCACCATACCTGTTGCATAGGCTAATTTGCAGAAGTGCCCCACAGGGAGATGTCTGTCCTGCTGAGCTGCTGGATATCTACATTCCATCAGGAGGGATGATGAAGAAGGAGTTCAGTGCAGACAGGTTGCCCAAATTATCTCCTCTTTTTGATCAAGACCTTTGACATAAGAGAAAAACCAGTTTTCTTAGATGTGATTTTTTTTTAATGAGAGTATGGCTGGAGGTATTTATTCATTGCCCTGCATCCACCATCCATTTCTTTGAGATCTATGCAAAAGAGGCATCAGTGAATAGATTAAGATATATAGATAGACAAATGAGAGCTGATTATAATTGCTTTAATATTTTTTTTTATTCTTCAGGCTTTTTAAAAAAGGATTTTGGAAAAAATGAGAAATAGATTAAGCTCTGAAGGGGAATTGAAATCTCGTAGTGGAAGCTAGCAGTATCAGTCTTAGCTTGAACAAAATGCACCATAACAACTCCCAGAGAGCAAGAGATAACAAGAGCTGGAATTGTCCCCTATTTACACCCAAGTTCATTCCAGATCCAACATTCCAGCTCCTCAGTAACTGGTGCAGTGCACCCCAGGACCATCAATACTGCAGATGGTAATAGTTTGTACAATAATAAATCCTGTGGCTTGGAAATCCCATTTCCAGAAATATAAAGACAATTTCTGGATGGGGCATGTATGATCCTAATTCCAGTTAAGATATGTACAGGATGTGAACTTGTTGCTTTCAATACAAAAGCTAAAGTAATTATGGCTAAGGTTAAAGCACTGATATTCTCACTGCAAGGCAGTAATGGTCAATGGTCTCTAGACACACTGGGGTGTCTCCAGCTAAAGCAATGTATGTTGGCACTTCGTGAAGCAAACAGCTCCAAGGCCGGGTCCCAAAAGTAGTGAAAGCTGTTGGGAGCTCCCCTGGTTCACAGAGACATGAGCACCTTTGTGTCACATGGGCCTCCATGTGGAGACTGTGCCCCAGTTCAGCACGTCCCAGCCACTCACAGGGAAGAGCAACCTCCCTGTAGCTGCACAGGCTGCACCTGCCATGGGTGATGGACTGCCAGAAGTTGATTTCAGAACTTGTTCAGATGCCAAACACTGTTTCTAAGTCAGTTTTCTGCTTATAAGCAGGTCTCACAGATTCTGCCTCAGCATGCCCTCCCTCCAAGAACCTGGGAGGCTCATTTCAGAGAGATTAATGAGGGTTTTTACAAGTGGCTGAAATTGTCTTATCATGTCCTCGAGCTGGCCATGACCCTTTGTTTTGTTGGAACTGAGGCAGGTTACTTCCTCCACCTATCCTTACGGAGAGCAACCTCGAGGTGTCCGACAGTACCACCATCAGGCTGTGTTCGTCATTCCCTAAAGTAGCTGACACTGTGATACATTTTCTGTCAGGTGAAATTTAGAGGCACATTAACCTGCTTGATGGGAACAGTGAGTCACAAACAGCTCCTAAGGAGAAATGTCCTCACTGTGGAAAATGTTTCAAGATTATTTAGGCTGCAGTTTGAAACACTTACTGATTATATCCACAGTCTCACAGATGCTCGCCCCCCAAAAAAACCATAAAAATACATAATCTTCCTAGAAACACAAATTATTTTGTTGCCTGAATTTTCTAGACATTTCTGTCCTCTTTAAACAATCAAAAGCAAAACCAGCTTTGAGACGCTCTCTTCATGTCCACTATTCTGCTAGTAATTTCAGAATTGTGTGGTCTACACCATGAGGACTGGTAGTGGCCAGTGCATCTGCTCCAGAGTCAAATCAAGACTTAAGAAGAAATTTCCTTCCTCTGGCTGTACTTGCATATGCCTGTGTCCTGCAGAGTTTCCAGTGCTGCTGGCACTGGACTTGGATATGTAGCTGCCCGTAGCTGTGCAGGAGCCTGGCTTGTCAACTTTGCTCTTTGCAGCTCTGCAGAGCAAGGGAGCAGAGGACATGGTGCCCTGGGGTCCTGGCTGTGGCACAGTGCAGAGACTCTTGCCAAGGACTGGTTCTTTCCCAGTTGGTGCACCAGTGAGACATCACCATTCAGCTCATTTCTGATAGATTTCCCTGAAGACAGGCCACTTCCATCAAGCCCTCAGAGGAGTCTGGGAGTGATTCGAGCATACCAGGCAGCTTGGGAAGATCAATTGGTAATGGTTATCTCTAGTCATTTGCTTTAGAGGAGTCATTCCTAGCTGGTGGTAATGCCTATTGTCAGAGATGTTTGAACTCAGAGTCAATAGTGCCACTGGTATATTTAACTTGAAAGTGACCATAGTTGGAAAGAAATCTTTCTGTAAAATCTCATGTTTCCTGGTTGAGTTTAATCTTCTAGCCAGTAGTGTAGCCAAGCCACATTAATCACTGCTTTCCTTCTCTTGCTCTCTCTCTCATTCTACATACTTGTATGGCTCTTGTCACATTCATATCTAAACGCCTCTCCCTCGAAGGAATTTATAAGTAAAAATAACCAGCTCCTTTCCCAGGCTGGAGAATGCCTCCAGTTTATAGTTTCCTAAAAGAGCTCTGCACATACTTTATCCCAAAAGAGCTCTTTTCTTTGACATGTGTATGTGAAGGGAAACTTACGTCAAAGAACAGCTGAAGGTAAAAAGAGTAGGGAAAAATCCTGGGACCTGGGTCTGGTCCTAGATGTGTAACAGGAATGCAACCTCTGTTATGTTTGTGTAATCTTTAATTGCACCATGAAATGTGCTCAGGAAATAAATATTTACCTGCAGTAGCACACCTCTTTAATTCAAGGGCAGGATGTTCTGGGATGCATTAATTAATGCAGTAGACCATTATGAAAATGTGAAATGTTGTGTATATGTTAAATATTGTCATCATCATCACCATCATCATCATTCCTGTTGTTATCATTTTTTATTATTAATATTAATATTAAAGCTGAGTTGAATAACATAGTAAAGGTGCTCCAAAGCAATTAAAAGGAAAAAATTTCTTGTAGTTGTTTGGGGGAACAAGCACAGAATGATTCATGCCTTCTAAAAAGAATTAGCAAAACGTTAACAGCACTTGCTGTAGGGAGATAAGTATTTATTTCCTGGCAAAAGACCCTTTAATAGATAGCCCCATCCATTAGATACTTCCAATTAAATTGAATAAGATGTTTCTTTTAACAGATTCTTTTGTGTTTGTTACTGATGCTAACAATTTCTGTGAAAAGAATTGTCAATCCTAAGTACTTGAAACTAGTGCCACTATAAAGGAAGATATTTGTCTATAAAGCTTACCTGGTAAGATCTGGAACATAAAGATCAGGAGACATTTGCAACTTCCTTACTTCCAATGTAAGTAAGGAAGTGCACTTTGATCAATTTATACCACCACTTTTCTATCTTTACAGTCATCTCTGCCTTGTCACCCTGACTTCTCAGGAAGTAATGCAGACCTTGATGCTGATCCCACATGTGATCCCATGTATCCCAAAATAAAGCTTCCATTGGCATCAGTAGTATATATGGGGCAGGGGCAGGAGCAGGGGTGAAAGCAAGACACAATGAAAAGTTAGTCTGTGAAGCCAATATTTTGTTCTAGCAATGACATATTCTTCAGAGGAAGGTGCAAAGGACTGTACAGTGGGCCAAAGAGACAGGCCCAAAGAGACAGATGATCCTTGATACATAACTCCACTGACTGCAGCAAGTGATGAGAAGTTGACAGAACAATTAACAAATGCTTTTGTTCACCCATGTACAAGAAGGACCAAAAAACCTTAGAGTACTTGTTTAGAGTAAAACATGTCAACTACTACATACTATTTTATCTGTAATGGAAATCCTATTTAGAAAAACATGTGCCTTTTTGTGTATGCCCATTTACTAAGAAAAAGCATACAGCATGTGGAAGAAGAATTTTCCTTAGGCTCCTCTGATATGTAGATGTCTGCTTAGTAGCAACATGCAGTTTTTAAGGCGGCCCAATCTCGAGGTGATTTAAATTTGAAGGATGCAACTGAGCTGACTGATGTGTGTAAGAGTGCATCTGAAATCAAAGAGCTCATTCTGGAGAGCTTTGCCATGTATCCCTTTCAGGGAAGGCAGGGAGAAACCCACATTATTCTCTGGGACTGCACAGCAAGCTCACCAAAATTGAATTAAACCTCTGAAAGCAATCTTTAGCTTCTTACATCGAAGTGGCTGAACCCTGCGTGAGGTTACATACAGAAAGAAGTTATTTTGCATTAGCAAACCAGATTGGATTTTCATGTTTTACTCTTTGTTGTGACCTTGGCTATGCATAAAAGTCAGCAGGTGAGAACTCATTGGGGCTTGCTCCTCAGGGAGAAATGGAAAGAAGTATGTGATAAAACTCTCGATTCTGCCATTATGTGGGAGAAGACCCTCACAACCAGCACTCCCTCATTCCTGCATGTTACGGCTGTGGGCCAAAGTTCTCCTAACCCCTTTCCTTGCTTAGATCACTTTTAAAATCAACATAGCACAAAAAATTTTCAGAGTGGACTTGAGCCTTAGTATACATTGGTTCAGGGTCCTTGATAAACTGCAGTTTTGTTATTTGCTACTGAACTGGCTTGACGCCATAAATAACAGAACTATATTCAAGTATTAGGTATAATCTGGAAACTCTCCTCAGGACTTGTCTACATAAAAGCATTAGCATTTCAGTCCCAGGAAGCAGATCTAGAGTCTGTCATGGAGCTGTTGAGCTGCAGAAGTCAGGATGAAGTAGAGCAGCCCCGAAGCATAAGAGCACTTAGACTGGCATGGAATTGTTAGCAATACCTATTCCTCAGCATCAGCATTTACTAAAGCTCTTACGACCATGCATCTCACAGAGAATTTTGTCCCTCTGCCAGCTCCAGCCATGATCTGCATAACCCAGGCGAGCAAAGAGGATCCTGACAACCTGTTCAGGCACCAGGTCTTGTGGTGGGGCTTCCCTCCGCACTGCCTATTTTTATATATCTTCATGTCACAAGTAGCCTGTGTATCTGATCCTGTACAAGCAATTAAGCCAAACTTCTCACTGAGCTCAGAAATCGTTTTGCTTCAGCAAGAATATGTTTGGTTAGTGTTTCTATGTATGGGTATTCCTTAAGTGCATTCTTTCTTCGCTCCATAAAATTAAGCTTGCTAGTTGATGAAAACTGACTCTCACAAACCTTATACTTCCTTAATTTAGGAATGCTCTGGTGTCATTAAGTGGTGGGGGACTTGGTTGACATCCAGTGTCTCTCATTTTGGGTGAACTTTTAAAAAACACACTATATAAAATGAAGTTTACTGAACAGTAGAAGGAAAAAAAAGAAGGGGGGAAAAGGCACCACAAACAAAACACATTCTTCTCTCCAAAGTAATAAATTCACACTAGGAATTATTTCAGCAAAACTAAATCAGTTTGAATTCATACCTTTGTTTATGCCACTGTAAGTTTTCCATGTAGAAAACTCCATATAGGGAAGTTACATTTTACATTATAATGAGGTTACAATGTGCTAATCCCCTTGGACTGAAGCAATTATCACCTGACTGCTAGGTGTTAAATGCTACATTACAGGGGGATTATTTTCTCTTTTGTTCTGACTGAGGTCTGGTCTACCCACAAATTCACACTGGTTAAACTGATTCAGGAGGGAGTTTGCATTTAGCCATCTCTGAATCGGTTATGTATTACATTAATAAAACTGGACTCAATGACAATTCCCTTGATATGCTGTAATTCAATGTGGTAAAATGATTATTTCTGTGCTACCTGCCCATTTACCGTTTTTCTCTAGGGTCAGTTATTTGATTTTATTCATAGCACCTCTTATTTTATAGTTGGACATTTACTCTTTCACAGCCTACCTTTGAACCATGCATCGAAGCACAGCTAAATAATGTAAATGAGACAAGTTTGGGAATTTTCAGTCCCTCAAATGGCACACAGCAAGTGTTGGTGCTACAAAAATTAGGTCAACAACTGGTCTTTTTTTTCCCTTTTATCACTCAGTGCAATAAAATAGTGCCAGGGGACAGCTGGCTGTCAGAGGTGCAGTCTTTTGAACAAGCTATAAACATCTAGGTCCCATGTCAATCTTCACAGCAGTAATGAAAGGTTGCTGCCTTGAGTGTCCTGGGTGAGTTCCAGTTATATTATTACAGTCTACATGTCTCCGTTTCCTTGTAAGTTACTTGTGTGAAGCACTGATCACAAACTTTCTGTGCAGACATGCATCCAGTTTAGAGGCATCCATCTCCCACTTCAGAGCAGATTGTGGTTTAGTGGTGGTGAGTGAGCTGTGCCTGTGCACACACCGCACACCAACACACATTGTTCCTCACCTGCAGTCTCACTGAACACAGACAAGAGAGAAATACCCACTTCAGTGCATGCTTCAGATCTGGTATCCTGAGCTGGCCCTTTGCTCTTCACTTCAAAGCTGAAAGATGTGTTTTGGCATGAGACGTTGCTCCCCGTTTTGCTGGGTGTGTTCATAATGCTTCTGGGCACAGCCCAGACCCACTGCTATTGAATGTATCTCCTCCTACCTTTCTCTCCACACTTTCCCAAGGTTGCAGGACAGACATTATTTCTGTAGCCAAGCAATTTGTGACTGTGTACAGTTGTATTAGACTTGTCCAACATTTTGAGAACATAGTCTTATTTGGATAAAAGACACCATATACCGCCAATGTTCCCATCATTTGTTAGTTGTAATGTATCCAAAGACTCCTTGAAGACCAATTATACTGTGCCTATTGTTTCAAGAACTTGGAAAAACTTATGTGAAGTATCACAAATAAAAATAGAAATGTTGTGGCTGTGCAAATGTTCTTCATGAGTCTAAGTCCTGCAGACACAATCAAGAAGAAAGTTAATGCCAGAAACGTCAGTAAAACCATCTTGAAACCAACTTATTTTTCTTATTGCTAAGCTTAGTCCCATCAGTGTAAGATCAACACATCTAAAAACAATGTCTGACTTCAAATAAGTCGGTAATAATATGTAATAAGTCAGCTTTTACCTCACAGATTGCTACTGGTTTCATGGTACTTACTACCCAGGGATGTTTCAGTTGCTGTTTTTCCCCATTGGATAAACAAAATAGTAAGATTCACCAGAATTTCCTGATACTGTTTTTTTATGTGATTACATAAATCAAAGGCCAACCCAATTTAGGCAGCAGATTAAGATGCATCTGCTGTTGGTTTGTAGCATAGGAGTACAGCAAGCTTCTTGCACTGGCTTGTCTACTGACCCAAGCTGTGGCACAACAAAATCAGGCACATGCAATCCCCAAACAAACTCCAATACATCACAGCAAGTGTTTATCTATGGTAGGTGTCTGTGAGCATGCAGCCTTTGCCCCTGGCAGAGTCCCCTGCTGCTGCCGGAAGGAAGGAAGGAAGGAAGGAAGGAAGGAAGGAAGGAAGGAAGGAAGGAACAGTACTGAAAAGAGAAGGGTTACTCAGCTGTCTTTGTAAGCCCCCCCAACTCTTGTGATGGAAGTCCTTCAGTCTCTCCTTCCTAGGAGGACACAAGTAGTCTGTGTTCTGGCCCGAGGGAGAAACCTGAGCCACCATTGGCACAGGGAGAAGAGAAAAGGGAGACAGCCTATCTAAAGTAGATGAAAGCAGTGAAGCATGTGGCAACATATTGTTGCCTTGAGTTTTGCAGTTCTGGATGTTTTCATTCTTCTGTAACTGTTTCTCATACATTCTCTGTAAACATAACCATGTTTTTGTAACGGTAGTTTATTATTTACATTCCTTTCTCCTGGGCAGAGAAGTTTGATGGATATTTCCTTTGACCAGTGTGATTGAGGGGCAGTGAGTTCTCCCTCCAATCCACTGTGGTTTCTAAGAGACATATAAAATAAAGTCGGGCCGCTTCGGCCCCACTTCTTTGCTCTCTTTTCAACAGGTGTCTGTGTCCTTCTTTGCAACAACATATAACCAAAAACCAGCAATCCATCTGGGCATTTCCTTCACCTGCACACTTCCCTATCACTATTATTTCATTAGGACCTGAGCCTGTGCAGGTTTCTCACTTACAAAGTAAGAAGGAACTATTATTTTTTCCACAGCTGTCTTGTTTCTTGATTCTCATCTGGTCTAAATCTAGTAGGAGGCCACAACTGGAAGTGTCAGCACTGCTGAAGGATTTTTTCTTCTGCTGATTAATGAGTGCAAATCAAACCCTGATGAAGTCCCTGCCTTTCATCTCACAATAAAGCCCAGAGTGTTATATATCATGTGTGAGTTCCCTGAAGTGGTGCCCATTTGTGCCACTTTAACGCATTAGTGCTGGTTATCTTTGGCAAACAAGCACTTACCAGAATTCTTAACTACAGTGGATGGGAGAGAAGGCAGAGGATGGAGTAAGAAAGTCATAGAACCAGCTCTGATGGAGGCAGAAGGGAACAGCATCTCTAAGTGATTCATACCCCACTAGTTCAGGTCTTTCCTGGTTTCCCTTCTGCCTGTACTTCTGTACCACCACCCTGGGAAACCAGGCTGCTGCAGGTGCTCCTGCCAGTTAGAGGAGGTAAGAGTATATAATGCAGTGACTACTGTTGGGGCAGAACTTCTAACAAGGGCAGTCATTGTCCTCATCCTGCCTATTTCCCCAGTGGCAGAAGGAGCAACAAGACTGGTTTTGTAGATCCCTACTTGTCTGGGAAATCTTTGGCAGTTGTTGACTCTGCTCCCTCCCTATGTTCCCTGCTTTTCCCATGCCTTAAAGCTGCTCCTCGGCTGACTGGAGGACATTTCCTGAGCAATTTCTGCTGACCATGGGCTATAGTTAAGTGCTTTTCCCTCTGGTTAATAGCAGGGCAGATCATTAGCATATGCCTTTGCTACCAGTCACTTCAGAAGGCTGGGATTCCTGGCCAAACATTGATAAATTCCTGGCAGTATGTACGTGACATGATCTCCCCAAAAGTCATCCTTTTCAAAATGGTTTTGTATGTCTGGAATGTGGCACTCATGCTCTGATTTGCAGGGACAGTCGTTTAACTTCAATTCTTGTAAACTTCATGCAGACTTGTGAGCCTCCAACACAACTCAGAGACAGGCCATCCTGCCTGAAATTGGAGCTGAACCGCTGACAGCACCCCAAAGGAAGGAGGAGGCATTCATGGAAATGTGATTGTAAGTGTGCAATGAGCTTTACTCCAGGCACAAGAGAACAATGTTGCAGAAATCCTTGAATTCACAGGTTCTTACTCTGCAATGGAACCTCAGACAATGACTGCTGATCATCAGCTTACAACGAAAGGTATTTGAATCTCCTGAGTTTATTTATTGCTCAGGGAAACCTTGTCCTTGCCCTTTTTCCTTCAAAACTTGTAACAATTAAGTGTTCTGTGACTGTGAACTTTCATCTTTTCAGGGTCATAAAGTCCCTGTGCTGCCGCAACATTACTGAAAGAAGCAGTTTTCCTTACTCATGGCATGTCTTTTGCACTTAGGTCTGGGTGAGGTGGTTCATAGGGGGACAGCAAGGTAAATGATGCAGCACTGAAACGAAGAGATCACATTTAGCCATTGGGGTAGAAAATGATCTGTGTTCAGACTGAAAATGCTTTTTTTCCTTCTAACATTACCTGTTGCAAAACAAGGCATGCTGTGGGAGAACCATAATTGCAATTCATATAGATGTCTACAGTGATGAAATTGCTTTCTGCCACACAGCAAAGAAGAAAGATGAAATCCTCGGCTGCAGGTGTCCCCAGATATTAGTTGAATGAACAGCTGGGTTGCAATAAATTTCAAAGGCCTATCACAATGCTGTAGGCCTGAATTCAAGTCTTCTTCCTATTATTATTCCTCCTGAAGTATCACCCAAATGCCTACATACAGAGCCCATTTGCATAAGACAGCCCCCAGTAAGAAGGATGTAGATATTTTCTAAGGATCCAGTTTCTCAGGGTTATCAACTCTCCTGCAGTTGTCACAGGAGTCATAGACCTTCCAGTTGTTGGGAGAGGAACTGGGAGCTCAGTTGTGGCCATCAGTCCTTATCTTCTCAGGCTCTGGTTCAACAGTGTCTGTTCTGCACCATTGCACAGCAAGTGGATCTGCTCTAAGATTGAAAGCAGAGAAGCCCAGAGAATGAATGGGGAAATGGCAAGAGTTACAGCATTGTTAACACCTTCTCTGGAACTCATAGGGTTAGTGTGTGCTGCCTTCAGACATGGCTGTAGATTTTCTTTTGAGCTTTTTTCCCAAGAGGTCCTTCTTCCTTGGTGAGCCTCAAGAAAGCAGCACCTGGAGGGGCTCAGCACAGCTTCTCTGATCCTGAGCTGCCTTCTCTTCCAGAAGAGACTGAGTTGGGAAGCAGGATACCCACACCAGGACTCTTGCTCTTTAGGTCATAAAACCTTGGCTGAGGAATTGTGTCATATATTATTTAATTATGGGTAAATTTAACTATTAGAAGAAATTTAAGGGAAAATTATTTGCAATAATGCAATAAAACACTAAGAGATAAAGTAATAAAAATCCTACTATTCACTACTAAAAATCCTTTGTGGATCTCAGCCATTTTTAATTTTTATTTTTTCTTATGTTAGGCACCAGATTCTCCTTTTACTGACATAAGGCAGAGTTTTTTTGTTAGAGACAGCTGTCACTGCCACTGTCACCCCTGTCACTCCCTATTCGCCCAAGGGAGGGACGGTAGAGGGCAAAAGCTAAAACTGTTTTGCTATCACATCCCAAGCTCAGATAATCCAGTTTTCACACAGCTTACCTGAGAAAACTATCTTCTAAGCATCTGTGATTTGCTTCTGGACTCCACATGACATCATATAAAATAAGTTACCTTACTTCTATCTTCCCTCTTCCTCAAGTTCCTTTCATTAACATTTTTTTATCTATACCTTACTTAACAAAATCCTAGTGCTGGAATACTTGTCACTGTGTACTGCAGACAAACCAACCACTGTGCCTGTCTAATTCTTCTCTCTAGACATATAACCCTTGTTTTTTTGGTGACTATTTCCTAAAAAAAATGCATATCATGTTGAGCAACAACAAACACTACTCTCTACATTTTTCACAGAGACTTTTGATAGATGCTATCACAGATACTGTGTGAAAAGCCATCTCAACTTACGCCACATGCAGGAAAGAAGCAGCCATCTCATTGTCTGTAAATGGATTTTTAAACAAGATGTTACATCTGACATTGCATTAATGCAAGGACTGATTAGTATGTGAATAAGAGTTACTAAAAAGATGGCAGAAATTAAAATCTATTCATACTTTTGAAAGAGTGAGATGTGTAGGCACTGCACTCCTCCATTCTGTGCTCTGACACCTTCTCTCTTTCTCTTGAATAATCTAATAATAACTGAAGTTTCCACTCCCAAAAACCCTCTGCATTAATCATTTGTCTGTCAAGATCTCAGCTCAATTATTGTCAGTCTGCATCTCTGCAACTAGGAAATTACATTAAAAGTTACTTCAAAGTGATGTCAGAGTGCAAGAGTTGAATGGGGAAGGGGTAGCTGGGCTCTGTATCAGCAAAGCATCCTCTCCAGGACAGTGCTGAGCTGGTATGCCGTACTGTTTCCAAGGGGACAAAAAATTAATGCAATCAATTTGCTTCACGTTTTGCCTTGTCTCAAAAATTATTGAGTCATTAATCTTAGCAATGTCATGGTGTTGTCATTCACTGAATTCAATTAAGCAGGAACTCACCATTAGAAATCTGTGTATTCTTCACATGCAGTAATGGCCTTCTTGACTGTAATGAGTGGAGCTCCCCTTGTTGAATTAGGGGGAATTTAAAGGAAAGGAGATCATGAAGATGAATAGGGTAAACTGCTGCAGAATACTGCATCTTGTACGCACCTAACCCTGACAGTACTGGGGCAAATCCTTCTTGTATAGGCAGAGGCATTAAATGGAAATGCAACTTCACAAGCTTTATTTCAGGGCCCCTAACTCTTGTGCTCTTCCATTCTCTAATTCCTTTTCTGACTGAGCTAGTGCACAGTTTCTGGACCAAGAGTCCAGGGGCTTTCATGCCCCAGAGCACCCAACTGCCTTCCTCAGAAAGCTGTGCTGTGACATGACTTTGTACCCTTGTGTCACAGCAAACACTGCTGAAACAGCACAGTACTGCAATGCAGAGAAGTGTTCACCAAAGGAGCTGAGCACTGATGCTCTGAAGGAAAACTAGCAAGTCTGAAGAGAAATTGGAAGAAACAACATATGTCAAGAGGTTAATTGAGCTGAAGCTAATTTACACTGCATGAGCAAGCAGAAGTTTCTGTGATGCCAGACAAGAGTTGGATTAACATGGGAATATCAATGAAACTGCAGTACATTAGATCAATAAATCATCAGGGGAAAAAAAATCTGATCATGCCTAAGGGAACTGCCAGAACAAAAAGTCACGTAGGAAACTTGGGTTTGTCCAGCAGGTTGAAATTTTGTCACTGGGAATGCTACCAACAATGGCACGCAGACTCTGATGAAGGGAAAGTACTGCTGCTGACCACTAGGGAATGCAAGGGGGGAGATCTTGGAGTTACCTCTATTTCACACGAGAACACAGTGCCAGGAATCCCAAGCTGCCATTGACTGATCTTGGGCCACCTTACGACACAGGCTGCATGTTGTTAGTGATAACAAATGTTAGTTTGACTCCCTCAGGACATACAGGTGGAAGATAACAGGGCTGCATGTAAGGTAATTAGTCTTGCCTGTCAACAGAACTAATCAGCTATAGCAATAGTGATAACACAACAACAATAGGGCTTCTGGCTTTGGAGCTGGTGTGGCTGGGTGTCTGTGATCCACCTGCCTTTCTGCAGCACTCTTGCTATCTCCCATACCAAACTCAGCCTTAAATCCAGCCCTTATGCTTGGAAGTACTATATGCAAAATTTGCTGCATACCACATGAGACATTTTCTGAGCTGTTCTCCAAAATTACCAGTATGAACCAGGATCACCACACGTATTGGCTGCATTTCTGTAGTGTCAAGGGCCTGTATAGAGTCACTGGTAGGCAGTGTAGATATACATGCTGAAAGATGCACATGATGACACTGAGCTCTGTTCAGAAACAGAAGTGGAGGAAGGGACAGAGCACACAGATACGTACACAGAGCATACCATGAACATGTAAACGTGAGACACAGTCAATTACTACAAAGCAGTTCAACTCGGGTGTGTTGTTAATGCACCTAAATTACAGGTGTAGGGTGTGTTAAATCCACAGGTGAGTAGACTAATTCAGGTGGGTATTACATTTTCACTGCAGCATCCTGTTTAGAGGATGAGTGTATTCCCAGGGAAGGGCATCTGCATAGGAGCTGAATGTACTTTAACTTGTGCATATTGATTTTGTACCATTAACCGACTTGTTTTCACTGTCCTGAATGCACCTGTGAAGGACCAAAGTTTGTATCACTGCAGCTCTCATCTTTGTAAATAAGACTCACCTGTCTTTGGTGTTATGGACCAAAGAGTTGAGGGCACGTTATTGCTCACACTTGTGTGGCTGTGAGCAAGGGGTAGGACTTCAGAGTTGCAATGGCAGTGTTGTCACTGAAACTCTGCCAGTCCTGTGTTGGAAAAGGAATACAAAGACCTGAGAAGCTTTGCTCTATCCCTGATCAGGTGTAGCTACTAAAGTGGTACTCGAGAATTTTTGTATACATCTTCATCTCTGATCATTTTCTGGTCTCCTAGGACAGACACAGCTTCTTTCAGAGAGCAGATTAGATTCTGGTCTAACCCTGTGCCATAATTCAGTGCATGCTTCACGTACTCAAAGTGTTTCAATGGGCTTTGTAATGACTCTGGGCACTGCTTTTTGTTCATACAGTAAACAGTTGAAGTGGGTTAACCCCTTACAATTCCCCATCACTTGATTAATGACCCTTTTTTAAGGGATAATTCATCAGATCAGAATAACTCACAATACAAAATGCAGGGATATTAAAAGGTAGGTGATAATCTGGTGAGGGATAAAAATGGTCTTTGTTCACATAGTGGTGGCATCATTTTGAGCAGATTTTTCAAGTACTTGAAAATACTAAGTCCTGTGTACTGACGATTTGATCACCTTACACAATTTTTCTGCATTCTGCTCTTCTATCATTGATAAAATATCTCTGACTAGAAGAACAACTAGAAGGGAAAAAGCAACAAATGGACATACCTTAAAAATTAATATTTTAGTTCACATATTTGCACCTTCCTCTGCACTTCTGATGGGTTCTCAGTTTGCAGCACATTTTTACTATTTTGTAGAATTTCCAACAGTGTTTACTATTATTGAAGTAGCCTCTGAGTTCTCACAGGTCACAGCAGGAAACAGCTTGTATCTGTGTATGTGTAACCATTTTAGTTCAATAGCTAGTTTAATTTGACTATTAAGGTATTTAATTTGACTATTAAGGTGTTAATGGCAGTGAGGAGCTGCCTCTGTCTTGTCTGGCCTCACTGCAGTCTTTTGGATGATGAAGCCATCACTCCATGCTAAGGAAAGGGTGTCATCCCAGCCCAGCATGACATAAACAGCTTCTGTCATGGGAATTGGCTGCTTCAATGGCTGCTGCCACCATCTCCCTGCGGGATCCCATCTAAAGCCAGGAGAAGGGAGATGGACTGGGCAAGCTGGGATGGGGAGGAGGAGGAAGGGAAACCTTGCACCATCAAGGAGAACTGAAGCACAGCTGGAAAGGGGAGGGATGGCCCCACAGATGAGGTGGGGGCAATAGGAAGGACTGAGATCTGCCAAGACCTGGGGAGAGGGGAGACTGGGACTGTAGTGTGGTGGTGCCTTCCCTCAGGGGGGCTCAGACCCTGCCTGTTGCTCAGGCACTGGTTATACAGTGGTTGAGTGACACGGGATCTGAGGAAGCTCAGGACACCCCTTAGACATCCCCTGGGGTGGAGAGAAGCACAAACCCAGCCTCCCTTTCCAGAGACTTCTTCGCAGTTCAGCAGTTTATTGGTCAGTTATTAGGTAATCTTTAATAATTGGTTGTTATTACTGTGTCCCACCCTGTAAGCCCCGCGCTATTGGATGTTAATGTTTTCCACGCCCTGTTTCCTGTGTCTAAAAGTTCGTGTTTGGCATGTGATTCGACAGATTTTTGGTTTCTCTCTTGGACTATAATAAACCATCTATACCCCCGCCAGAAATCTCCCTCTCCTTTTCTTCGTGCTCCGGACCGCCATGCGCTCAGCAAGCTACTATCTGCACCTACCGAGGACAGGCTATCCAGCCTGGGACAGCGCCATTGGAATATCTGCTTACAGCGTGAGAGGTTCTGGTGAGCCCACATTCTGGGCCACTGGTTCCCGCACGAGGGCTCGATCCTGGCTGAGATGGGATCACTCCAGACCCTCTGAATAAGCGGCGCTTCCAGCCCCAAGGTTCCACCAAGCCATCCCGAGGCAGGGCTGAGCAAGACGCGACGCCGCACTGTAGGAAGGGAGCAGCCTGGGCAAAGGCACCAGCACAAGGAGAAACCCAGGGAACAGAAATTGGGTTTGATGGGATGGGAGGGAAAATTGATTTAGTAGAGGTGGGAAGACTGCGGAAGAGAAAGAAGCTTCACCTGCTGCAGAAATCAGCAGTTGTAGGATGAACTGGGTGTTGAGCAGGAAACAAAAAGCTTTTAAGGTTGAAGCAACTGATCATTGTTCTGAAAAATCCAATTCTGTTCTTAAAATCATTGAAGAGATCCTGTGCTGTGCTTGACACGCTACTCTAAACCAAATCTAGTATTAGTGATCATTGATCCTGTATTTCTCCTGCCATTTTTTGCTCCCTGACTTGAGAGGCTGGAGCTCTCCCATCTGCAGAGGCTGAAAATGGACAATGCCAGTGGGTGTGTTTCATGGTCTGAATTGTCAAGTAAGTCCAAATCATCACACCCTCATCGCTTCTACAAGGTGCTGAAATCAGTGCTACCTTTTGACCTTATCCTTTCTATACCTCAGCTGTGAAACAGGATCAGACTGCTTCCACCCCTCGTAGCACTGCTGTGGTGCAAAGTCACGCACAAGTACAGGTGTGAAGGAGCCCTCAGGGAGGCCAGTGGCCCGTGGGACTCACTACAGGGCCGGCTGCAGGGCTGGAAGCAGTGTCAGAGGATGCTGCATTGTCTCAGCCGCAGTGTGAAGGAAGAGGGCTATTATGGGACTCACCAGGAAGGCTGTAATGGGAAAAGCAGCTTGGGATTGTTGGACCAATATTCAAGATGGGTTCAAAGACTGTAGCGCTAATCTGTCAGACAGATCAGAAACACAGAGCTCTCTGAGAAGGTTTTGTATATTGAGCAGAAAAGTAGATTTCATTTGCAGAAGGCTGCACTGGAAAGAGAAACTATTGAATATCTGCCCATCAAGAGAGCACAATCCACCAGGTACAGCCACTGCAATAAGCTCTAAGAAAAGAGATATGAGCAAGATGATCTCAGGAATGATGCATTCCCAATTACTTAATTTTTGGGCATATCATTTGATAACCTTAATAACACTTTCCAGTGCTGCTTTTCCCTCTAATGACTGGCATCTGGGAAATTTTCAGCACCTGACTAGGACAAAAGCAGAATATATTCAGCCTCACTCTGCAGGAGTCTTGAAAATACAAAGACTTCAGACAAACAGTGCCTGTATTGAACTCAATTAATCATTGATCATCTTTGGGATGGAATGAGATTAAAAGTACCAGTATTGCTGAATTCCATGTTAAATGATCTAATCTCCTAAAGAAATTCTTCTTATTAATGACACTGCAACAGGTTTTAAGCTGAAAAGAGTGCTGATGGAAGATGAAGTCTAAGGCTGACATCTTTGGGGACAAAGCAAAAACCAATCTGAAGCATTGTCTTTCAGAAAAGCAGATTTTGCTTCGCAGATTCTCTTCTCTTATGACATTTGGTATCTGGTAGTAGACATGAAATTGCTTCAGGAAGTTGCAATTGTCTCACAGTACAAAGAAAGGGACTGGTAGCTGGGAAATCTCTGCTATACATCTAAGTTAACACTGTAAATCAGGATAATTTCAGGAAAAAAAGAAAATTGTTGGGTCAAAGAGTTTGTGCTCTTCTTCAGACATTTTGTCTCTGTACAGCATGGGATGGCCAGCTAGCTTGTCTTTGTGGCATCTCTATATATTAAGTGCACAAAAAGGAAAAGACAAGACCAGTCAATATGGCAGCAGTATAATGTATTTCAACATACTCATTATAGGCAACAAAAACTGAAAACCCACCATAAAAAAAAGTCAAGTTGAAGAAAAGTTGCCCGGTGTGCTCAGGCCACAGGACATAAAGTGATGATATTACAACCAGAAAGTAAACAAAACAAAGCCCAGCAGTGAGGTGAGGAAGCCAGTTCATCTTTACATGGTATGTGGGCAGGGAGAGAAAACCAGTCTGTCACTGTACTCCTGCAACAGGTAGCACAGTGCCACCCCTTTATCAAGTAGGTTCCCAGGAGCCAAGGGGGAGTGTGGCAAGGCGTGTATGAGAAGCCCCCAGATTTGTAAGTGAGTGAGTTTATTTCTTAGTGCCTCTCTGGAGCATGTAGCTGCTGCAGTTGGGCATATGCCACCACATTCCCTTCCTCCCATTCTAAAGGTTTCAGGTTCAGTCAGTCATAGAGTCATAAAATGAGAACAATCCAACCTCACTTTTTTTTTTTTTCCGGAACCATTGTCCTGGGTTCAGCTGGGATAGAGTCAATGTTCTTCCTAGTAGTTGATACAAATAGTATTTTGAATTATTATTATGAGAATAATGTTGATAACACTGATGATTTAGTTGTAGCTCAATAGTGCTTACCCCAAGTCAAGGACTTTTCAGTTTCCCATGCTCTGCCAGTCAGCAGGTGCATCAGAAGCTGTGAGGAAGCATAGCCAGGACAGCTGACCCAGACTGGCCAAAGGGATATTCCATACCACAGAACATCATGCCCAGTAAATGAACTTTGGGGGAGGTGGCCAGTAGAGGCCAACCACTGCTTGAGAACAGGCTGGGCATCAGTCTGTGGGTAGTGAGTAATTTTATTGTGCATCACTTGCCTATCTTGGGTTTTATTCCTCTCTTTTTGTTGTCTACCTTTAAATTACTATTATTATTAATCTAATTTTATTTCATTTTATTTCATTTTATTTCAATTATTGAACAGTTCTTATTTATCCTTTTTTTCTGATTCTTCTCCCCATCCCATCTGGGTGGGGGTAGGGGAGTGAACAGACAGCTCCGTGATAGTTAGTTGCCAGCTGGGGTTAAACCACACAACCATTTATATTTACAGTTTGAGAATAACAGAGAAAATCAGGGATGCTGTCAGGTAAAACAAAGCAGTCAAAACACTCTGCTCATCTTTCCAACCTTGGGAAAAAAGTAAATATCATGGCATTTAGTGAAGAGGCAACACAGTCATAATAGCAAAGTACTTCTTTTTTAAGGCAGTGATTGAAACCAACCAGTTCACAAGTGAAATAGGTGGGACCAAACACATTAGGCACACAAACCCAGTAACAGCAATTGAGGTCGTGTTCCTGAGAAGAAGAGTGTGACTAATAGAGATGATGTGCAATTTTTTTCAAACAATAGCAAATTGTTTAAAGACCTTTAAGTGGAGTAATACAGCACATGAGTGATCCCATCTCTTTTTTGTTGCCTGGCAAACTGAATTAAGTTTAGTAAATACGAAAGACTGCAAGCAGATACACGATCTTCCTCTATGGTTATGTAAGCAGATTTTGACTTTGTAGTAACATGTGTGCCTCAGCAGAGAGCAAGCAAAACTCAGCTCTGATTCCAGTTGCAAAGAAAGGGGGAAAAAATGCAAATTTGATGATGAATAATAGAACGGTTTGCGTTGGAAAGGACTTAAAGGTATCTAGTTACAACCCCCTTGCCATGGGCAGGGACACCTTCCACCAGACCAGATTGCTCAGAGACCTATCCAACCTGATCTTGAATACATCCAGGGATGGGCCATCCTCAGGTTCTCTGAACAGCTGTTCCAGTGCCTCACCACCCTCTCTGGAAAGGATTTCTTGCTAATATCCAATCTAAATCTACTCTCTTTCAGTTTAAAGTCATTCCTCTTGTCCTGTCACTACATGCCCTTGTAAAAAGACCCTCTCCATTCTTCTTGTAAGCCCACTGGAGGTCCTCTGAGGCCACAATAAGCTCATCCCAGACCCTTCTGTTCTTCAGGTTAGACAACCCCCAATCCCCAAATGGAGAAGTGCTCCAGCTCTCTGATCCTCTTCCTGGCCTGTTGCCTTACTTTTTACTGTTAAAAATAGCTAGCGCCATACTAGCTAGTTCCCAAGACTAGTGTTCTGTAAACATAGCTATGTTATTGTAGAATTATCTTGTTATTGCATTCCTTTCTCATGGACACAGATCTTTGATGGACATTCCCTTTGACCACTGTAGTTAAAGATGGAAGTATAGATTTTCTCCAATGAACAGTGATTTCTGAAAGTGTATATAAGAATTAAAAGAAGGTGGGTCTGCCCCCTTCCTTCCTTTCCTCTGAAAGCTGAACACAGCTGGCTCTGTCTCTTTCTTTTCTGCGTCTCCAGCATTCCAGCGGTGATACTGGCCCTCATCTGAAGTCAGTCCCATGTGTCGATGTCCTTCTTGTTGGGGATATCAGAGCTGGATGCAGTACTCCAGGTGGAGTCCCACAAGAACCGAGTAGAGAGGGAGAATCATCTTCAGTCTGCTGGCCATGTTGCTTGGATGCAGCTCAGCCTTTTGGGCCAAAAGAGTGATTTTTTTTGGGTCATTTGAGCTTCTCATCTATCAACATCCCCAAGTTCTTCTCATTGGGGCTCCTCTCAATCCATTCTCCATCCAGCCTGTATTTGTGCTTGGGATTGTCCTGGCCCAGGTATGTACTTGACCTTGTTGAACTTTCATGAGGTTTTCATGGGCCCACCTCTCAAGCCTGTTGTGGTCCCTCTGGATGTTCTCCCTTTCTCTCCGCTGTGTTGACACCACCACACAGCCCGGTGTCATCAGCAAACTTGCTGAGGGAGCACTCAATCCCATCTGCTCCATGATCTTGCCAGGCACAGAGGTGAGACTGACCTGCCTGTAGTTCTCTGGATCTTCCTTATTTCCCTTTTTTAGAGGGTTATGTTTCTCCTTTTCCAAGGGAAATGTTTTCCTTATTAGCCCTCTTTGAAACTCAGAAGCCTGGGGCCAGATTCTGAGCTGTTACCAAAGAAGATGGTTCCACTGGCTCCAGCTGAACTCTCAGTTTTCTAAAGGTTGCAGACCTGGCTGGAAGTTTTGCAGCCCATGCATTCTTTTGAAATTGCCTTTGAAGCTCCAAATAAAAGCAAAAGCAGCAGCCATAAGCCTTTCCCCTCCCTTTGTATGTTCTTCTCTTTCAGTATTAGCAGTGCAAAGTACAAACAGTGAAAATCAAAGAAATTAATTTAGGTTTTCAAAAGTCTGGAAATCTGCTAGTGGCCCATGTGAGGTCTCATGTCAGGAAGCTCCATCATCTCCAAAGGTGCGGCACAGGAGATTATTTTCTTTCTGAGGGGAATATTTTTAGTGACACTGAGTCAGAATGTGACCTGTTCTAGAAAAAAAATGAGATGGAAAAGTGTAAAAATGTTCCTGTACTAGTTACATTTGATTCCCCTGTTAAAGATGTATGACTGCCCAGACTGGCACTTGCATTTGAACAGTACCTGCAAGGTACATTCAGGAGCACAAGCTGAGACCTTCCAGAGATCCGGCCATTGTCAGTGTCCCAGTCTCCCATCACCCTTCAGCAGTCTGCCAGAGAAACTCTGTGTGTCCTGAAGGTAAATTTCCCATTTGTAGGTTCTTCAGGAAAACTTCTCCTGTTTGTGCTGTCATTCAAAGGCATCGAGCAAGAAAGACCTAGGCTTCCTCCACAAATTATCAGCACAATTTAAATTCCTTTCTTAGAAAAACAAAACCAAGAGTCTGTTTCAATCCTAAATGCTTCTGATTCACATATCTGTATTCAGGGCACTGGCTCTGAACTTGTAAACAGCTATTCCACAGAGTCATATCAGAGAGAGATTTGAATGTTTCCATTTTTTTTCTCAGCTAACTACTCATAAAATGTCCTAAAGTCATGGGCCATAGAACTTCTGATTAACACATACAAAATAGGTTGCCTCATGCCATAAAGGAACCAAAATCAATTACTGAACAACTAAACTAATACTTTAGCTCATAGAGAAATATGTAAATGCAACTCTTGGTTAACATGGGAGCTTCATCATCCTGCCCCAACGGCCATAACAACCACCAACACCTGCAATGCTGCTGTGCATTGCTTCTGTAGTGGGGGCCTGTCTGTGACCTGGCTGGGGCAGTATAAAAGAAGTCACAACCAACAAATGAACAAAGTCTTTCTCCCTCCTCGACAGCCTTGGATAGAAGGGAAGCTGGTGACAGCCTTGCTGCTGTCATGAGTGAGCATCATGTAAATACCTTGACAGGCAGAATCTGAGATTTTGACAGATGTAATACAGCTGCAAAGCCAGTAATAACTGAGTGTTAAACCCCTGTAGTGAGGGCGCAGCCCATCTCTGCTGGCATCCTCCTTATCCTCTCTCCCCCACCCTGCCTTTGTAAGATCTTCTTTGTGTTTTTTAGCTTTTTCTTTCACCTCCTTTCCCCTTTCTTCCTTTTGTGCTTTCCTCCCATCCCCCCCTCCCTCTTGGGAGCCGGCAGTTTGGGCCTTGTGATTCTTCACAGTTCATTGGGTTTACTTTGCAAGGCTCCATTCCTCCACATCAAACAAAGATTGCAAGGAGGAGAGCAGAGGCTATAGAAAGGAGGTTACATCAGGCGTGTTGTAGACAGCACTGAAATGTGTTTGTAACCTTGCCAGATGGATGGACAGCCCTGCACAGCAGGGACTCTCGAAAGCAGATTCAAAGTCATACATACCAGAGGGTGGGGAGGGGGACAGAGAGGCAGGATGTCGAATTTCCATATATTTCCATGAGCTTGCTGTCATTTCTGCCTAGCATGTCACTAGCACCATATTACAAGGCTTTCCTGCAATAGTCCTGCCTATTAAAAAAGTACCCTGACCTAGTTGCTTCATTTCCCCCGTGCCCCGCCCCCCAATCAAACACATACTGTGGAAAGATCGTAGACACTGCCTGGAGCTGGTGGGAAGCATTCCCTGTCATGGTTTGCTTGTTTGTGCTTGTTGCAGTTGCTGTTCTAAGCCATGAAAAAACAATTAAACCTCTATAAACAGGAATATTCCCATCACTCTTTGAGTTTATTGAGTATTGGATTCAGCATCTTCCAGATATAATGGAATATGTTTTAAACAGGCAGTTGCTCATCACGCTGGCAAGTTGTACAGGTGTTACAGTCCCTATTGTTCCAGTGCCTGTGGCTGCAGCTCTGGTTGGAAACCTATAGGGCCAAGCACCATCGAGAGGTGATGGGGAAGAGCCTGGACCAGGGAGCTCCCATTGTAAGCACATCTGAACAAGTGGCATCATTACAAATAGCAAATAAGAGCATTCAGCACTGCTTATAACAGGGGCTTTCAGCAATTGCCAGTCCTTGGTAATTCTCTTCTGTCAAAGCCCCAAGGAAGAAGCAGCCTCAGCCTCACAGACACCTCCTCCCAAAGGTGAGAAGGTCTATCTTTGGGCATAAAGAGCAACACAAGGCCAGCCCTCCATCCCACCACCACCACGCCACCACCATTACTCCACTGAAAACCAAACGGATGCATCTGTCCAGGAAGCCTTGAGGATGGGGTTTTCAACGCAGGGTCTACTCTAAGTGTGTGTTTTTCTGTGTTTCAAAATGTGCTGTAGCGACTGAATCCCAAGTGGACAGATGGACTACTTTGCAGTCTGCACTGAAGGCTGGGCAATTTTCTGCCTGTCCCAGCAGCTGAGGCTTGTAAGGGACAGCCAGAAATCTCCTTTCCCTTCTACAAATTCCATGATACCAATCCTCACCGAGAAGACTATTCTCCTCTGTCCTAGTAGCCAATGTCCATAACACTTCCTCACACCACAGCAACTCACAGTTCCTTTACTGGCCTTTCAGGATGATGGTTAGGGAACATTTTTTTCTAATTCACGACCCCCAGAACAGTATAAGGTGTGTCCTAAATCACATCCACCAACCTTGGACTCTACAAGTTCTTATGTCAACCGCGATGCCCAAAGGGAGATGGCTTAGCTTGTTTGTTGAAGTGCTCCCAGTACTTGGAAAGGCTCAGACAGACTCTCAGCTACCAAATGCTGCCCTTAACTGGAGAGATGCACTGGAAGAATTCATTTTCTCAATGTTTGTGCCCAAGAAGGGTAAGACATTTTTGGAGGAATCCCTGTCTTAGAAAGATTTGACCAGTTTTTTAGTATCCAAAGATAGCATTATATTATGTCTGTCTAGTATTCACTTTAAAATCAAGTCTAACTCAATGCACTTGATTTATCTACTTTAAAAAGTGTGCTGATTTCAGCTGGGGTAGAGTTAAATTTCTTCCTAGTGGCTGGTATGTGGCTGTATTTTGGGTTTGTGCTGAACAAAGGGTTGATAACCCAGAGATGTTTTTGTTATTGCTGAGAGGTGCTTACACAGAGCCAAGGCCTTTTCTGCTGTTCGTACTGCCACGCTGGCAAGAGAGTTGAGGGTGCAAGGGAGGCTGGGAAGAGACACAGGCAGGACAGGTGACCCAAACTGACCAAAGGGGTAGTCCAGACCATATGACATCATGTTCAGTATATAAAGTGGTGGAAGAATGAGAAAGGGGATGACATTGGAGAGATGGCATCTGTCTCTCCAGCTAACCATTAAATGTGAATGGGCCCTGCTCTCCTGGGAATGGCTGAACACTTGCCTGCTTGTGGGAAGCAGTGAATTAATTCCTTGTTTTGCTTTCCTTGTGTTCATGGTTTCTGGTTTTCCTATTAAACTGTTTTTATCTCAACCCATGAGTTTTTTAGGTTTTAGCCTTTCTATTCTCCTTAATCTCACTGGTGGGGGAGTGAGAGAGTGCCTGTGTGGGTCTTGATGGCTGCCTGGGTTAAACCACAACAAAAAGCTAACCTACTTTTGAGATAATTTTTGCTGTATTTTGCCTTATGCCAGTGACAACTATGAGTGCACGTGTGTGCTTAAGTTTAGCCAAAGTCAGCCAATTATTTAGAGAGAAAAAAATAATCTTGTCCTTCTCATTCCAGTGTCTACCTTCCTGCTCCTACTGCCACTCCCTGCTCCAGCAGTTGAAGGCTACAAAATTTCCATAAAATTCACAGACTCATCAAAAATTTACAAGAAGAGCCTGAAGACAACAGGTTTTGTGGCTTGAGAAGGGTCAGCTGGGCCTGTGCTCATTTTCCTGCACCACAGACTCCACCATGCTCTGGCATGCAGCAAGCTGCTTCGCTGCTAGATCACTTTAAGGAGCTTAAAATAGGACCTTCCCTCAGAAACAAAGGCAGTGGCTGAGAATGAGCAAGAGCATCAGAATGAGCCTGGTTTTGCTTTTACACACAGTGGTTTCCATTGCTTTTCTAAAGGCATTTCTTGTCTCCGTGGCAGTCTGTGAAACAAGGAGTATCGGGCCCCTCAAATGACTTCAGATGCTGCTGAAACATTTGTCACCAAACATTAGAGCTGTTGTTTAATCATTTCACTCATAGCCAGATTCCTCCTTTTGCTTATAGAAATTTCTGCAGTCTGGTATGTGTTTTCAGGCAAGATCAAGCTGTTTTCCAGCAAAAAAGGTCTTTTTAAATCTGCAGTCATCTCTTACTTGAACTCCAGCTGGGCTCCTTTCTAAGCTCAACTTGTTATGGTCTACAACTCATCTCTTTCTGTAGCTGTTGTTTTACTGTTCCCATTTGAGGCTGACTGTGAACTCCCACCATTCTCTGCCCACATCACCTCCTGGTAGGAAGCACTGGGAAATGGGGGCCACCACCACACCATGCTTGGTTTGTTGCAGTGCAGAAAATACATGAAGATGCTGTGTTATGTTACACTGTGTTATATTATGTTATGTTATGCTATGCCATGTTACGTTATAAGCAGAACGCTGCAGCCATCTGTGCAGAGCTACAGCCAGAAATTGTATGATGCCATGCCTGATAGACAGCTGCTTTACCCAAATATCTGGTAAATACTTGACAGTCTGCTAGGACTAGTTACTGTCTAACCATTGTTTCCTACCCCCATTCTTTGGTTTAATGCCAGTAATAAATACAGTTAACATTTCAGGAAATTACAATTTTTGAGAATTTTTTACTCTGTAGCTCCACATTGTCTGATTTTGCAAGCTAACTGACCAGTCCAGGATCTCTCTTAACCTACTGTCATGAGTGTGACATGCCTAATCTTTTTTTCTGGGTTGTTTGTAGATTTGATTTTTGTTGTGAGGTTTTTTTTCCTTGACATTTAAAATGAGAAAATTCAATCAAAATAACTTCCTGGTAAAGGTTCAGAATCTCTCAAAGATAGTTTTAAAGACCCTTTTTTCTTCTTCCTAATTTCTAAATAATAACAATTCTAAAAAACTGTTCACCTTACCCCAGTGTGTATCAAGTGTAGAAGTAAATTTTCATTGATGCCCACAATAAATGCTGCCTAGAAAATGTCGGTTCTTTCTGTCTAGAAAAAGACAGCTCTTTCCAGGACAGTTCACATGTGATGGCTTTACAGTGTTCAGAGTAAGCAAAAGTAGACAGGATAGCCCAGGTACATCCCAAAAATTAATATAGCATTGTCAACAGCCAATCTGGTGTTCAGGGGCTGTGCACAGACCATTGCACTGCATGCAGACATAATTTGCATAGAAAACTACTTGGTCAATTATCTACTATTGTCCTTTTTGGCTGTATGCACAAAGGGGAATAAAAACAAAAATCAGGATACAAACCAGTTAGACAGAGATGCAGTAACAAGACATGTAGGATGACTGCTAACAGTAGGTCATTTCAGAGCCCACAGATAGAATAATCTGTTAATTTACTTATGGCTGCTACCCAGCAATAGTTGTAAGTGTGGATGGATAGAAAAGGGTATGAGAGAGAAAAAATCTGCAAAGTTTACATGAAGTTTGTCAGTGCCAGCTGACCAAAAGAACCCAGCAGAGGCAGGAGAAGGGGCTGCCCAGCACCCCCCACTGCCTCCCATTGCCTGCACTGGTCTCCTCAGCCAGGGGTGACCATGCAGAGAGAAACATCTCTTCCCATCCACCAGCAGATCCACACCTCATAAGAGAGAATTTTTTTTCCCCCAAATTTCAGTGAATTTTTTCATGAAAAAAAATCATGGAGTCTACCAATTTGTTCTGATTAGTTATGTGTACAGACAAACCAGTCACTGGAGAGGGAAACTATATGGGTTCCAAAGCCCTAGAGTTGGAAGATTTCAGCTCCTACTGAAATCCCTGGGATTTGTGCACCTATCTCTCCTTAAAGGTGATGAACCAAAGTGCATCCTGCATCTCCCGCATTTAAAAGAATTCCGAAACACGAACAGGCTGTAAAGCTTAATTTCTAAAAGCAGCAGTGTACCCTGTCAAAAAAATCGTGTTATATTTCATTCAGTGGTTGCTCCAGAAATACTCTCAACAGCTGTTGCAGCATCTTGGTTGGAATTCCTCTCACCTAACTTTAGTTTTCCCAAGTGTGGTCTCCAATCTGAATTTGATCCCTTGGCCTCCCCCACAGCCAGGTGGCTTCTCCAGATGGTTATTCAGAACTCAGAAAATTTAGCAAGAGGAATTTCTGTGTCTTCATGTTGAATTTACTTCAGTCAATCAACTGGTTTATAAAATCCTGATCTAAGAAAACACCCTCTAGCCCATTGAAAATCACTTCATTTTGTTACATGGAGCATGAGACACACAGCAACCTTGATGTAAAATAAAAAAATTGTGTTTACTGTTTGAGACTTAACTGCTCAGGAGCTGTGAATGAGCAGGGAGCTGGCTGAGGATTGCCTCCAGGAGCAGGGCGCTGAGCTTCTAGGGATTCCCAGGGACCCAAGAACAGAAAATAACTAATGCTGCTGCATCATTTTTGCCTCCAAGAATTAGGAGGAGCAAGACAGGATGCTTTTATTTCAACAGCATTACTACTTTTGAGTTGAAGGTGACAAAACCTGTAGTATCACACTAGCTAGAGCTGGAGTCTTCAGCATTACAGTAAAAAGGCCTTTGCCAGGCACAGGGGAGAAAAGGGGGATTGAGGGAATTGCTCTCTGGAGCCCATGACACCCTCCCAGCACTGCAGAAGCAATGCTGGGGCAGCCCAGCAGACCTGAGACAGCTGCTGGGGAGACCAAAGAAATGCAGCTACTTCCCCAAGCAGCACTGGTGAAGTCCCCTGTGCCACAGCTTTGTCACATTAGCAAGCTCTGCTTAAAAGCAGCTTATCCCTGCAGGTAAAACACAGACCTCCCAAAACATCAAGCTCCTTCAACTCCGGGTAAAAAGCAGTGTCTAGAACAGACAAAATTGAGTTATTTGTTGTGTAGAGACACTGAAAAAAATGGGATTAAGTTAAGCACCAAAATTTTTAGTAGTGTGGTAGACTGAGCTATTAACCTGGGCTGCTACTGTTGTCACTGTGTATGAAGATGGGATATTTCTGCTCACTCAGGCCATCCGAAAGAGGTAATTTAATTTACCAGTGTGGTAGTCAAAGCTGTAATTAATCTCCTGAGTTTCAGCTGTGGTGAATGCTCACCAGCTGTCTGTAGTGATAAGGTACTTCTTCAGGGAGCCCTAGGCAATAAGGTCAGTTCTGGGAGGAAGTGAGGTGGGTCTTGATTGACTTTGGGTGCCTGCTGTAGATGCTGAGACATGCAAACAATTTTCTGGATTGAGCTTCATAGATCTCTGCAGAAAAATACTGGTGAGTGTTTATTTCTATCTCCTAAACTCTTGTGCAGCAGATTGGCTACAATTAGTGGAACAAAGCAAGGTGAAAGCTGGTTACTGAAAGCGTTTGTGTTCTTTCTAATTGTATCTGAGTGTTCCTTTAGCTGCTTGATTGATAAAGTCCTTTGAAAAGTGTTTGCTTTCAGATGAGGCAGTTTTATCTTTGTATGCTGAAGCTCTGGTGCTCTGATATTCAAGTCTGCAGTAGAGTTAAATTTGAGAGTAATCTTCTAGTCGGACTTTTCTTGACTGTTGAGGTTTAGGCACCCGTCCCTTTTGCTTGGAGGGACTGGTCTTAGCTATGCTGAAATAAGTCTGTTGGAAGAGCTGCTCTTGCTTTGGCCTGAGGTGACTTCTCCTTTCCCCTCTGTAAAGGGAATTACTCTTTTTGAACTGTTTTTTAATCTCAGCTTTTAGATCTCTTTTATATGAAGAGGCTGTGTCCTCCTGGGATGTGGTATTTCCCTTTCCTCCAACCCCAGCTCCTACAGCCTCTCCAGCTGGTGCTGCTACCAGAAGCCAGCTTTGTCTCTGTTGGTGAAGAGGGGTCTCAATCTGTTTCTTAGAAAGAGAAACAGAAAAATGCTCTCTCATTCTTGGGGGTCTGCCTATGTAAATTGTGCGAGCCCCCACACATTGGCCCAGGGCCATGCAGCAGAGGGGCATTTCCAAAAAGACTTTGAATTGGGGAAGGGGAGGCACGGATCTGCTGGGGTGGGACCACTGTCACAGCTGTGCTGTGCAAATCTCAGCTTTGTGCTGTGACTTCTACTCTGTTGGCAACTGAATTGAAATCAAAACATAACCGTATTGCTCTGATGCTCTGACTGCTAAATAGCAGCATTGTGAATAAATCAGTGTTACTTCACAGAATAGTTTTAATGTGTCAGAATTGCAGCAATCAGGGTATAAAGTTAGATTTAAAAGTATCTGGTAAAGAACCTGATTGGCATTCAAAGGAAAACTGCTTTTTTCACTCTTTCTGCAAGTGGGAGTAAGTATCATCAAGAGGATTTAGCAGTGCTTGATGGCCAAGGTAGCTCCTCATACCTGCTCTGGCCCTGATTTTCACTCGGTTGTCTTTGTGAAGACAACTTTGCTTTATGCCATTTTTTTTTTCTAGTTTTAAGAACACTTATTTCTTTGGTTCTCAGTTCTGTGTGAGACCGCTCATTTCACTGTAAAAATAGCTACATAGGCAATAAAGTGCGTTCCCCTCCTCAGTGCCAAACTAGTCACATTAAAAGACAGAAAATGGAATTGCTCCATAGTCAAAACTGCAGGATGATAGTTGGAAAGATCCAGTGGGATTTAAGCAATCCTTCAAGATAACCATGTCTTGTCTTCTACAATGATAAATGATGCCCCAATTCAGTATTGCTGCTATTGATGTCTCCTTTGTGTGGATCTTGTGTGCATCCCACTGTCTTTGCTGCTGTTCCTACAATGCATCTTTGTCATCTGCTGCAGCCTTTAACCAGACCATGCTCTACAAGCCTTGAACAAAAGAATTAGCCTACCCCACCCTTACCAGAGAGGGGGTAAGGAGAAAGGAAGATTGGTCTATCTTAAAAATAAAAACCACTCGAGGTTGTTGTTACTGGTTGGTTTGTGAAGGAAACACAGGTGTGGCAGGGAGGGATGCTGGCTCTCCTGGCTTTTAGCAGTGATAATGAGCAACAGGTGAGCACTTGATGATGAAGCCTGAGTCTTAAGGAGTTGCATAGCAAAATTTCTGGCTTCAAACTGCCCCAGCCATGCAGATAGTGAATGGGAAGGTAGATCAGAAGGGTACCTGAATTTGATTTTAAATGTGAGATTATCTTCTAGGTATTCTGTTTAAGACAGTAGTTTTTCAGGAAGGATGAGTGTCTGTGGTGTTAATGTCATTGAATTCATCAGGTTTTGGGACCTCTGGAAACTTTCACCACAAGCCCATGTGTTCATAACTCCATGACTTTTTCTTCCTTTGTTAAACCCATAGATTTATGTCTTTTTTTTTCTCCACAGTTTGAAATGGGCACAGAGACTCTATGTAGCATGAATTGGCAGAGTGAAAGAAATTAAGGCTCAGTCATGATACTGAGGGCACTCACATTTTAATGAACCCTAGTAAATGGCCCTGTGAACAAATAACAAAAATGCAATTTGTTTTTTCAACCTCTTTCAAGAAGACAGAAAAAAACAGACCTCAGTTTGCACATTGGAAAATATTTTTTCTGTGCTGGGCATATGCTAATTAGGATTTCACAGACTTTATCAAGAGTTATTCTAGTTTTATGCAGAGCTGACTTTAACTTCTCCAAAGTCACATTAGCATTGCCAGTCAAAAATAAGGTCTGTAGCTAGATATGCCCCCTCAAAAATCATTCAATGTCACTTTTCTACTATTTTAAGGTAGAGATAACAGATGTCTGAGACAACTTGATTTATATATTCATTAACAGATATATGGATGAACTAATAGTTGGTTTAATTGTTGGTGGTTTCTTAGTTGGAGCTATGGAAGTTGTATAAAGGAATCTTTCTGTGTGTCAGCATGTGCAAATTTATTTCACCTTTGTGAGCGAAAGGATAGCCAGTAGTTTGAGTTCTTGCTCTGTTATGTTGGTGCTAATCTGATTCGATCTCCATCAGGAAAGGTGAGTCTATTGTTTCTGATCTGTAGATCAAATCTGTTACCACTTATAATTGCCTGTGTGACAACTTCTGCATAAAAGGCCTTTATGCTTCACAGCCTGGTTAAAGATGCTGAGAATAGGTTTTTTTCTTTTTTTTTTCCCTCCCTCTTTCTTGAACTCAGGACTTAAATTTGTTCTTGGGATCTGGATATCCATAACACTAAGATATTTCTTTCTCTGCCTAAAGTCGTTAACCTGTTTGTACTGGAGCATCAGAGCATCACATGCTCTGAAATATGCACTGTTGTCTTCAGTGCTATTCCCAAGACAAAATACAAAGGCCTAAGGCAAAAGTGATAATTACTGGATTGCTGTATGGGACCATGCACATAATTTCTTGCACCAGGATATTTCTGATGTTCCTCTTATATGAGTAAAGAAGGGCGATGGAGAGAGCAGACAGGGAAGTAAAGTTCTGCCTTATCAGACCTCCTGTTCAACTACAAAGCAGTATGACAAATAGTTTCCAGAACTCTTCTAGATCAGCAGTTTTGGAAGTCTTTCTAAAACACCTTGGCTATAATAGTAGCTGTACAACTTGAGTGTCTGCCTTTGCTGGTTCAAAAGCTCCTGCCTATCAGTACAACCATTTCCCTATATGAAGCTGACAAACTGGTTTTGTGCTGCCTTGAGGAGTTCATGTATCCCAGCTTACAAAGCCAGGCATGAGCTGGAAGAATCCCTGAATTTGTACAGTGTGAAATTTCCTCTCAAGTTTCATAAGCAAGATGAATATGTTTGGACTGAAATACAGTGGAAATAACAGGCTGGGGCACTTTTCTTACCTGTCTTTGGTATTTTATTTCCTCAGGAGATGCAAGGTATTTTGCATATGTCTGGTGATCTCTCACACTTTGCTTGTAAATGGTGTCCTGGATAGCAATCTCGAGTTGTCTGTCAACACCACAGAGAGATCTTTGGTTTTTGTTTTGGTAGTTTCCATGGCTCTGAGTTACTTGCAAGAAGTACTCTGTGAACTTCCCTATCCCAACTCCATAGCAGAGGTTGGGCTCCAGACAGGTTGCCACCCTACGGAGGATTTCATGTTGTCCAAAACTCCTGAAAATATCTGAAGTGAGGTATCAGCAGCCTGGGGACCGATGAGATTATTAAGTATATAGAAAGAACAAGACTAAAGCCTCTCTGATTTGAGGAGATCAAGAACTTGAACCTGATCCTCCAAGGAAGGTGTGACTCTTGAGATGGTCCTGTGCAGGGCCAGAAGTTGAACTCGGTGACCCTTGTGGGTCCCTTTCAACTTGGCATGTTCTGTGATCCTTTGTAACTGCTTGTCTACTGATTGTGGTGTGAAACACAGGTGGTTTCTTAATTGATGGGGTTTTTGTTACTTTGTTTCATTTTGCTTTCCTTTCCTGTATAAGAAGATTAACAAAGCACAATTTCCTTCGTGGGGTAGGAAAGGAAGGTTTCTTTTCACAGGATAGGAAAAATATATCCTGCACAGATCTAATGGCAATATTCTGTTAGTTCTGACAATATTTCACGTAAGGAGTGTCTCTGGGAAGATGGAGAAACTTCCAGGAAAAAAATATATCCCTCTAAAAACATCTGTTTCCAGTATTTTCTGGCTCCTGTTCAAGCACAAAACTAGTCAAAGATGGCCTCACATTTACATCCACCCTCTGCTCTTGCATGACCCAGGGGGAGGAAGAAGGTGCACAGGAAGGGAAGGCTTTGTCGTTCATATTTGTGGTTAGCCAGGCGTGGAAGGCGGCTCAGCCTCTATCTGACCTGAACTTCTGTCAACACCAATTCCCCCATCCAGATTCATCAAAGCAATTTGTAGGAGCCTGCAGCTAGGTGCCCTTGTCAGTGGGGAAGGGAAAAACATCAGCTCCCTCAAAGATAACTTGGCTCTCACTGCTGGGTGAGAGCAGCAAGTACCAGCAAAGCAGAAAGCTTTATGGAAGGGCAATGAGTAACAGGGAGGAACAGGGTGGACTTGGCACTTGGAACATGTCCATGTCACTCTCCCAGCCTCCTCTGTAGCTTCTCAACATGCTGCTGTGCTCCTTGATGCTCCTGCACTTCCTGGGGAGAGTTGGCTGCAGTACAGGCTGGGCACAGTGTGATCTGGCCCCTGCTGGATTGCTCCAGTCAGGTAGGGAACAGTCCTGGAGAAGTCTGTGTGTGCAGATTGGTTCCAGCAGGTGTTGGCATTCAATAAACCTGCAAACAAATCCTATGCCTCAGTGCTTAGCTGCTGGGGATCCTCCTTAATAGAAAGCTCTGTTGCTTACTGTATTTCTCCAAGGTAATGGTGGTTTTGTTGCAGGGTTTAGTTTTTCCCCTCACTTGGAGCTTGGCCTTGCGATCTTTTCCACAGATAGCAATTCCTAGTGCACAGCAAAGATGGATATGAAATACAACAAACATCAGTAAAACGAGAAGTTGAAGCCTTTGCTGAACAAAGCTGAAGAAGTAGGTGACAGATGAAAGTCATTAAAGCTAGGCCAATTCAGATCTGTATTACCAGTGAAATTTGAAATGCTGTCTGATGTATCTCTGTACAAATTGTCACATGCACGCACCTTGTAAATGGCAGTGCTACTGGTGATGTACCTTTCAGTCTCAATTTTTGGTTGCATGTTTATTCTTTCTCACCATGAGCTGCTCTGCAGTCATTAGAGCACATCTGCACAGGGTCACCTCTTGGCCTGCTATTTCTGTCAAAGGAGAATGAAAACTCTCCCCTCCTTACCTATCAGAGTTTTCTACCTTCTTCTAGTCTGAAATAGTGGGTGAGAAGGAAACCCCAAGTTATGCAAGGTTGTGCTGGAGAAACAGCCAAGAAGGGCAAATGTGTGGAGGAAGCATTTAGGCAGCAGAGGGGTTTTTAACTGTGGGAGCTGAGACTCTTCACGTGCTAAAGGAGCTGTAAATTTCCTCTATTTTATATAGAGAATTACTCTCTATATAATAGAGGAAAACCCATGAGAGATATCCCAGACCCTTTGCTTAATGTTTGAGATTTCCTGTCCGGGATTGTTCATTTATTTCAGGCTTAAGTAAATGAAAAAAACATAAGCTCTACTGGGCTCTTTTAACCACAACATTGAGCAGATTGTGATGCTCCAGGGTAGCTATTCCTATTGGTGAAAACTGAACCTTGGGCAAAAGCAGAGGGAAAGGCATATCCTGCCTCAGCAGCCAGGGGGTGGCATGCTGAGCTCTGGGCCCATAACCAGCTAAGAACAGGACCACAACAAGAGGGTCCTAGCAGATGGGTTATCAGGGTGAGGTGGTGTAATCCCCAAGAGCACCAGCTGGTTTGATGTGAGGTCAGGTTTTGGAGGCAGCTCCTCTTGTCCATGGGTTTGGGCTTATAGCCCCAGTGTCCAGAGGGCTGCTGCATGCCACCACAGCCTTTTGGCAAGTGAGCACTCTGGTTTTAGTTTTTTGCTCCTCTTCCCTTGTCCTTCACTAGCTGCTTTCCTGCCTTCAAGACTCTGCAGCCACCTCCCAGTGATGAATCCACATGGATGTGCAGTGCAGTGTCGCCCATCCTGGAAAGGGAAATCTCATGCCTGTGGCACACAGTGCTGCATGAGTTAATTCCATACTGAAGCAGGTTTTCAGGGTTACTTGGGAGTTCCTCTGAGCTGGTGGCAAAGGAAACTGAACAGGAGGTGCTAACAAAGGAGGAAGGGCCTGTCTGCAGCAGGAAACTTTGAGAAATAGGAATTTAAGGGATGAAAAGTGGTTGACTTGCCGTAGCTCACGTCAATCTCTGGCAATTCTATGTTTATAGATCTTGAATCCTCTTCCTGTTTACATCAGGTTCCTCTAAGCTCTGTACCATGAAAGAATCTTAAAAAGTTGACACTCCTGAAACTGATGCTTTAAGCTATGAACTCTTTTAAGAGAAAAAGATCTTTACACAACACTGCTCTTGATGTGTTTCTGGGGTGCAATTTCAGAACCATTGTTCCTCCATAACTTATAGCTGCTGCTCTAAAGTAGTAAAAACATGCAGTACAATGAAATTGTTTACATGCTGCCTTGAGTTTGAAAAGGTAGAGAAAAGTCTAAAACTTAAAAATAACAGCATTACATGGTAGGGACTTAACCATCCAATCTCCTTAAGAAGATGTAATGCTATGGCTTTTGAAGTGATGTGGGTCCTTTGAAGTTCTGTACCTAGCTTTCCTTGTAGGAAGAGCCAAGTTCAATTTCTCATCTGGACAGTGTATGGAGTTTAACACAGAGGTCTTGTGTCAGCTTTGAGTTTGAAGATCCATCTTGTACACAGTTGTGAAAGACTTTGAAAGCCCGCAGTCATCAGTGCTGTGAAAACTGGCTGAAAGTACGCCACGAACTTGTGAGGAAAGGCAGCAGCAGATGCTGAGCACACGGTGTGTGTGCAGCCAGGGGGCTGCAACACACCCAGGGAAATTAATTTGTTGCAGATGCTCTGTGACTGAGCCAATGAAGGAAGGGGAAGAGGGCCATATTGCCTCTGACCTGTGAGTTACAAATGCTCATTTTTTTCCCCTCACCAGCTGCATATTCGGTGTATATTTGGGACAGATGAGAGCTCTCACTTGAAGCCTATACTGTTCTGTATGGTTAAAGAATTGGGCACCCCCTCCATCTTTCCTGCTTTCCCTTCTCTATCTGTCCCCATTGTCTGTAAGGGTAAGACAAACTACTCAGTGTTTGAGAGCTGAATATAGCAGGTAAATAAGGGAGAAGCTTTCTGGGATCCTTAAAGCTGTATAGCAAGCACGTACTTTGCTAATCTTAGATGGGCTTTGATGTCAGCATTTCAAAAAAAGCTCTGAAAGATCCCTTTTCACCGTAACTACAATAAAAGAGAAAATACAGGAGACAATTATTGAGCTGACTTTTGAGATGGAACAAAAGCCTGTAAGTGAAGTTCTCCAGGTGCCTCAAGCAAGTGCAACAATACCTGGGAAATCAAACTGAAAGGACTCAAAGTCGGATTAAAAGGTTGAAGGTGGTTGCAGGATTTTGCCATCACTAATTCATTGAGTATCTTCTATGAAATAGTTCATAAAAATGAAGATGTTTCCAGTGTAACACTGGATGGCCAAAACCAGGACCTTGCACTCCTCTTGACTCTGCTTGTTCCCAGCCTTTCTGGGGGATGGCTCTTCTGGGACTTCCAAGCCTTTTTCTGCTCTACAATAATTTTGTTCAACCCTTCAGAGTTGACCTCCTGAGCCTTGATCCAAGCTGCTGATAAATGGAACAAACTTGACTCAAAGTATGTGTGTAAGCACCTGACCTGAAGAATCCTCATCTTCACAGGTCATAGCACCTGCAGGTCCCTTAGAAACCAGTGCTTTGGAAGCCTGAGCACTCCTTTCCTTGGAAAATCAGTAGAGCCTCTTCGGCTCCTATAAGACAAACAGAAGGACACAGTATAGGGGAAACACAGCTATTGTATTCCTATTGGGATAGAATCTCAGATGCTAGTGAGATGTGTCTGAGAAAAGTCTAATCACATGTTTTTACTGCTATTTGGAAGGGGAGCAATGTGTTTTTTTTCTATTCTCTGATTTTTTCTGTGGAGTCCCACAAATAAAAAATAAGCGGAGTCCTTACTCCAGTGCTCTGGTGATGCTGCTACATTTGGCAGCCAGGGGTGCAGTAAGGACCTGCCATGGAGGGCAAAGACACTCCTGATTTTTTCACTTGAAATACTATTATCTGAACCAGTTTTGATGTGTGTATTTCTGTTGTTGTCCATGCAGAATTTGGGAGGTGGTGGCAACCTGGAGTATCAGTACATACTCTGGTGCTTCTGGGTCTGTAAATGCTATCTGCTCCACTGTAATGTCAGGCACAAGTGCTAAGCTCATCATGATGAGAAAAACTACATTCTTTTGGCTTAAACTGAGCTATATGATAGTTCTACCCTAGCTACCTGGATAAAGCAAACATTTTTCAGGTGTTGGAAGACAGCAAATGGAGGTGAGCCTTGAACTTGGAAAGGAGCAGTTCTTCAGAGACCATAAGCATTTTCTGTTTGGTTTACTCTGAATGGCCAGAGGACAGATAATTAATGAGCCAGTATTCAGATGTGGTCCTTGCTGATAATGCAGCAGCAGCTGTTTGGGACCTGGCTGCTCGGTGAAGGCAGGCAGACTGTTGGATTCTGTCCCAAATGCACGTGTTCACATCAGGAAGCGAAATCAGAACTGATACTAATTGGCACTGCAGAGGCCCACCTGCATGTGAGGGGAGGGTGAGCAGGCCCTGAGCACATGGGCTGGGAGATGACTGGCCCTGAACAGGGAATGCTGTCTCTGTTGCTGACCAGGCTGAAAGCAGAGGACAAGTCAGGCTGGCACTGAATTTGCTTTAATGGCCATCAAGGCTTGCTGGGAGATATGATTCATGCTGTGAGTGGTGAAGCCTTGACTCCAGATTGGGGGGGCTAGTAGAGACTCGGAAGGGATAAACTCTTCACCAGGTGGGAGTGTATCATAGAATCATAAAATGTCTTGAATTAGAAGGGACCCACAAATCCAATTCTAGGCCCTGGACAGGGCACAGGACAGCTATGACATGGTTGTTGAAGTTAAGACTTTCTGTCTGCAGAAAATGTCAACTACTCAGGAAAAGTTTTGTTCTTGTCCTGCCAGCATGCCTTGAGCCCTGTTCTGAGCTGAGGTTTTAGGGCTACTCGCTTCTGTGCAAAAAGGCTGCAGTTCTGGTTCAGATGCCAGCGCAGCTCCCACACATCTGAGCTATGAGACTGTGCTAAAGGAACATTCTGCCACAGTTACCCTGGTAGATAATGAGGCCAGTTGTTACTGGCTCCCTACCCATTTTAGGTGAACTGCTCTGGAAGTGAAGCCTCCATTAGCTGTAAGGGAAGGTGGGAATGATACCTGCATTTACATCTGTCGGAGAATGGGAAGAGCTTTACAGATGAGCAAGTAGTGTTTGTGGTTTACATATTACCAGTGAATGCATGGCATTTCTTCCATATGAGCAACTGTGCCTCTTCTAAAATTCACCTGGGAAAATAGGTGAATCGTTTCTCATCAGGCTACAGGAATTTTGAAACTCCTCTCCAGGGTTCCTTCAACGCTCTTCTGTGTGTGTCTTAATTTCCTGTAACAGTCCTAATCTGCTTCCCATAGGTACCCCATGGGAGCCTTGTTATCGACTTCAACTGGAAAAAGGATTGTTTCTCTCCCTCATTATAACTGCTATTAACTGACATAGTTCTTGTCTGTCTCCATCACAGGGGCCATTAATGCAATACATCAGAGAGAGTGAGCTCTCTGGGTGCCACTCCAAGGTGTCCCTGCAGTGTGGGGACGGAGTGTGTTGGGTATGAGAGAGGGAGCTGCTCTGGCTCCCCGGCTGGTGTGGAGTGCTGAGACCTGGGGCTGTCAGAAAGGGCATCCTTTGCCAGCACTCACACCCCCACATGACATCTGGGAGAGTGATGGGGGTGACAGGCTGCCCTGACGGCTGCTTTTTAATTGCCTGTTCCTGAAGCAGCCTCTGGGCTGAACTGGCACTCATTAGCTTGTTACCTGCCTGGCTTGCATAGGCTTCCTGCAGAGCTGGTGGATAAGAGAGGTGCTGAAGTGGCCTTGGAGCCTGCCTTTTTCCTCTCTCTTCCTAAGGCACTGGAGCTAGGGTGAGTGGCCAGCTTAATCTGTGCTCTCCCTCAGGCAGTAGCATTACAGAATACAGTGATCTTCCTCTCCAGCACTGGGAATACCCAAATGTGAGGCCAGGCCTCAAGTGGAGGAACTGCAAGCAGATTTGATGGAGAAAATACAAGGATAGTGGAGTCCCATGAGTGTCCTAGGGGCAGGTCACAAGTCCAACAAGAAAGATCTTGGCTTAGCTGTGGCACCCAAAAAACCCTACCTAAAACCCTGCCTAAGTTTTAGCTACCTAGACTAGCACGTAAGGCTAGAGGCAGGCATAGAACAGGCTTGTCCAGGTCTTAGACTGGCCACTGGAATGTGTCTCAGACCATTGTGCCTTCCAGGGAGATCCCTTGCCACTTGAAAAGCAGCCCCTTTCTTCCCTCACCGTAGAAGAGGAGTGTGATGCTCATTCTTCTGTGTTTGTGCCCTCGTGTGCAGTGCCTTGAGCCAGCCCTTGCACAAAGCATTTGAGATGGGAGGGCAGGGCAAAGAGATGGTCCTTCTGTCCTCTACAGCTTGCTGGCATGGGCCAGCTGCAACCACCTGTGTTACAGCACCAGTCCCAATGTCCAGGTCTTGCCAGCTATGTTCCACACGTGGCACTTAGCCTGAGAGGAGCAAGGTGTCTGTGCTAACTCTGGGATAAACCTGCAGTTAAAATCTGACTGATGTTACTTACAGACATCGTATCCTGATGTCTGTTCTGAAAGATTTTCTTGTGGCTGTACAGAGTAAAAGGGATGTGGAGGAAGAGAGAAGAAAAGTGGTGGGCAACATGGAGTCTTCAAGCCTGAGAGATCAAAAGCATCAAACTTCAGTCTGAAAAAATGAAGACTTGGTGATGTGCTTTTGAGGAGAAAAGAAAATCAGAAAATGAGATTAGAGAAGTACTCATAGTTCTGTATATGGCCAGTATGCAGAGCTTGCTAAGAGCCATAGAGATCTGTAATTACATTTGTATGGATTATACTAATCCATGAATGCATAGCCCATGGGACCTGGCCATGTTGGGCTAGAGAAACAGAATTATCAGGTAGTGCTTCACGATGTGCTAGTACATGTCTTGTGGCATTTTTTCTTAACCCTACTATGACCTTTCTAGTAAAGTGCTGCTGCCCTCCCACAGCCTGGGTTCTGGTTGACAGTGATAATTTTTCTTTTTGGGAGTGTAGCCTCAATTGTACATTTAGGAGGCAGGAAAACTTTACCACCCTTTGAACTTGCCTTAAGGCACAGCATAATCAGGGATTTATTTAAATATAATCCAGGAATTTACTTATGTGTTCATTTTTTCTTAATGTGGTGCTGGTCATGAAGACGAAAACAATCTTAAAATCACAGATCAGAGTTAAGCTCAGCCCAGCTTGATCTATTTGACTTCTAACATTCCTCATTCTCTGGCTTAACACTGCGATTTCAGGGTTCCAGTCCCCACAAGGGATGGCTCCACTCAGGCTGCTCACTGGCACTTCATTCTGTGAATCCCAGCTCTCCCCCTTGGCTTTGGTAATTGCTGAAAGTATCCCTGACAGTAACCATTTATTTGAGAATTATTTTTTTTTTAACTTGCTAATGTCTCTGCTGGGACAGAGTGAACACTTTCATATGTTCATGGAAGAGTAATATTCTCTAAAGACGGCGTTCAGGAGTGTGACTATTTAAATACCCACCTGCAACTAGGAGATTGTGGCTAAATTGTAACACCTTACACATTATTAAATGGACCAAAAGATAAATTTGAAAATCATCATCATCAAGGAATCAGGGCATGGGTTAAAGTAACTGACCCTTTCACTAAGCTGTTGAGCATCCTCCATGCCTCCTGAAACTTAAGGATACTGGAGGGGCTTGTGGAGTGAGCATCTAACACATCTATTACTGAACCCCTAAAGCTTAATGGGGAACAGCAATGGGATGATGTCAGCTGATAACACCAGCTCACTATTTGACTGGATTATGTTTAGTGTTACAGAGTTTGTATTACTATTATTGTCTCCAGCCAGCTAGTGAAGGTCATATTTCTGTGGCTTCTGCAACCATAATTTTTTGGACCTTGGATGTATTCAAAGAATTTTCTTTAAATATGTACAAAACTAGGCAAGGCATGTGTGCCAGGGAGTAACCCTGCAGAGTCTTTCTGAACAATCATGTGTTTGTAGGAATCCACACTGGGGAAAAGAACACATAAAATACATCTTCCATGTACTGGGGGCAGGGAAATAGCAATGCAGTAATGGAGGGGCAGCAGGGCTCACAAGTGCCATTTGGGAAGTGTTAAAACAGCAGTAAATGAATTTCTGAACTTCAGTGTGCTTGTGAATTGCTGACCTGATGTGACCACTTCCTGGCACATAAAGCCCTTTAAAAAATGCTTCAGCATGTGATGCTGCCATCTGCTATGAGATGGTGGCATTTTCATAGTGGCCTATAACAGGGTTTCTCTCAGCAGACTTCATGTGTTCCTCTTTAAACATGGATGGGTTTTCAGTGCCCTGGCCTGACTTTTTTCAGGCCAAAAGCCAGGAGCTGATCCAGAGCATGGCCAGCCTTTGTCCCAGACACTAGTGGTTGTAAATTGACATTCATTTCGGTGGCACTGGGTTTCAATACCTCTAGTGAGAGGTATGGGAGGAGGGAAGAGACAGATGTACCTAGACTGGCTCACATGTCAGACAACCCACCACAGGGGTGCAGACAGACAACCCTGACCTGCCTGACTTAACACAGCCATGGCTAATCCTAGTTCAGAGCATGTAGACTGATGGGTGTTAGAGAGGAACAGCAGTCTTTTGGTCCTGGCTTGCTCCAAGGTAGTCAGTATTCTTTATCCTGACCAAGTCTAGAAATACCTTCCCAAAATAAAACATTCCCTCTACCTTAGTCACATAGTGTGACTGCTCTGGGCAGAAGATAGTGTTTGTTCCTCGATATTTTCTATTTGCTGCTCACCAGAATGTCAAGAGAGGTACTAAAACTTCATTAGAAGTCATCAAGCTGGAAATAGAGAGGAGGGCAATATGGCCCCAAGGCTGGGGAAGGGGGGGAAGGTGAGGAGAAGTATCATGTTGTGTAGAGTATTTGAGATTTAAAATTCAGTCATATTTGCAGAGTAAGCTGATATCTGTGGTTCAAAATGGCATGTGAAATGCTGCCTTGTCAGCACTCCTGGGGATGTGCATCCTGTTCCCTGGTTCAGTGGGGCTAAATAGAGCTGTTATTCCCTGTCTGCAGACTATTTGGCACCACCAGCTGTGACATGGCTATGCTCAAAACAGGTTCATGGAATCACAGAGCTACTTTAAAACTGGCTAAGGATCTTCTGATATAGATATGGATGTGCCAGAGCTTTCATAGAAAACCTGCTCGATGTGTTAAAGTATGACTTGGCTTAATAGGATATTGGAGATTGAGTGGTGGAGTGAGTTGTGAGGCAGATGTGGACTTTTCTCTGGTCCTACTGTGTCCCTTTGCATCTCCTGATGCAGAGCATCCTGTCCGTTCGTGCACAGCAGCTCTTTGGCATCATGGAGCAGTGCAGCAACGCTGTCCAGCCACTGTCAGAAGCTTCTCTGGCACCAGAACTACAGCATTTATGTTAAGTAATAAAATGTAGAGCTATGTTAACCAGCTAATTACTGTGTCAGAATCAGTTAATTAGCCCATGTCATGATGAAAACAGGATCTTTTATGTGCAGATAGAAATTAGTAGCATCAAAGGGCTGACAGGTAGGGAAGGAGGAAATGACCCTGTGGATTAACTGGGGATATTGTGCCCTCCAAAGAGCATTGCAGTGTGCAGTCAGTCCTGATTATCTTGCCCTTATCTAGACAATCTTTGCTCTGACTCCTGCATGAAATGTGGTACATCTGTCTATGAACAGAGGTTTGCTGATGTCTGTATTCACTTTTCTTGGTTTGGTGGGTCACTGGTGAAACAACCCCTCCCTCTCTCTCTGTGTAAAGTTGATGAAACAGTGGTGGGAATGGCAAACTCCTTCCTCCTGCCCCAGAATGGGTGGCATGGAGGATTTCTCTGCTTCTTGGCAAGTATGTGCTACTCATTTTATCAACTAGGAGAGAGGATAAGCAGGAAGTGAGAGGGATGCCTCCCATGTGGGGTGCAGAATAGAAATGAGTGGAAGGTGGAGGAAACCCTTTCAGCAGGAGGATCCCTGTGTAGAGCAGGCAAATGTTGGGGAACCCTTGTTTCCTTGGATTATCTCCATACCTGGACACAGGTGAAAAAAAAAAAAAAAACCTAAGGTAGTATTTTTCTTAGTGAATCCAATTATGTCATTNTTTTCCTTTAATTATACCCATACCGGGACAACGGTAAAAAAAAAAAAAAAAACCTAAGGTAGTATTTTTCTTAGTGAATCCAATTATGTCATTGCTGCTACCCTGAAATGCATTATGGGCTCTGGGATTCTACAAGCCCTTATTTAAATGGATCCATGAAATAAGCTATGCTAAATTGTGCCCTTTGAAGGGACCTACATCATATTTCTGCCTCACTGGATGAAAATTGTCAGACTCATGGGAAGCCTGTAGAAATTCTGCAGTGTCTGGCCTGAATCTGTTTTCTGTTGATTGCAAGAACAAATTTCTATTGCCCTCTGAAAACTTCACATCTGTCCCTGAGCTGAAGGAGCCAGGCTTTTACTTTACTGCTGCAATGCCTACCTTTTGGTGCAGAGTTTCTGTGTCAAATGTCATCATTCCTGTTATTTTATGAGCACAAAAGAGATGAACTGAGAGAGGGTTGTCTTATACCAGTTTCAAAGGGGAAAGACACATGAGGATCCCAAGCAGAGTCAGATGCTGTAGGGATGTGGTTGCAGACAATGGAACTCTTTATCTTGTTGTCACCTTAGGTCACACTTTCCTTAAGCAGCTCAGCTTACTCCAAAAGTAAATTGTAAATTGCTGCTTGGGCTTAAATCTTATGTTTGGGTCAGTGCTGCTTGTAAAGATGCAATTTGGAAATGAAATGCACTTACTGGTTGTCATTACAAGAAACCTGTGTCAATATCTGTCTAATCTCAGGTTTCTCTAGCATTTTAAGAGCAGAACGTTGGAGCCGTGTCAGTGGTGTGCCTCTTGCCTGCATTTTTTTTCCTGATATCACTTTGTGACTCTCCTTGGAGAACTCCACATGATCCTGCACACTTTAATGCTCCCTCCAGCAAAACCTCTTAAAGGATTACTTTGACTTGTGATTAGAAGTGGCAGGGAACACTTGGCAGATCTGAAACTCGACACAGTAATGCAGTTTGCTTTCTGGGATTTTTTTTCCCCCTCTTATCACAGAATGGTTGGGGTTAGAAGTGACCTCTGGAGATCTTCTAGTCCCTTCCCCCTGCAGGTTCAACTATGACTTATGTTTCAAAGTTGTCAGATCGCATATGACACCTAGAAGATGGGATTTGGCTCAAGATTCACTCAGAGATGCTGGGGTGGGAATGTTTATACTAAAGTGCAGGAGAAGCTCTTCTTCCAACAGCTGTTCATTAAATTCTTACACTGTGTCCTCTGCTAGAGAAGGTTGAAGAAGGAGGCAAGGTCTTCAGAGGGCATCAGAAGGTGGAAAGAGCAGCTGAAAATCAGCATCAGGTCACTGGGGAGTAGCTGAGGCTGAGGGAAGGGACTCTGCCATGTTGAGTGGTGCCTGCTCAAGTTCATTCTCTCCCAGATGCAGAGCAGCACTGTTCCTCCATGTCAGCCATAGTGAAAGTTGTCAAGTCCTTCTTTTACTCCCAAATTGTACAGGAGGAATTGTTTCTTATCTTGGTGAATCTTGATGTGAGCACTGTAACTTCTTGGCCAGTGACTGGGACTCAAAGTACCCAGGTCCCTGCTGGGGCAATTTCCCCAATCTGGGTGAGAATTAAGCTGCATTCAGTGACACACAAAAGAGAGATTTACAAAAGCATATGGTTGAAATCTTGTCACCAGGTCATAAGGAAAGACTTGACCCCTAGTGGGTGTTGACTTTTGCAGTCTATGTAGTCAAAAAAAGTCTGCCTTTTCCTATGCCACATGCTTCATGGAGGATGTCTTTCAAGCTTTAGTTCCTCTACATCAATCCAGGGCTCTGCAAAGCCCTGCAGAGGACCATGATGCCTTTTCAATTACCCCAAACCTCATTGAAGAACCATAAATATTTTCAAAATCAAGCTGGTGTCCAAAGTCAGAGACATACATGAAATAAAAGGTCTGAACATCTTGTGCCAGATGCACAGTGCATCCTTGCCTGGGGGTTCCCACAGACTGGCCAGGAGACCTGACTGTTGACTGGTTCTTGCCTGTCTGGTGGTGTCTGTCAGTGTTTTTTGCAGTTATAGGGATATTAGTTGACAATTTTGGGTGTGGGGTTGGAGACAAATGGCTCTGCTCTCTGCCTGGCTGGCCTCAACTGTGCTCAAGAGGCAGACGTGTGAGAGACTCGGCTGAAAACAGCTTTCTTTGACCTGAGCTCTGGGGATCCTCAACCCCTGATGAGCATGCCTGCCTCCCCTGAACACTGGGCTTTTGGTGGGCTTTGACCCAAAGGAGTGAGGGTAAAGCATCTGGGCCCTGTTTATTCTCTCGGCTGCGTGCGAGGAGGGGGGTGTGTTCCCGTGCATATGTGCAGAGTGCAGGGGAGAGAGCACTGCCACAACCACCCGTGTCCCAGAGCTGATGTGCCAGCTCATGGCAGAGGTGCAGGATGTCGTGCAGAGGGATCAAAGAGGAAAGCTACAATGAAAAGATGAATAACAGCACTGGGGAAAAATCCTTGAATTCCAGCATGAAGTTTGCTCCTTTCTTTCAAATCAGTGCACCATTTAGGACATGCACAAGCCATATGTTAAAGGTGTTTAGAGGGATGAATGTGGAGCACATGTGTTTGCCTGAGGCTTTACCTCGGGGGTGGACTGACTGGAGGGAAAAATAAGCACCCTGGGAGCTCCTGACCTCGAGACACCAGACATGTAGCTTAGGTTTCTGTAGAGGACTGTCTGTGCACAGGGATTGGGAATATTTTCTTCTACTGATTCAACTCCTAGAGTTAAATAACACCTTCTATAATAAATGACCCATTAACACTTTGAGGTGAAACTTGAAGCTTACTAATATCTCTTGCAGAAGATAAGCAAGCTCTGTTACCTTTTTATGGGGAAAGTGAATGAAGAAATCCCTAAACAATTGTTCTGCTGACTTCAGTATATCTTCTGTGAAGAACTTACTAAAGCCCAAGAACTAAGACCGCAGAACAGGATATATTAACCACGTGATTTATTTCTTTCAAAACACATTGCTGGTTGTTTTTTTTTCATTGTTTTTCTTCTTTTTTCCCCACTACAGTAGACCCAACTAATATTAAATTTCTAATTCAAGAGAATAAAAAACCCCACATGTAGTAGCAAGAAGGAAATAATGCTGGTGGTGCCTTCTTGTTCTCATGTCGTAACCAGGGAGTATTACTGTGTTGGAAGAGCTGCTCTCTGTTGCTGCCTTCAGTTCACAAGACTAGAGAGAAGTTCCATGGACAGCTGGGCATTTGGCACAGCTATAGCATGTGTTCATTCAAGGAATTTGGGGTACTTGATGAGAAGACAAAGAAACATTTCCCATCAGGATTAATGGAGAGAGATTGGCTTCACTTGCTACAGCTCATTATAGAAAATTAGCAATGAAAGATCACATATGACTGTGAGAGGGAAGGTGTTCTTTTCACCTTTTTTTTTCATTTAACAATATTAAGCAACACTACATTGATCAGCACTTATAAGCATGGCAGATGAGACCTAGCAGTGCCTGATGGTTTGGTGCTGGTTGGGTTTCTTTAGGTTTTCCTCTCTTGCAGAGGATGATGAGCAGTGCTGCTGACTGTCCTGCCTCTCAGGCTGGAGTGCTGTCCAAGTGCTGTGGCACTGCCTCTCCTCCCTGGCCGCCACATCTGGTGCCAGTATTACCCTGTCCTCCCTGGTATTGCACCATAGCACGCATCCCTAGCCCACTTAACCTGCCTGCACCTGGGAGGGAAGAAATTTGGCTCATAACCCTAGACTTCTCCCTAGTCAGGCTGTGAACCATTTTATAATAGCATCAGTCTTTGCTTCCCAAGAAAGATTTACAATAAGGCCTTCCCTAGCAGTTGGTTTCACTTGCCCTTTTGAGCTAAGGTCGAGATCAGAGAGTAGGTAAATAGGCTTTCCCAGCTTGCTGACACCCAGCTGTTCTGGCCTCCAACTCCATCTCTGCTGCTAAACAACAGTTTATGAGAGCACTTCTTCTTTCTGTGCCTTTTTTTTTTAAGAGCTATTAAGAAAAATGCTTATATATTACAGTAAAGCACAGTGACTATTCCTCAGTGCCATAGGTATCATGCAGTCTGTACAAACTTGAATTGTGGTGTTTTCTGGGTCAAGTGCATTATATCTGGGATGTAGAAGGGCTTTATTCACAATTTCTGGGGAAAAAATTTCAATGGATAATTACTCTCATTGCTAGAATTTTTTTTTTTTTTGTGGAGATTTCTGCTGGATTGCAAATCTTTCTCCATGTAAATACTAAAGGACATGAGCGCATCACCTTTTGGGCTTTAGTTGGCAAGATGTTTGTGCTGAACTTTGCTGGCCTTCTTTACAGCATAAGTTAGTTTATCCTAAACTCCAAAGAGGTTCTTGTACCTCTTTTCCTGAAACCTTGCTTGCTTTTACTTTGCAGAGTTATCAGTGCTCATAAATGCTTGTCAGTGCTGTGTACAGATGCAATGCCATATTCCTGATCTTCAGTGTTGCCCATCTAAGTGAGGGAAATAGCCTGGTCAAGTAGGCAGCTGCTGCTCCAGGAGCTCATGTTTTTTAAATTAAAGGAGTAAACTGTGATCCAAACTCATCAGACAACAGCTAAGAACAAAGACGTCTCACTGCTTGACCTTACTGTATTTGAGTGAGGACAAATAAAACATACCTGGTATATCTAAATTTCAGATAATGGAGAATGCCTACAGAAATTTCTGAAAACACATTTCAAAGCAAAAACAACAGGAAAAAAGCACAGAAATAGTGAGGTGAATGCATTCCTATCAGAGTGGAAGAGATTGGCCCTGGTACCTCTAACCCAGTCCCTATGACACTGACTCCCAGCACAGTCCTGATGAAGTTCTAAGTGCAGAGCTGTGTCTGGCTCCCTGCTTCTGAGCCTTGCCCTGGAACTGCTACTACAGAGAAGCCTGAGAGTGAACACAAAACTCTAGGTTTTGGGATTGAGCTGATAGACAAAATCTTAAGCCTACTTGACAAGAAAACACAGAGGTCTTTCCTTTGGTGTTTCAGAGTCTCATTGTCAGAGAAGTAATAAATTCCAGGTCATTTTCTTCTTGTAAATTGGATTGTCACTGTGGAAATGTCTCTCCATTTTCCATTTCTCCAGTGAGATCTATCATGTCTCCTAGCTGTGACTGACTAGTTTAGTATCTCTGTTTTGCCACTTAGCATTCCTGTATAGCTGCTTATTATTATAAACTATTTGTTCAACTTTGCAGGTGATTATAAGAACAAATAGTCTGGTGTTGTATTGACATTGTGTGTCTTTGACAATGCCCCAACACCCCCTTCCCAAAGACACTGTTCTTCCAGGTAAGGAAACAAGGAAAGTGGGACTGAATGCCATGCATGTGCAGAACTCAAACATTTCCTTACTCACTCAACCCCAGATGTTCTTTTCCCAGGCCTCATATTCAAGCCTTCATTAGAAATTTGAGAGAAATGCTTTACTGTGGCTGCTGGCTTGGCTGCTTTTGAGGTTCAGGCAGAATCTCCTACATTCACAGGCCCTTTTTCCTTTTTATTTTTTAATACTTCTCCAGAAACTTGTATTATCGTCTTTAGCAGTGCAGAAAATTATCCAATATTTTAGAGCTCTTTTGTAGCATGTTAATCTCTGAGACTAAAAAAAAAAAAAAAAAAAAATCTCTCGCTCCCAGTCTCATTTTTAATAGGATAGTAAGTAAGAGGATACATGAGGATTATTCTAATCTCACCCTGGAGCTCTCTCCAGCACTTCTGCCTATCTGGGACCCATTATTGAACTGCCTTCCTCAGTGCTCTAGAAAACAGGCACTTATCTTGATTTAACAAGTAATGATAGCAAAAGCCTGAGTTGTCATGCTTCAAAAAGAATGGATTAGTTAATTGATTGTGAAAAGAAATATTTGGCTGGAACTGAACACCCTTTGGGGTGCTCTCCTTTCCTTGCTTTTGACTTTAGTCCCTTGAGAATACATTTGTACACTGGGGGGGTGGGGGTGTGTGTGTACTGAACACAATCAACCACTCCTACAAAGCACAGGCAAGGGACTGCCTGAGGTGAGCTGCTCTTCCTCATCCTGCAGCTCTCCTCGAGCAGCCCACCGTGTGTGCTTTGGAAGAGCAAGGGAAGGGTCTGGAGCACAAGTCCTGAGGGAGCTGGGGGTCTTTAGCCTGGAGAAAAGGAGGCTCAGAGGGGACATTGTCACTCTCTAGAACTGCCTGAAAGGAGGTTGTTGCAAGTTCAGGGTTGGCCTCTTCCTGGTAACAAGTGACAGGACAAGAGGAAATGGCTTCAAGCTGCATCAGGGGAGGTTATTGTCAGATGGAAGGAAAAAACTATTCACTGAAAGTGTTGTTAAGCATTGGAACACAATGTCCAGGGAGGCGGTTGTGTCACCAGTGCTGGAGGTATTTAATAGATGTGTAGATGTAGCACTGAGGGAAGTGGTTTAGGGGTGGACTTGCTTGGCAGTGCTGGGTGAATGGTTGGGCTCAGTCTGAAAGTCTTCATCTAAATTATTATTCCATTGCTGTGGCAGAAAATAAACACACAAAGCCTTATTTGCCTATGTATTCTTCAAACCTTTTGGCTCTGGGCTCTTGGATTGGGGACAGCACATTTCCTGGGCAGGAAAGGGACTTCTTTCGGGTGAGAGACCAGTCCACCCAGAAGTGAGAGTTATAGCAAGGATCTGTGAAACTGGCTCTTGGGACACCATACACACTTTCCTACCTCTCATGGTGGCAATGAATGTGTGTAAGACCATGACTTTGACCTCAGACAGTGCTGTAGCCAACGCACAGGAATACTTCCCTTCCTTCAACCCTTATCCAAGGGTGAGGAACTGAGGGAGGGCAGGTAGGGTTTGGTTGCACAGCAAGACTGAGTCAAGCTGGGACCCACGTGCAGGTTTTACCTGTCTGTATTGTTCACTGCATGGTTCTTCTCTCTCCCTCCCATACAGAAAACAGCTACATGTTGCTGTGAGGCTCTAGTCTTCAATATGTCTTTAGACTTTTTCCAAAAGGCATAACAGACTCCCCCAAGCAGACGAATTACTGCTGTCAACAGCACAATAATAGTTACACACATGGTTTCTTTCTCTTTTTTTCTTCTCCAGTCCCCATGATGAAATTTCTAAAATGTTGTACACTGCACAGAATGCAAACAGACATGGCTTAGTTAAAAACATACTTTTCTTTATTTGAATTTTTTCTGTTCACAGATGAAAGGCAGTTGATACATTGCATAGTATACATTTCCTTTTTTAAGTACACTTATTATCAAATGTGTCTGAGAAAAGGGATGGTTACTGGCTCTGAATTCCCACAACAAATAGTGACTATAATGGAATAATAAATTAAAGTAGTAGTAGTCCATGTTACATATAAAATAGATGTTAACAGATACAAATACAACGTGAATGATGACTGATTCAGTTTTCCTTCGCATTAGGAATTCAGTGTCTTATTAGAGTGGTTGCCTAAGTTGAGTTTTTATTAAAATGCAGTGGTGCTCTGAAGCTTTGAAACACAAAAGCCACATAGTTTTTTTTAATTGAATGGGAATGTCTCCAAGAAACCATGCTCGTGGGAATGAGAGCATTGTTCTCCTGCCCCTGTGCTGGTTGGTTCCTATCCCTGTTGTTGAGCCCTTGCTGCTGCAAGGAGGCAGACTTGATGCTTCAGCTGTGACTGATCCTGGCACTAAGGCACTTCTAGGGCCTACCAACTGTTTACATTGCAGGCAATAAGGATTCAAAGGACAACAGCCCACAGCATGGGAGAGAGGGGGGTCATGCAACCTTAGTGTACTGGCCGTCATCTGTGGAACTGTCCTCATGGTCCTATATAAATGCACATTGCTGGAAACTCAGTACCTGGGCCCTCTCTGGTATTAACCCACAAGGAGCTTCTACAGGTCTTGAAGAAACAGTTTTAAGAGATGTGTCTTGTCAGTGTGCTCTCTTTCCTGTTTACCTGAACTCACGTGGGTTTCTGTGAGAAGGCAGGGTTGCCCATGGAGCTGGTCCTGTGCATGGGCTAAATGCCAGGGTGCCACTCACACTTGTCTCCTGCCTTGAGCTGGAGACAAACACCTTGCTCAGCTCTTCAGGGGAGCTCCAGAAAGTGCCAAAGCTATTGTAGGGAGGTAGGTATTGAACAGTGACTTGGAGAGATAAACTTGTCAAGCAGAGCAGAAGGAGATCTCCATTTGGGAACCAAGGGGCAGAGTCTATGGAAGCTAGAGCTCCAAGAGTCTTTACTGCAACAGGGGTGCTGGCCCATATATTACACAATGAGAAAAGCCAACTGTGTTCTGAAATACAGGGTTGTAATTTGACCCTGAGGATCTGATGACTACAGAAACCACCTGAGCTCTGCTGCCCTGGTTTGACAACTGTATGCTCCTGGAGGCAATTATAATCCTGTTGTATCTCTCAGCTGCCTGGCACTTTTTTCCCTCCCTCCTTATATACTTAACACTGAGGTAGAAGTTTCAACTAGTATTAAAACACACAAGGAAATGAACACAATCTTAGTGGGAAACTAGTCCAACGACCTTCAAAATCTGCAAAAACAGTGTGGCTATAAAATGAGTAGTTAAAGTAGCAGAGAAGAGTAATTCTAAAAATATCAGAAAAACAATATCAAAAAAGTACAGTATTGCATTGCAAGACATTTTTTCATCTTTTGTATTTTTTTTAAAATTCAGGTTGTTTCTTTTTTTTTTTTTTTTTCATTCTCCCTCTGCAACAAATGGCAGAAACAGAAGTTTTATGACACCAGAGATACACTGGTATCAAAGTACACACAAATTTTTGAAGGCATTAACTCTTCTGAACAATGATCCAATTGGCTTCAGTGGAGCATTGCTTTTATTTCCTATAAAAATACATGTTTAAGTATGGGTGTATATATAGACATACATGTCTTGCAAAAGAATCTGCATTCCTTCTGAAGCTTATAAGGAAGATCAACATAATGGTAGTAATCTTTACAAGAAGATTTAAATGACTTATTGTTCATACAATATTTAAATATAAGGAACACAAATCACTGACAGGATTTTTTTTTCTTTTTTGCTTTACAACCCCTGTAATACTAAAGCAAGTTTATATTAATACCTAAATAAATTGAGTTAAACTACTGCTATAGGGGCTGCTGTTAGTTACCTCCACTGTAATTAATACCACAGAGTATATGAGGTCCAAATTTCAGTTGAAGGAATGTGGTTAGTTTCAATTTCACCCCATTGATTTAATTATTGGCAGGAATGTGAAAATACATTCAGTGTAAGAAAGCTGTTAAAGCCAAAGGAAAAAAAAATAAAAGTTCTTATTCTTACAGCTATTTTCCAAGAAACACTAGATGTTCCAGCTTTAATGCTGCATTTTGAAATTGGGGAGGGGGGGAATCCATGAGTAGAAGAAGACTATAGATAGTGTTTATGAGCCTTCAAGGAGAACACTTTACTGACATTAAAGGCAACTTTGCAGACTCACTTGAAATGTATCAATTTGTAATCTACACACTTACAGGAGCTGCTCTGCTCTGAAAGCTGTTTCCCAATCTGTGCCAAAACATGTGAGGCTGCGTAGCATACTTCTGATGATAGACCTTCAGGCTCTGTTTCTCCATAATTGATTTAGTTATTAGTTATGCAGGGGAGAGAAGAGATCCCTGAGGCTTAGTAAAACAGTATTCAGTTACTAAAAGCAGCCCTTTGTGAATTAATGTCATCCTACCAGCTCTTTCTGCTCATTATTCCTTCAAGTCTTGTTTTCCTGGACACCAGCTGTCACAGAGGAAGTCTCCAGCCTTTTCTTCTCCTGCCTCCTTGGCTGACTGAAGTTGCAACAGCATGGTCTGGAGTGTCTCCTTCACCACCTGGATCTCCCTCTGAAGAGACTGTACAAGCTTTATTAAGGAATAATCTATAGGTGATTGGCAGTCCCTTTTCTCTTTCCAAGTTATTAAGTAAATTCTTGTTCTGCTGTTCACAACAGATGGCCATGGCTATCTAATTGTAGCTACAACTTCTTCCAAATTGTTTGGATTAAATATTAATACATTTCTCACACTTGCTAGTAAAAGAAAAATCCAGGCAAACTCGAGTTCTCAAGTAGCATTATTTAGCAGCTTAAAAAAGGGAGGGCATAGGGGATAATACTTGGATACTGTTCTCATGGGAAGGAAGGAGGTTAAAAAAAAATTGTACTATCAAGGCAGCAGCACTAGCTGTTCGTTTCCTGATGGATGGGGGGTGGACTTCTAAGACAGAGACACAGACCTGGGTGGATCAGATCCCAGGTGAAGGTAAGAGGACAGCAGGAGCAGTCTGAGACACAGGACAAGAGACCACAGCTCATGTGGCATTAGTGAGCTCAACAATGTGTGTTATGCAAGGTGGGGTGGGAATCTGGGTAAGGAGCAAAATTAGCTTATAGCAGAGAAAGTGTTTCTGCTACACTTACCTCCAGAAAGCTTTCATGTTAGCTGAATTATCATTATAATTATAGTGCAGAACACACAAATATAAAGCTATACAAGACTCCACAGGGAATGCTCTGAACAAGTTGGAAAGCAAAGAGGACAGTAGCAAGGTTGTACTGTTGTACATTAAAAGGAAGAAGGCCACCTGAAAGTATTCAATAATTAGTATATGACACTGCATTTTGTTAAGAAAGAGTTTTCCACATTTTATTTGCTTCTGTCTAGTTCAGGCTCAGCCTCTGAAAGACACCTCCACTTCCCTCTTTCCTCAGCTCCACAATGACAGAGGCTGGGTGGCAGGTGCTGGCAACATAATACAAGGGGTGCAGCAGGGAACAGACTGGCCTCTCCTGGGAATAAGCACAGTTTGTACTATCAATATATTGGCCTTCCTGCTGATAATCTTACATCAGCAAGATTAGCCATTGTGAAAGAGGTGCGAGGACAGGGTGTAGCCCAATGAGAAAACCAACTTTATCTTCTCTTCCATTGCTTACACTATGTGGAGAAGAAAGCAAGCCAGAGGCAAGTCAGAGCCTGCTGAAATGCTGAACCAGTGACCAAGTCTGTGAAACAGCCCTAGAGCCCATCCCATCCACACTGAGGTAGGGCTGAAGGGCAAGGACACCAAAAGACAGAAATTGGTTTGTTTTTAGCAGTATGTCATCAAATTATCTCAGAACCCCACATCAAGGAAAGTAAAACAACATGTAACAACTCAGTGTCAAAAATACAATGCACAGAAAGGGTAATACACAAGGACAGGCTTTGTCCTTTACAAAGCTTATACGTTGGGAAATGTTGTTTTACTTGATGCCAATGTCAATGCAATGTCAAGAAAAAAAAGACAGCATTAGGTTACGTGACTGTAAAACGTTAGCTGCTACTTTTGAATAATTGTGACTGGGCCATGGTAAAGCTCTACAAACCACTGCTCTTTCAGGCAGCCACTACTGTGCCTTTGAAAAGTCTTTGGCTGCTTTTGCTTCTGTTATCAGTTCCTCAAAATTCCATCGTTGTGTATTTACAAGCATTTGTTAGAACATTTTGCTCTTAATATGTTCATGCATACTTGTAATTTCTGGACAGCTCCGTTAATCTAAAGGGTTTCTGTCTCTGATTACAAGTAGTAGCAGTACACAGGAAGCTTCTCCTGTCCCAGGATCTCAAAGCACTGTACAAGGACAAATTAATTATGCTTTGCATCTTCTCCGAAGTAAGAAATATTATTATCCTCTTCTAAGTCCTGGATTCTCCACTCCTCTGCAACTTAATCATGAGGTTCTGCTGAAAACCTAACTGGTAAACAGAAATTCTGCAGTTCATGACACCATGAAACTTCCGAAGTTTAATTAATTCTGATGTGTAGTCTCTGACTACATGCTGTTATTTGTAATATCCCAAGCAATTACAAAATTCTTTTCAGGTAGAGAGAAAAAGCAAAATTCAAATGACAGCATGAGAAGTCTTACAGGATAGAAGAAAATCAGGAAGACAGGAAAATAAACTCTTGAGCAACAGAAAGATAAGGCAACAAATATGACTGCATAGTCTAAATAGAGCAAGTTTCAATAACCTCCTAAATAACATCACAATCATATGTAGACAAATAACTGTCAAATAAGCCTTTATGGCTAAGCAAAATAGATGCCATACTGCTGAGCAAGGAATCTCTATCCATATACAGAGGTTGTATCTGAATAAACAGCTTCACTCATTTTAAAAATGCAAATAACAGTTTTGCATGGGTCCACATGCAGCAAATCTGTCCTTCATGCTTAAATTGTCTAGCCAATGCTGCAAATATTGAGCCAGGAGTGAAAACAAGTTTCAACTTAGGAATATTTTCTGGTCCTTCCTCTGAAAAACTGAAACAATCTCCTCAATGTCAAATAAGCAGTAAATTAAAGTACTTGGGAACAGCTTCACACAACTACAACTTGTATTCAACAACTGTCTTGCTTGAAGCTTTTCATCTATTTGACTTTGTCTCTGAAAAACTCGAGCACCACGACAGAGTCCATGATAAGGAGATAAGCAGATCTAGTTACTGTAGAAACTTACTTAATTTTGGGGGAAAATTGGGTCATTTTGCTCAAATGCAGCTTCTGTTCTCTCAGCAAAGATGTTTAGGGAAAAGAGACAAAAAGTAGATATTGGGCATCAGTTGCCTTCCTACAGGCAAGGCTAGAAACTAAGAGTACATATTGTAAGATAAAAGACATTGGAAGGACACAAAGGACTACTACTGAGGTGAGCTAAGAGCCAATGGGATTTTGGGAAGTAACAGCATTTTTTGGACATCTGAAGAAGAAATTAATTATTCAAAAACAGAAATAATTAAAAAGAGGGGTTTGGTGGGTCTTTTTTTTTTTTTTTTAAACCTGGTTAACTATTCTGCTTGTTTCCAAAAGCTAAACACTACCGTTCCTGGAAACAGAAGCTCAGCTAGATGTCCCACCACCCTAACTGCAAGTGTCTCTCCTAACCCCAGGAGCACCCATGGAGGAGGGCTAGGCAGCTGGAAAGCAGCTCTGTAGAAAAGGACCTCATGGTGCACAATAAGCTGAGCATGCGCCACCAGTGAGGCAAAGATGGCCAACAGCCTCTCAGGCTGGATTAAGAATAACAATGCCAGCAGGTGGAGGGATATGATCCTTCCATTCTACTCAGCACTGATGAGATCCCATCTGGACATTGTGGGCTCCACAGTAAAAAAGATGGACTTACTGAAATGACTCCAGCACAGGACCAGTTTAATGGACTTGAGCATTCGTCACATGAGGAGATGCTGAGAGAGCTGGGACTCTTCAGCCTGAAGCAAGGAAGGCTCAGGGGCATCTTTACCACTGTGTATAAATAGCAGAAAGGCAGCAATGAAGAAGAGGGAGCCAGATTCTTCTCACTTTTTCTGTCCACTGACAGAACAAGAAGCAACAGGGAGAAATTACAAAATGGGAAATTGAATCTGAATACATGAAAACACTTTTTATAGTTTGAAGGTGGTCAAACACTGGACTGTGTTGCACAAAAAGGCTGTGGAGTGTCCATCCTTAGGGATACTCAAAACCTGACTGGACAACATCCTAGACAATTTGCTCTACGTGATCCTGCTTGAGCAGGAAATTGGACCAGATGATCTCAAGAGGTCACTTTAAACTAAACAATTTTGTGATTGTGTGTGCTATGTGCCAAAGGACCAGTGAAGAGGCAAGACAAATCAATATCCATTTTGAATGACCTGGCTTTTGGCCTTTCAAGGGAAAGAAGTCCCTGCTGTTTCTATATGAGCCCTGTGTGGTGTCACCTCAAGAGATCAAAATGGTCTTTGGAAGTCCATCACTTCTCCTTAAAAAATAAAGGAGTGCTTGCAGTACTGTAAGCAATTAGCAATTTCCCATTTACCCCCTTGATTACTGTCTCCCTCCTTCGCATCCATGAATGTTATTTCGACAAACTAACATAATACCCATCCTATGCAACACCCAAAATACTCCCCCAAAAACTACTAAACAAAAAACTGCAACAGAATGACTGCTACAAATTGAACAATGGATCACTTCAGTGGTCTGAATATCAGAACCCTACCTCCACATCACTTCTTCCAGCAGAAAATGGAAGGCAAAGAATCTGCAGCACCTGGGTGGAAATACACTGACCTACCTCCATCACAGCACAAACTAAACAGGTGGAACCATGTTCTGTCGGTGTGACACACATGGGGAAGGGCTCACCCTGCTGTCATCTAAAATAAAATCAAAGAGGGTGCCACTGCCACCTCTCACTCTTGGAGGTTCCCAAAATCTCTTACGTGTTCACTCAGGGTGATATTCCTCAGTGAGGTATAGACAGGGCTAAATTCCACACTCCTGATTCTGTTGAGAACTTACTCTGGTATAAGGCCAGACCTGTATGGGAGCCTGCTGTAGGATAAGGGTGAAGGGTTAGCAAAGTGACCTGCAATGTTTAATGAACATTTAGGCACAACATTCTACTTTCAAAATAACTGATTAAAATTACCATCTTAGAGGAAGGAATGAAGACTGCTTTTATAATAATAGTCCAGCCAGGTTTTCTTCCAACAAAGCATTTTCACCAAGAGGAACTATTACATGCACTCAAATTGTCTATCAAAATGTAACTGCTAATTAAGAACAAAAATGACTGTGAAATTGCAATATAGGCTCCATTTAATTTTAGTGGGAATTCCAGGCCTTTACTGTCAGGCAAGTAACACCTCTCATCAGCTCTGCAGACACCAGAATGAGTCACCTCTCATCCTTTGGTTTTTCCAATTAATGATGTGGACTGTTTTCATACATTCACTAATGATTAACGGTAATTGAATATTTTGTGGGTTTATTTGGTTATACTGCATAGAATTTAGCAAATATGTCATAGTGCTATAGAGAGCTCTAACATCCACCCCCCATACCCCTATTGTTTGATGCTTTTTATACAAAAATACAGTTTAATGGCTTTTGTGAAATATTTCAGCAATAAATTAGAATTGCAAGTGGGTCTGTGCCTATACTCAGGGCCAAGAAATATCACTGGATTTCTCCTTTGTTCAGGTCATGCTGGCACTTATGATGAGCAGCATGGTTGATTTAAGTGTGCTATGCCATCAAAACATAGAACAGAAAAACAATGACATCTGGGTTTTTTCTTCTAATACAAACTTAATTATTAATCAAAGCTATGACACACACTAAACATTGGCAAATGGCTCAAGAGCATCAGGAATTTATTTTTCTCAGTGGAGTCTTTAGAAGTCTTTTAATAATTGGATCATGGGACTAATTTACATTTGCGCAGCCCCCAGTTAGATTTTTGACCTAATACATTTTGTAACATTTATGTGTAAGGCAATTTTTTGGGAGGGATGAGAGGAAGGGTGAAAATAACCAGTGAACCGAGTTTGAAAAATTTATCCTCCTTTCATTACTATTTCGGGTCTTTGAGCTCCTGCTCTCAGAGTTCTGCAGATTTTTAATGGAGACTGCATAACTGTCCAGTTCTTCTGATAGGAAATTGTTTTATTTAAAATCAAATAAACTACCATGCAAACAACAGATCTGTCTATTAACCAGAAATTCTTCTACTGAGGCTAATTGTTGTCTCTTATCTTTGTGCTAGTTCCTGCAATACAGGCAAGTTACCAATGAGTGAAAGCTTATTTTACAGGCACTGAGCAGTTTTTATTTAAAAAAAAACAATCTACAGGTCTGTAGCACTGTGGTAGCTATTTTTCTCATTCCTTTTTGAAGCATAGCACAGTGATTACATGTACCAGATGGTAACATTTTATGCACATTGATCTGGACTACCTCTGAAATAGCAACTGAATGTTAATGAGGGGTAGCTGAATTGCTGAACTGCTTCTTTGTACCTCCCTATGTTTTAAACATGGTTTCTTATTTTGTGACTGATGGTCTTGCTAGGACCAGGATATCACACAGCGTGCATTTCTGTATTTAGATAACATGAGTGGAATTTCACTGATCTCTATAAGAAATCTGTGGCTTAAAAAGAAACTAATCTTACAACACTTTTGAAATTTCCAATTATTCATTTTATTTTTCAAGTAACTCTAAGTTTCAATAGCTACGAAGAAATATGCATGCTCCACAGAACATACAAACACTACTATTTTACCTACTTTTATTGTATTGTCCTTCTGAAACCAAAAATACAGTTTTCCAGATTATTTCACCTTACCTACTAAACTGTAACTATGACCAGACCTGACTGTTCAGTTTGAATATTAAGTCCCCTGCAAAGAACCCATATCCACAACCCTTAGTGTTCTTCTGTAAGGGCCAATGAGAAAAGTTCATTTGAGAGTAAATATACATAGGGGAGGAAGGAATTGGATGCTCTGCACACACACACATGCACAACACATCCATGCAGCTCTGAAAAGCATGCATTGGGAAACACAACTGCAGCCAAACAGGCACACTGCAAATATAATTAAAAGGATGTTGAATAACTGTCCTGTATATTGTCTGTAGACTGAGATGCTTAGAAAAGAAAGATTTCAAGTAGTGACAAATTACTGACAATTAGTGACAAATTTCTTCCCTCTGATGCACCCCCCCCCATTCTTCCCTCCCCTTGCCCCTTACAGTTTATCCTTCTGATACCTTTAAAGAAACCAAGTTTCTGTCTAGAAGAGGAATTTTGCTTTGACTTGCAATAGATGCTCAATTATTTAAAACACAGTGGTATTTCCACACACTACTTATTCTCCTTTCTCTAAATCATCCCCTGCAGGACTGCCCTCCTCTGCTTAGCAAGAATTGAATCTTTCCTAGCACCATCATCACCTCAAATCACCTTCAGGTGTCTGCAAGGGCACCTCTGCTAATCTCTCCAACCTGAACATCATTTATCTTTCTTCATTATCCCCTTGACTGCCACCTCTACTCTACTAAAACCCAACCAGCTCAGTGCTCTCATCTTCCTCAGTATCACTGGTTCTTACTCTCTTTACCCTTTCTTAAAAGAACAAGTCTTTCATGATTTTTTTTTCTATGAACGTTATCAATGAAACAAAAATTTGTGCTCTTAATTTTTTAAAAATACCCAATGAGTGTCTCATAAAGGTTAAGCCATCTTCAAAAAAATACTGACAGATGAAACACAGAAAGAGATAAGGGTGCCTAAAAGCCATCTCATCTGGTTATTTGCACCAGGGTGTCAGAGGCAGATTAAATTGTATGGGATGCCACATGATGCATCTGTTGCCCTTTTTATTTAAAGGAAAAATCCCCAAGCTACATGTGACAATATACACAGTCTGAGTCAATAATGTAGCATTTAATTTAGTTAAATTGTGTTGGGAAATGCAGGTGCATGGACACTTGTATCCAAGCAGATTTTGGTGCACTAGGTGTTTAATTATATGAGCATTACAAACAAAAGGATTTTAATAGTAAAATAAAGGCTTTTCAGCACCTAATCTTAATTTCCAAAGGACTAACTTCTGTTTAAATCAATTAAAGCTGGACCAGACCACAGTGAAAATGCACTATGGGAAAACTTATTACACAAAAACACCCATTTCAGCAAGACAATCAATTCTCCCATTCTTAATGTATCCAATCTACACTAAGAACTAGCATTCTATGTGAATCTGAAAGGCAAATATTTCACATATATACTTACACAGCTTCATACGTATCTATAGCTATAGCAAAAAGGATATGAATAACTCCTTCATCAACTCTGCAGGCGGAACTTTGTAATTGATCTTCCAGATGCACCAATTTCTCACTTATTGCTTCACATTTTTCTCCCAGCTCTGCAGAAAATATGAAGAACTCCTACAGAAAGTTGAAAAAGAAAGGAAAGCATGTTTGCTACTGACTGCACTTTTCTACATCAAATTTGCATCGAATTAAAGGGAAATAAAATTTTAGTAAGGGGATTGATATTTTGCAGTGCAAAGACATTGCCTAAAAGCAAACTCCCATTAGAGAGACAAAAAGCTGTTTCTGTATAAAAAAATTGGTGATTAATATTAAATGGAATGAGCTTGTGGTCTCAGTCTACTTCCCAGCAGAAAAAAAGCCATGATACCACTTTCAGCAGATGATTGAAGGGGTGTGAAGACTGAAATTCTCTCCCTCTTCCCTGTTGTCTCACCACAGAAGGGGAGGGAAATCTCATGCTAAACACCCCATTTAGGTACCCAAATTTCAGGTTGTTCATGTAGATATGATTTACACTTTTAGGTCATGTAAATATTTCAAGCAGCATTACTTTGGTAACCCTTATCACACAAAATGTATGTAAATTTTTGAAGAAAAATCTGGCTAGAATACTTAGGGACTTTGCTCAAGCAATCAAAGAAAATGCATCAAAGTCTTTGAGATTACAAGATGAAACTATACTTTTTTTACTGAGTTAAAATTAAACAAGACTAAATTTTCAAAAATAATACTTCTCTACTTAGAACTTCAACAGGCAAATACTTTTTCAGTTTTAAACTGAGTTTTTTAAACCAGTTTCAAAGTCCTTCTCATAAGTTTTTTCAGATACACTGCACAAGGGTAATTTTTATCTTTTATATTTTGCATTGAGTAGTACTTTGAGAAATGACCCAAATAAGCAGCAAATACGAGAAGCAAAAAAACAAAAAAAGCAATCAATTTGTGCAGCTCTGGGACAAGCCTTTCCTCTCCCTCCCATGCCACCATAGTGCTGTCTACAGTAATGACAGGGGTTATTTCTAAGAAAATATTATGGTGCCAAGATGAAGTTCTGCTAGAACCATGTTGAAAACAAAAATGGAGCAATTCATCAGCTGGAATCCAGAAAACTGGATTGTCTCTAGACCTAGACTATACAGTCATTCATAAAGCCAACTTCTAATGTGGCCATGTACGATCTACAGGAAGTTTTTCCTCTCAAAGAGAAAAGCACTTGGGGTCCTTTGCACTGATCTGTTGCTATAAGACCAGCCATCAGTGGTTGTTTAAGAGAAATCAAACCTTCACTCAAAGGCTTCCAAAGAAATCATGCTAATAGATGTTGGAATGCTGCCCATTATGAACCAATCTGGGATTTGGTAAACACATTTACCAGATCTCAGTTCTGTGCTATCCTTTCACTTTGCATCACACAGAGTCAAATGCCAGGAGAGCTCTGCTTGCTGACACAGCCTCTGTTATGGCACAAAGCTTTACCTTTCTGCTTTCCTCAGGCCTTTCCCAGACACAGCTATCCAGCAGATCACACTGGGACCAGCTGCAGCTCAGGCCTTGGACAGGTGGGCTGGCTAAGAAACTATGTTGGAAACACCTGCAGCTGAGTCCCTGGCACTGTGCACAGGACCTGAGCAGACACCTCCAGAAATGTTACCAAACACGAGAACCTGCAGCAGCACACCAGAGAACTTACGGACGTGAAAAAGACCCATTGTTTTTAAAATGAGAACATGGGACGACAAAGTAAACATTCTCCTTGCAGCAACTAGGAATGTTTTTTTCTCAAGACCGTGGACAGAAGACGAGGAAAGTCTTCCATCCAGCTACTAAATTATTATTCAGCATACCAGCAGGACTCCATATGCTGTTATGGAGTGGGATAGCCCAGACCATTTGTGTCAAAGGAAAGTTCTTAGGGAACCATTCTGTGACATGCATGCAAGAACAGATGACAATTGTCTAAAAGAACTTAGGTCTTCGGCTAAAAGAGTCAGTAAATTGAAAAAAAGTGAGTACTCTGAAAGCACATCTAAAATTATGACCGTGTAGAGAAAGGTCCACCTTTGAACACCGATTTTTCTTTAACAGTTAATGACATGAAATTACAAGAAAATCAGGTCTTCCCATAACTGTCATTTCAAACACAAGAACAACAAGCAAAGAACACTCAGTGCTATACAATCAGTGAACAGTTAATTTAGGAAGAACAGCTTTCAATTAATGCACAAACTCTTAAGTAGTGCTCTGACAAACAAAAGCTGTAAGAAGTTTGTAAAACCAAATGCTTTTTACAGACCATGTACTTCAACAAAATGAGCTAGTCCTATTCAGATCTTACAGTGACATATAAAAAGCAGATTCTTGCTCTTATAACATCAAGACAATGAATACTTTAGTCTCATCCAGGCACTGCCTTTATCAAAAACTGTTAGTTCATGAGATTTTGGATCACATTCACGCTTTACAAGCAGGATGACACTTCTAGTCCTGCTTTGAAATCATCAGTTACTACAGACAGCAAATTTTTAAAAGTACATGTTGCAATACACTCCCAAATACTTGTGCCATTAAGTATATTTAAATACAAACAAATATTCAAAGATATGCATTACAGTAAGGTACCCCTTTCTTTTTTAGGGTACCATTATGGCAGGAACATTTATACAGATAATTGGTCACACAATTAACTCTATCATTAGTTGCTGTAAGAGAAGGTCCATTTTCTCCACTTTAAAACTGCCCTCACATTTCCTGCCTCATACATGCAAATACAACAGATTCATTGAGGAGCTAATCTAAATGATAAGGACACTGGCTGGATTTGCTAGCTCTGCTGTGAAAATCCACAGTGGAAGATTTTTCCCTATTCACTGTGTCAGTGAATGTACAGGATAAAATGGGCCTTTCAGACTTAACCCCTCACTGAACTTCAGGTGGGTTGAAAGATCCTGGAGGCAGCATTTAGATACCTGGTTGATAAAACAGGCTCTGTGTTGCAAGCCTGGCCTCACTCTAATGTGCACAAATTCTGAAAACCCACAATAAAAGATAACTACAGCCTGAAATCCTCAGTCAGTGCAGCTGGATGATTACACTTACTGGTGTACTGCTACACAATCTGATTTCATATTTGACATTTTCTTTTCCCTTCTAAAATAAAACTTTATAGCCAAGTAAAGAAAGGTAGCAGCAAGGACAGAAGGAGGGAACCCAGCAAATGAACCCCCAAGACTGCAGGACTTCAGGTGAACATTTGTTCTGTAGCAAAGGCATCTCAGAAGGTGAGTAAAGTGCTTTTCATCAGTACTAACTTGTATTTTGGGGTACTAAGCCTTGGCAAGTAGCTTCCACTCTCCATCCCGCTGCAATTCCAGTAAAGGCCTTTATTGGAGTATTGGTCTTGCACTAAACAAGCTCAGAAATAAGAGACTATCATTTGTAACTCACTGGCTTTAATTCCCTTGTCAACTGAATAATTAGATTCTCATTTAAAGTAGTATGTCCATTCCAGCAAATGTGAAAAAATGCAGGGTATTCATCCTGAATGATCTCATTTTAGGTACATAATGAACTGCCTAAAAATGTAACAAAAATACTGTTTACTTTGGATATTAAAATAAAGGAACACTAAATACTAGGAAAATGTAACCAATTGTAACAATAATATGGGAAGGCAGGAAAATCTGAGGGTGTAAAAGTTAAATCAAACTTCTTTAGGTCTTTAAACACTTGAAACCAATTTGATCATAACTAAGTGGCTGTGGATGCACTGCAGTGTAACCAAAACAGCTCTGTAACATTGGGCTTATATTTAATTACTGTTTATCCCCAAATAATGTAGGTTAATTTCTCTTTATTAATTTATTATTATAGTGTATGGCTAAACTATTTCTGCACCTACAAAACCCACCTGCCTTTTTAGTAGAACTGAAAAGTTTCCCCAATACTTTAGACAAGCATCAACTTTCAGGAACTTACTTGCAGGTGTCATGTGAAAAATGCAGGAGAACCATCACATAAAATATGATTTTGCAGATCTTATATATGAAAATAGAAATGGAAGAAATATACACTGCTTTCAAAAATACACAAGAATAATTCTAAATATACAATCAATTCCACAGCTTCTGTTCCTAGGCCGTCGTTTGAAAAAGGTTTGATAACCCTGAGAAGTAGAGAGAAAAGATTGCTCTCAGTGCCTTTCATGCCTGGTAACATCACTGGTAGCATTTTTTATTTGACATTTGTCTATGTAGGCAGGAAAACTGTGCCAGTCACAGACACACAAACTATTCAGAACAGCTCCTGGTTGGAAAGTGGCACTTTACACAGATCAACAATATCTCAGAGAGGAGAGTGGACTTGGCCTCAAGCTCAACATATTAATAAAATACAACTCATCCAAGCTTGTAGGTTATGTTAATGCTACAAGCTGCTGTAAGTCTTGAGACTTTGGTTATTTCTGCACTAACAGCACTTTTAGGAAGCAGCTGGGAGAGACTGCAGGAGTCAGGAAAGAGCTGAGATGCAATATTGCTTTATGGATTTTTCTCTGAATAGGGAATGTAGCTAGCTGGGATTTTTTTTCCCACTAAATGCTTAAGCAAGTGAAAATAGCACAAATATGGGTGTGATTTATTTTTTAAGGTGCAATTCTTCTGCCTTCTCACACAAAGTAGAAATTCTCATTCTTTCCCAGAGATGTGAGAGTCTGATGCAAGAAACAATACAAACAGACAATGTTGCAGCTGATGCACTGCTGGAACATCAGCGTTTTGCATCAAGAGCAGAGGGAAATGGCTTCCCCTTTAGCCTTCTGCATTTTGTTTTACCCTTTTAGTAGTACAGTCACCTATGAGCAGCAGCTCTTTGTCAGCATTACTTCAGGAAAATGTTTGATCAGCTTTTCCAGTGCAAACACCTTCTGTGCTCTTCAGTGTAGTTCAGCAATTTTAAATAGAAGAATTGGTATTGTAGTAGATAGATTAATTTAATTCTATTAGGGATTAGAGTCTATATTAGAGTCTTTGGCAGTTGTGCTGCGAAGAAGGATTCACAGATATATCCCTAAAATGCATTCTCCCCACAGAGGAACTTTTGTAAAAGGGCATTGCCTTACTTCCAAGTAGCAATATCATAATCCAAATAAAATACAAGCCTTAGAAGACCTTCTGCAGAGTCAAAGCCAGATTTCTTTCACCTGCACTGAACCTTCTCTCCCCTATAACAGCTGAAACAATACAAAATAAATATTAATATATAAATAACAACTATTAAAAGTGTCCCTTGCAGGCAGATACTTCACATTATGGTACAAGGTTTAGAACAGTGACCTACTGTTGGCAGAAGTGCTGCATGTTTACACTCAACCCTTGCAGAAGTTAATGGCAATGGCCAGGACTTGAAACTGCAGAACATTAGGCCAGGGCATCTCTTAAATAATTTCTAGAAAGAAAATGCAACCATCCATATGTTTGTCCTGCTTGAGCAGATGCTTCAGTCACATGCGGGATAAGCAAATGTGCCCTCAGATAAATGAGCTGCAAGGCCATGAGGTGTCCAACGGGAGGAACAAACAAGCATTTGTTCCTGCTCTGCATCCCAGATTTCCTGCCCCATGTGCATTGTCCTGGGCAGCCTTTGTAGATGAGGAAGGCCACTGAGAACAGGTCTAATCTCTGAGTCTGAAAACAATGCATGCTTCTCATGACCAACACAATCATGGCAAGGCTGCCCAGGAAGCCGCCAGGGACCACCAGAGCCCGCTCTGTGACCTGCAGTGTGACCAAGCCTGCTGTGACTGTCCTCAGCTGGTGCCTGCCTGCATGGCTCGTACAAGCTGGCAAGAGTTCCAGTGGTTCTGGTTGCAGGGTACAGAATGGTCCAGGGCTGAAATGCCCTTGCAGTGAGCAGGTTTTCCTCCTGCAAACTTCTCTTGCTACAAACCAAGATGGTTACATTTCATTTTTTCTCTTATATAGCAAATGCAAACAACTAATAGTTGTCCTATTTATCATTATATTTTATGTGATTGAAGACTTTGACTTTCAACCAGACTAGAATTTCTAAACATTTTATTTACATTCCTTTCCTTCTTTTCTTCACTGTGTTCCTGTCTTCTGTAGAGGGAGGTGTCTAGACCAGAGCCATAGTCCTCTGGAGGCTTTGGCATTCCCAGCTAAGCACAGTAATTATTTCTGTCTTACAACTGACATTCCCAGTAATGAGGCTGCAAATGACATTTGCCCTTTCTTCCAACACAATGAAGGTAATGAATCCCAGTATATTTGTAGTCCACTATAAACCTAGATCTTCTTTTGCAGAATTGTCAACTTAGCTGCTATTTACCATCTGTATACATAAATCCGACTCTTTCTCCCTCAAATGTAATTTGCACCTGTCTTTTAACATATCCCTTCTTATTGATTTCAGACTATTCTTTCAATCTATCAAGACCACTTGGAACTCTAATCCTAATTGAAATTATGTTGACTGGCACATAAACTCCTGGCCTACCTCCTTTTTAAAGCCAAATACAAAGTCTGCCTTTTACTGATCCCCTGGGACTTCAAGCTTCCTCTAGGAGTTTTCAAAGGAGCTTGTTAATGGTTTGGAGATTGTTTTTCTTGGCTCCTATGCACTCAGAAGAAATTTCATCAGTCTAGCCTGACTTGAGTACATCTCATTTGCCTTTGGATCTTTTACTGCATTTGTCTCTTGCTAACTGATAGTGAATACTAAGAGCACTACATAACTGGACATAGCTTATCATTTTTAGAAAAACCAAAAGCACAGAAAATAAGGAAGAAAAAACCCCTCTGATCTCATTTATCTTCTCATTCACCTTTCCTGTTAGAAGATACACATGCTTTCTTTCACCTTTCCCTAACATGCAACTTATCCCTGAACTCCCTTGCTATTTCACATGTCTTCTGTTTAATGTAACTTCATGTGCCTGGGGGTCTTGTTGCTTCACACTTACCCTGTGAAGTACCCTTAGAAAGACTTCTGTCCTTCCTTTTACAAAACTTTTGAGTCACTGAAAAACTTGCTGACATATATGTAGTCTGGGATTGTGCTTGCTCTTTCCTACACCAAAAGAAGATGGTGCTCTATCATAAACCTGATGCCTTCTGGAGTGTACCAAAGAACATCTGCTGATTCCTCCTCCTCCAGAGTTTGTTCTCTCACCTGTTGCTTCCCTGATTTTGTTTAGATGAGATTTTCTTTTATGAAGGTATCTATCTAACTTTTCTCAAAACAGGCATCAAGGCTGTTTCCCAATTGCTTTTGCTCTCATCACCTTCCACTTACAGACTGCTAGCTTGTTCCATCAGCCTCTTTATTAGTTTAGAAGACTTCAGCACTACAACACACTCCCCACTTTCTCATATGCAACAATCTAGGCATAAAGCTTTCCAGACAGCTGTTCTGCAACTGAGACCTACCTCTTTTCCACCATCACACACTTTTCCCACGCTTCCTTTGCTTGCACTGATCCCTTTCCCTCCTCCACAGGCATACAACACCACATAGGAGTGCTAAATGACTCATCAGAATTACAGTCCAGTGTTGGCAATTCTTCCTTTCATGTATCTTCCATTACAGCTACAGAGGAGTGTCCTTGGAAAAGAATCTATGCAGGAATAGATCTTTTCACTGCCTTCCAGCACACTGCTGTGGCCTGACAGCAGTCTTCCTATTTTCATTCCTAGTAGACTGAATATCTTCCCTAATTGCAGACTTCCTAAAATGAAAACACACTACTGCACTGGCTCATTTAATTGCACTGGGACAATTCCAGTTCCTGCTGTGGGAGGATGAGGCTATTTACTAACTTACCAATAAAAATTCACAGTGGGTCAGGACTTGGAAAAAGAAACAAAAGCACCAAAGTGTTTTCCAGTGTCCACACCCTGCTGTGCAAGGAGTCAGTATAGCTGGGTTTTCTTTATAGGTTGTTCCTAGTATTGTTCACTCCCATCTCTGCTCCCAAGTCAGCAAGATGTAACAATCTGGAATAACTAACTGGGTGCTCTCCTGCAGGCAGCAGAGAGACTGACCAGAGTGAATAAGGGGACCAGAGCACCAAAAGTACATTTAGGCTAAACCTTGACACGGTACAGGGTCCTGACAGTTTCACAGAGCTTTTCGTAGAGCTGTATACAAGTCTTCATCAGTCCAGCTGTGGCAGTGTGGTAGAACCTAGCTTTCTTCCATTTCCTTTATTTGTATCATTGCTTTCTATTCTCTTTATGCACTTTAGTCCCATCCCCCTCCCCCCCCC
>VZRZ01008641.1:1157016-1202420 GCA_013398175.1 Climacteris rufus
TTGTTTTACAGAAAAATTGAAAAAAAAAAAAAAAAAAAAAAAAAAAAAAAGGCAAGATCTTATAAGGAGTGGAAGAAGCAGGCATTAATGTCTGAAGAAAAATGAAATGTTACTGTATATTTTAGGAATCATCCAAATATTCATCTAATGCACCATTTAGTAATAATCATCACAATTTCCACCTCACTCACATATCACCAAGGGCAAAGGATTTGAGGTCATTTTAAAAGTATGAAAAATTTCTGGGAGGAAAACTAGAACCATCTTTAATTCTTCAGAGACTTGGAAGAAAATCAAGCCCAAATAGTCACAATAAGTCAAACTACAACTGAAATTATAGGACACCCTAATTTCATCAACATAGCTACCAGCTGGAAAGTACACACTTATATGAGAATTCAAGAATCTGTATCAAATACATTAAACAAGCTGACTTTCCTATGACTGAGGGTAGTAATATTGTCTGTTATTTTGCTTCAGTGGTCTTTTTAATACTATAGTCCAATGAGTTATCTGCAATTGAGAGAAGCACATCTTATTTTTTAAGTAAGTCAGAGTGGTCCACAGAATTATTTTTGCTGACCCCGCTTTATCTAGTTTTGACCAAAGCATCATTAATGATGTTTCAACAAGCTGAGCTGCCAAGGCCTCTGATTATTGTCCCTAGTTAACAGCCAGTGTTATAAAGGAAATCTGATTTACTGAATTATTTTGGGATGACAGTCTACCACATAAAAACCAGGGAAAAAAATAATCAGCAGTGTATTAGAAAACACAATTACGAAAACTATAAAGTAACTGCTGACAGTTGATAAACCTGTGCTCACATGACAGTAAAATAACAAACTTTCAAAGAATTTATACCTTACATATTTTTATACCAGAACATGTCATATTTTATGATTTAGTGAGGATATTTAATTAAAAAAGATAAATGGCCCCTCTGCAAAGCAGTATCTGAGGATCTGAGAGAAGGGCTCCTTTGATTTATCTATTTTGTTTTTCTTATTATTGTTACTTTTCTTACTTGTTTTTTTTTGCTTTCTAATGAAACCTATACAGTAAGATACAGAAAACTATTTATAGTACGCATCAACAAAACCAATATCCACCCTGCACTAGTGCTTAGCCCTGTATGACACAATAAATAACTGGAGAGCTTCATTTATAGCACTCCACTGTAAAGTAAATCAATCACCCAAGAATGAAACGTACCTTCCAAGGCATATATGTACATCCACTATTATCAGCCTTTCCTATATTGTTTTGAAATAATTAACTCAGTAATCTCTAAGTACAAAGAACACCACTCTTTCCTTTCGCTTCAGTGGCCAATGGTGCTCTCTAGAAATTCCCTAATGGGGACCAGAGGTTGTGACACAGTTGAATAGTCATTCCAGAAACGTAGCAATCATAGCAAGCTACTCCTTTCACAGGGGCACCACAGCCTTGCTAAATAATATGAAACCAAGTATTTAGACACATACATGCCTTTCTATTAGGTGTCCTCACTTGCTAATAAATGGCTCTGAGAAGGTTCCCTACCAGTGGACAACAGTAAGTTTTTCCATGAAAGTCATACAAATGGCTAACTTGAGAGACCTAAGCACCGCATCACTATTTTTTTTCCAAAAATATTGAATTTTTTTTAAATAAAAAATACACTACCATATAACAGAGCATTTAAGTGCTTCAGAAGTGGTTTGTTTTTCAACTTAGTCCATTTACAAAACAAGACATTCTCTCTTGTACTCCAACATGCTCAGAACTGGAAGACAGCATCATTTGTGTCAGGTTTTTTGTTTGCTTTTATGTTCTGCCTTGTGATGAACTACTAAGAGATGTTGGGGTATAATCTGTTATGGCTCTTCTCTAAAAGTTTAGATGAAAGTTTAGCCTGTCACTTCTAATGAGATCCTATCAGTTTTGCAACCTAAAGCATTCTTTTTTGCATTTCTATACTCCCCAACAAAGAAAAAATCTCAGCTCCTGAAAATATAAAAGCAGGCAGACCAACCCTAACTCCAGAGCCAGAATACAGTTGATATGCTAGGGCAGTTTCATGGCAATGGGTTTCAGTCATCAGTGACACATAACTTTGCCTCAATGGTCAAAGCTGCAGGCAGCACTGAGGCAGAGGAAAGCTGTTTGAGTAAGACATGATAAAACACAGCTGTGTTCTCAACTCCTTCAAGAAGCTGGACAACATATAAACAGTATCATACCAACAAAACTGCTTCATTTTTTCTTTCAAGCTTATCAGTCCTAGGAGTGCTTTAGGAGCAGATGCAGGAGCACCTCCACATGTCCTTCCTTGACGGACATTTTCATATTTACACATCAGCTTCTGAATGGATTTTAGCACATTCTCAAAATGGAGTTTATTCAGGATACCATGATTGGTCAGATCTTAGGCAAAGGCATTCACACCACAAAGTTTAAGCACCTAGGTGACGAGCTGAAGTCAGTGGGTAGTCTTCCTAAGTTCCCTCTATGGCTGATAGAGGGGAAAGTACCAAAAAGCAAGCTCAAAAAGAGGAGCTTAATGGAAGCACTACAAATACACTTTCCTCTTCCATTTAAGATATGGGGAACCATCCCTCGAGTCCTGCACCTCTTTCCAGAACTAGAAGTCACCTCACATAGCTGCCAAGATGTCATTCTAGGATAGCAAGGTTGATTTCCAGGGAAACAATCTGGACTTGCAGGGGTGAAATACATGACAATCTATGGCACAAATGTCAAGAGTGCTACAGAAACAATCACAAAAACCCAAATGCTCCAGAACTTCTAAGTTGCACTTTTGAAAGAGGAGCACAGCCTTCCATAACCAACAGAACTCCTCATATTACTTCACAGCAAACTTATAAAAAATACAGTAAGGGAGGGGTGTGGGCAGAATCAAAGCCAAGCTGACCATTTCTAATAAAAATGCTCTCTATGTGGAGTCAGTCCGTAAACCGTTTGCCCTGGGAAAAGACTTCAAGAACCACTGAAGCCCAATACAAAACCAGAATTTTACTAATAAGAGGAGATTTTACAGTAAGGTAAGGGTCTGCCTTACACTAAGTCTCAGCCAGTATAAATGCAAAATTAGGCATCAGATTTCAAAGCGATGCACAGTTCAATAGCTGTTAGCATCAAATGCAATTAAGCACGATTTAAATTTTTGTCAACTAAATTCCATGGTAATAAAACTAATGACTCCTGTTGGAGGGTCTTTTTGTCACAGTGGTGCTGTTGGGTGAGGAAGCTTTTTTAACAGCTTATTTACCTTGGCAGTATAGTTAAAAAACTATTAGTTGTTTACTTTTCAAGCAGGGATGGCATTCCCGATCAGAGCATGAAAACTTAAAAGAAATTTGTCAAACCTTATAAGTTTCATTATTTTTTTCCTCCTTTTAATATTTATTGGATGCTGTAAGCCTATTAGCATCTGAGCTCAGAAGCCTTTGACCATTTCAGCAAGGGAGGAAAACTAACTCTCTTCTCATGTCAGCTAATACCAATCCAGGCTAACAAGTCAGCAGAACCAACTCAGAGTGAAACTCAGTGAGATGAGGGAGAGTGATAATTTCAGTTAAATACTTAATAGCTTTTCCTTTAAATCCTGATGTATATTCTGTATTTATTGTGTGAATTATTTTAAAAAGACTGATGGTAAAAGGAAAAATGGTTAAACGGCTTCTGAGAACTTAGTAAACTATTTTGTTCATGTCCCAGATTGGAAGCCAGATGTTAAGTTCATACTTAACCTGCCCTGCTGACCTGTCACTAAGATTCAACTCCTCCTCTCAAAAGGAAAACCAGCAGTATCACTTCAAATGCAGCTGCAGACTTGTTTCAGATACCTCTTTCAGCTCACTGTGTCTGGGGCAGGAAACAGTACCCCACTCTGTGTCCTTTAGAAAGTGACCTTCTCTTCTTTTTTCAGAATCAGGTGGGGCATCAGCAGTCATCTCCATCTCATTCATTTGGTCCTCTTCTTCCTCAAAAGCAAAGCAACTGGCTTCTTTCAGCTGAAACCCTCGGATCAACAGCTGACAGGCCTCCAAGTCAGCTTCCCACACTCTTTGGAGCAGCTGGCTCCTGCAGCTGAAATAAAAGCCAAAAGAAAATAAAACTGCAGTTCAGGGAGAATAGTTGCTATTTCAAGTAACACTTGGGGTAACTGTTTATTATTAGACAGGAAAATAAAAACAATAAAAATGCAAACAGTACCTCAAATACTCCCACAAAGATAACACTGCTATATCAAACTGAAGAGCAATCAAATTATTGCCCTATTATAAAGTCAATGACATAAAACCTCCCCTCATGTTAAGATGTGGCTTCCAAGTGTATGACAAACACTGGCTACATGAGACGTTCAGACACAGGTCCAGGGATTTTGCCATCATAACCAGAGCTTCCTTCACACTATCAGATACACAGGCCTGTCATCCTGCAGTAGTGTGGCTTTCCTGAATTTGAGGTAAAGATCACGTGTGAACAATCACATTATTTACTGCATTACAACAGCTCTAATTTTTGGAAAATAGGTAGACTACATCACTTGTTAGACTAAAATGTGCTTGCTTCAGCACTGGTGAATCAGGTTAGATTACACTACAACAGTCTTCCTTTCTTTCGGTCTTATACTTTTGAGGTTGTCCTTACCTCTCACTAATGTGCTTCGGTTTCTTTCTACTTTGTTAGGCCACCAAAACAAAACCAGAAGTATTAGCAAATTCAAAATACCAAACTTCTATAAACTTAAAATCCATTAATCATCTCCCAGACATGTACATTACAAATACTGCTCCTGAGATCCATCCAAGAGTTATTTTCACCTGAAATAAGTGGGAATTCTAAGCCCTGTAGATAGCTTTTCAGAACTGAATACTAACATCACACTGTTTGTAAGTGATGTAGTCGCACCTCCATTTAATTCATGTTGTCTCTAATGAACCAACAGAATAGTTTCCCTGCTAAAATATAGCAGATCAGTGTCAGAGCCTGGGATGGGACTCAGAAGCAACTATTCCCATGGCAATACACACTTCCAGACAGATTTCAACGCTAATAACTGCAGTATTTTTTCTAGCATTCTTTTTCAAATTATATCATTTACTATATAATTGTGAGCAATTATAAGTGACTTAAAAGAAGAAAGAGAACCATTTGATTTTAACTTTTCTGACTAAATTAAACACCAGCTTATCTTTTATCCCAAATGAAGGATAAAGGAGCTGTACTTCTCACAATGAGTTCATTAATCTAACAAAAGTATGTTTTTAATACCACAAATTCTACAAAAGAATTCTACAAGATGCCAAGCTGTAAAAATCACCCAGCAATATATTGAGACTGAGAGCAAAATTGGGCTTCAGCAGCTGAGCTATTTGATCTGTGCTTAGAGTCAGTATATATGTTTATTGAAGGCATAATGCAGCATGGGGTCCACAAATTGGTGTCCCCCAAGGAGTTCAAAAGTATGACTAATTACAAAGGGAAAAATTCTTCACTGGATTACATGTCTGTGTTCCATCCAGGTAGCATTTCACTTACCAAGCCAAAAAAATAAAATAACCTCCACTGTTTCTGTACCCATCAATCACATAATCACAGTTACACAGTCAAAACATTTCCCTGCAGACATACATAAGCCCATTTTCTTGCTTTTTGAAAAAGTTTGCAGCTATATATGGCTTATTATTAAAGGCTAACAAAATACTCTAGAGACCTAAATCAGAATTTCCAATGGATAACTTCTTTTGGCTATTTAATTTAATGAAGAGTTTTATTGACAAAATTAGGGCAGAGCTGGTGACGTATGCAGTATTTCACAGTGGGGAAGATGAACAGCATATATAAAAGTACAGCATAATAGAGCCTGGGCTGCTGTTATTTGGCCATGACTCAGCTCATGGGTCAATGTGGTTTTGACTGTGTCTTAAGTTTTAAACACATTTTAGTGATCAGCAATTACTGAACCTACTGCTAACAGATGGCTTTCATTTGAAGGCCATTGTTGTTTTATCATGATATCTGTAAAACTCAGGTACATCTTGGACTAAGATGCTAAGATGTTATGCTGAACTTTTCAACCAAAGTCAGTGAATGCACATACACTTAGATCCTCTGAACATACTTAAGCCCAACATATCTAGGCTTCACCTTTTAGTCTGTGTTTTGGAATTCAGTACCTTGAAGCATTTTTCAAACTTTTGGAATGAAAATTACTTGAAAGCTGCAAATACCTAACACAGACACACATTCCAAACAATCATTAAAAATTATGTTGACCCCATCATGCAAAAAATGTTAGCTTTTACATCAGCTGTTAAAAGTAAACTCAATTGAATTTCAGAGTTTGGTTTATTCATTTGCAATCCACACTAAAAGTGCATTTGGAGTCTCCATGAAGCCTCCATGGGTGACTGTACTGAACACGGTGAGATTTTTCAGGTATGCAACGTTTCAAAATAACGGATCGAGTATGGATCAGATTTTACATTATTCCTATACTTATAAATATTTCATGATGTATCAATACCTCTAGGTGTTATATGCCTCCCTGTATATTACTATCAAAGTTGCACACGTGGCAAGTTCAATGAAGGTGTCTGGAACAATCTGCTGGAATCCATAACAAATCACAATTCATCAACCATTTATATAGACCCAGCAACACAAAGCATCCCTTAATCACCTACTGATTCTGACCTGCCAAGTGCCAGGCTTTGCACAAACACCTACACGTTACAACGACGGCCTTCTCAAGATGACTTTTAAGTTTCAAACACGCAACACGAGCTAGGAGACAGATGAGGATGTTCAAAGAAACACAGTGGACTGAACATGGCATGTTAGTTACAGTACAACAATTTAATTATCTACACAAGTAACTGATTAATCTAAGTGGTGTCAAGAACACTGAGGCATCACAGTGAATGAGCATTTTAAGCATTTGTGAGAGGCCAATGAAACATGGCATTAGATCTCCAAGATCCCAACCCTTCATAAAGGAATCACATAAGAAAGGGAAGAGATGCTAGTATAAGATTACAATGGGCAAGTGACTGACATCAATGTGGTTTAACATCTACAGATGAAAGTCAGTCATTTCACATTAAAAAAAAAAACAAAAACCTGAGTTAGGGGATAAAAGATTGTGAGCAGCCATGACACTGGAGGCTGTAGTTAGACTTGATGGGATGGAACAGAGGGAGTCAATGGAGAAAAACAAAGTGAAATGGACAAAAATAAGTGCGGACTTTGAATGAATGAGAATAGGGCAAGACTTCTTTTGTCAAGTCATGGACAGGGAAATTGATGGTGAAGTAAGTGAGATGCAAGACTCTACACGAGTAATTTTTTAGCGGCATGGGTAGCTGGGACAGGTTTTACCTCAAGGATACTATGCAGAAAGAATCTACAAGAGCAGGCCTAAGCTGACTTGAAGAATGGATGAGACATCCACAGCAACACAAAAGGACGCAGCAGAAAGAATTCTGCATTAAGTTGATGATGATGAAAGAGCTGTCACAGAAACAGAGCTGTTTATGGGCAGGACGTAATGAATGTGGAACAGAGAGGTTTATCCTTGAGTTCTCTTCATGAAGTGGCAATTGACACTGTAATTGCAGTTGCCTTAACCAAGTCCCAAGTAGTTTTATAGGAAACATGACCAGAGGGTAAAATAAAACTAGATGACATCTTCATTCTACTTGTGATGTTGGATGAAATTCATGTCAAGAGACATATTCAGGCAGGATTAAAGTCCAAAGAACATTGCTCCTCTGACTTTTGACAAGATTCTGGGAGGTATCGATGGGGGATCTCTATGGCTCTCAGCACATTATTCTAAAGCTATTTATAGTGCTAACTGGAACTACAAGAACATGACTTTTCTCTATTGAGGGCTCTGCATATATACAAAAGGCACATTCAGTTCCTGAACATTGTAGTCTAAATGAAAACATGCCCATGTAAAAATAGTCAAAAGATTTTCTATTAAACCCTACTAAAAAAAACCAAACCAAAACAAAAGAAAGTTCTCCAAAACCTCCCCAAAACCAAATTGGAATCAACACAGAAAGATGTCTCTACTTGTAAATCTCATCACGTGTAGTTTTCAGGAATGCCCCTTGGTGAGTGCATTATTAAAAGTGGTTTATAACACCCTGAGGGCAGCACTCTGTTGATAAGATGATGCTGCTTATTTTAAGGGAAATCCTTCTAACAACTAACACACTGAAAGCTAAGAGAGTGAGACTGAAGCTGAAAGGTTACATAGTAGGACATCTATTTAGAAACTACACAGTCAAAAGCTAACTTAGGAGAGGAGATTAAGCATCGCAAGAAGAGATACTCTAGATGACTTCCTTCCTAATAGATGAGCCACACTAAGGTTCAGATTCAGGAAACCATGTACTTATCTTTCCTCAATACCTGGCACATATGTTAACTCTGCATTCATTGACCCTAAAAGTAGTTTTCTCTGACCAAAAAAGCAAACAAAATGCAACAAAAATAGTCTGGTAGAACGAGCAGGGAATTTCTTTATAACAATTAAAATGACTGGAAATTTTTGAGGCTTGTATAAAATGGCAATATGAATCAAAATACTTTGTTCTATATCCCCATTCTTTATTGAACTATTGTACAAACTAGGGAAAGTTTTTCTATATTTTGGTCACTTGCTTCTATTTATATTTTGCACCACAGGGAAGGAATGGGTTTTTCTAACTCAACATTTAGTTATGTCTTTGTTTTCTTTTCTTAACGGAATAGCTGTGCAGGGAACAAAGGAGGCAAGCAAAAGAAAGTAACCACTAATATTACTTAGAGAAAAGAAGGCAACCACATTGCTTTACTGTTAGCAGAACCTCACCCTTTTATTTGGTTCATCGTATTAATTCAAAGTTGTGTATTAATAACCCTTCTTATATTTAAGAAGTATTTACTACTTCAGAAATATGCTTTGCTTCTCTTCTTCGTTAAAAAAAAAGTTTCCAGCCTGATCAGTTCTTGTTTTTTAACCTTGGCTGTTATATTTTAAGATGCCGGCAGCCAACCTACCAACAAACAAACCAAGGACTACAAAGTGCCAATCAGTGACCCACATGAGGCTCTAAGGGAAAGGAGACACATAACCTGGTTTTCCCCATCTGACTGGTGTGGCAGACTTTTCAGTGGCAGACTGAAAAGAGAGAAGTCACAGCTAGGACCTATCAGATCTCACCTGATACATATAAAAGAGAAAAAAAAAAAAAAAAAAAGGTGTGGGAAAAAGGACAAAGAAAACATGGATTCTGCCCAAACAGCAAAACTTTTTTTTTCCTTAGCTCGCACACTAGAAAGTTACCTTTCCTAAACATCTGAAATCAACATTTTGCCAACCCACTCCTTCTTGCAAGTCTCTCTAATCCTATAAACACCTTCAATATAACCTCAATTTCATAATTCAGTTCTTGCATTGTGTTGCACTTCTCCATTCTCCTCAGGAGCCAAAAATCTCATGAATTGACTTCATATAGTTTCAATCATATGGTTGTCCCTGTGTGGGAGACATTCTTTCTACTCCCTTATTTCAAAGCTCACTGATAACACTTCTTTGTTGCCCAGCACTACTGTCACATTTCTCCATGTGAAAACACGACTCACCCTCAGAAGGACACTCCACGTATTCCCTGATCAGATAACAACCTACTCTACCTTGGAGACTAGCTAAAACTCCCAGGCAAAGTCTGAAGCTTGCAGTACTTTTCTCTGGAACAAGTAACAGCAACATGCTTCTCCAACCTTGTCTTCTCCTTTATAACACATACAATATCTACAAAACAACAAGTAGATGACCCTGTTTAAATGTGATGTTTTACCCACTAGAGAATATTCTGGACCAGAACCACAGAAGCCCAAGGAAGCAATCCTCACAATCCCCATCTACCTTTTAGATTTTTACATCTTCAACATCTTCTGAAAAATTTGCTCTGGGCTGACTTTTCTGATATTTACACTTTATAGTCACAGTCAAGTTCTCTGCACAACAGTCCTATTCAAAAGGCATCCAGCACATCCAGACAGGACACAGGACATGACAGTGCAGCACAGAGGTGTGGACAGCACTTTCATGCAGCTGGAAAAATGGGTGATGGCAGTGGCTCTGCTTTCTACAGCATCCCAGGACCACAGGCAAATGTGCAGGAAAGGGCAGATTTGAGGAAAAAGGTGAGCAGAGCCTCCAAACCAGTCCTCAATGTGGTGGCTATGGCATCTACATCTTCTCAGGGATATAGCAGGACAGAGAATATCTGGAGATGCAGTGGACAGAGTACCTGGAGCCAGATATCCTGTGTCTTTGTTGAGTGATCTAACCTCTACAATATTGCTATGGAACACCCAACCACAATCTTAAATTGTGTTGGGATTTGGAGCTCTCACTTCTTGGCTTGGTGACCAAAAAGCTGAGCAACACTACAATCCTCTCCTTGTTCACATCTGCCAAATTTCAGATGAGTCCTAGGGGAGAACCCCAAATACACTCAGACACCTGCTCACCTGAGATATTTAACACTGTAGACACCCTATATCAGGTATAAAAAACACTTAGAGAATGAAACTGAAATGTAACAACACTACATCGGAACAAAAGATGCCATGCTGGATGGCTACGACTCAAACACTGCACAATCTTCACACAGTTGCTGCCTGCTGCATGGGCCTTGCATCTTTCACATCTCTGCTTGTCCATATCTGAGCTTTCACTCCAGGAGCAGTGTATTTCCGTGGGTCTGGGAGCAGGGACAACCCTTTTAGTTATTTATACTCCTTTCACCAGAAAACTTCACCCTGTTCTTCACTGCCTCTATGTTTTTCCCTCTCCCTGTTCTGTTACCTAGAAGGTAATGCTGCCATTCTATTACATGTGGTAGCTCCAGGTAGTCTCTTTAAACGAAGACATTTTGTTTGTATGTATGTATAATGAGGCTACACCACCAATTCTATAAATTGTATAATTAAGGAAAAAGGGTAAACATTATATTATGATGGATTCTAAGATTCCTAAGGAATTTTTTCAGACCTCACGAAAGATATTAACTTGAATTGCCTTCATATGTCTTTAAAAATTCCTTTCCACCAAGACATGCAGAATTTTTCATAGAAAGAAGCTAATGACAACAAATTTAAAAAATATTCATGTAAAAATACATGTCCCCTCACAGTGATCTCAGTAAACACAAAACCAGAATAAATATCTGCCAATATTTTCTGTCAAATATGTTTTTAAAAATTAAGCTTATCAACTACACTCATTATCCACAATTTTTTCCACTCAGTAAAACATTACCTACTGCATTCAGGATACCAAAAGATTAGCACTGAAATCTAAAACCTGTCTGCTAAGAATTGACACCTTTCTCTAAAAAACCCCCACCTCAATACAGCAACTTAAGGACAGAACTACGACCTTGTATTTTATGTGAAATGTACCTATTTTATGTCTGCTTTTTCTTTCCTGAAAGGCCTGTTAAAAACAATACTTCTAGTGTTTAAAACCAACAATAGACATTTGATTAGTGTTATTAAAAAACAAGATACCACACAATACCAAACAATACTTTTGTCATTTTCTCTTCAATCCTCCAGCTATTTATTTTACCTGGCACAGAACTTTAATCACAGCCTGTCATCTTTTTATCAATATTCAATGTCACTATGTTATACTTAAATTATCTCCACTGGAAACACAAAATGACAGACTGCTGCAGCTGATGGTTTTCACTTTGATTTTTAACACAGGGTGGATGCAGGAGTGGAACCAACATGTCGAACACAGGAAACTCAGTAATTTACAAGGGAAGAAGAAAGGCATCTTGTAGTGAGAATTTATAATTCAATTTTGTCCCTATATTTACCTCACAGCTTCTTTTTACTATATTAACTAATCTATAACATAAAAGGTCACTACCTGCTTTCAGGTCTATTTATTTCTCTTTGAAAAAAGGAATGGTCTTCTGCTTACCTCCACTGAAACACCTTTTACAAATAATCTATTCTAAGACTAAAAAACTTAACTTTGATAGATGAGAAGAAAGCTACCAGGGATTTCTTCTTATTAAGCAGTTCACATAAAGGCAGCTTCCCAACTCTAGTTTATCATTCACCTTGTTCATAATCTGATAAAACACCTTCAAGTTTGGTACTAACTCTGATAATTCAGTCTGTATCCTGCTTGCCTTTGGCTCCTGCAATAACAGCAAAGCCCCACAATGTCATTAATTTTGGCTGGATAGGAATTGCTGAAATGAGATTTTTTTTCTGCACTATTTAATATTTGATCCCAAATTAGATTTAAAGGAGAGGCATGAATTAGGCCCTGATTTTGAGAAACATGCATCTCAGTATCTACAAATTCAGCTAAGCTCTGTTCAGCTGAGCTGCTACACAAGCCTCAATACTTTCTTGAGCTTGAAACCCACAAAGCATCCAACTTCTAGTGAACGCCACTGAAACTCCAATAATTCAGTGGCTTTCAAAGTCACAACCAGTTCTAATCCAGGAGAATACATTTGTTTCCAAAAGTATGCCACAGGAAGAGAGCCTAGCATTTGAATTAAGGCCACATTCTCAGCTGCCACACATCCACACTGCTGCAATAGCAGCAAAGGCTATTTATACCAAGAGAAGAACGCATTCTTATCACAAAGCAATTAGAATAATGAGCCTGATCTCTCAGTGCTTATTACATTCTCTGACCACAAGTATTAGAAAGCACATAGCAGGAATTAACAATTCTCCTATCATTTTTATTCACCTATGTTCTCTGATATAAAATTCAACAGTTTAAAATATATTTCTCTCTCTGAAAGGATGAGAGATTTAGACTTTCAGTGCCAAATGAATCTGGGAATGTGAATCACCCTGTGTATTACTGACCAAACAGGAATTAAGCATACATAACAATTAATAAAACAGGGCAAAGAAACAACCTTTTAAAAGAGAGACAGTTGGGAGAGATCATTTATGGTCATCATGTGGGAATGTACCTTGACATTCCACTTCTGTAACTCGAAAGACACACCTGGAAAAATGTGAGTGTTGGCCAAATACCGGTGTCAAATGCCACATGCTTACGGAGTTCCTCTGAAACATCCAAGGGCACCACATGACCTGCTGTAGTTGCAGAGTTGTATAAGTTCAGGAGCCAAATCCTGTTCTGGATCAAAGAGAGCAGGAGACAAAGGGCAAGGTCTACAGATCCTCCCTGGCTGGACCCTGTCAGCTACAACAAACCCTGCACTGCTGCTGACAACACACTTAAAATTGCGGGGCCCCACATCTTCCCAGACTAGCTCAGTACACTTCCAGTAGTAAGTACATTAATTAATGAAAACTTCCAAATAAATGCTAGTAGGAAAGACTGTCCCAGCTGCATGCAAGAGAGAGCTATTCTACATCTTCATACTCATGCTATGCAGATAGCAATACTTTATTTTGTACTTGTTTAATTATCATCATGTTTCTATCTAATTGGTCAGGCAGGACAGAAGGATTTTGCAGCACTGCTGGACAGCCGGCAGATGATGTCAGGCATTCACCCTCATCTTCCTGGACTGCTCCACACCCATTGCTCGATGTCAATCGCACTCATGAGGGATGACAATGCCTCTGTAATTGCACAAACTGGTTTTGAATCTTGTCTTCAAGAATGCATTCGAAAACAGTAGCAGCAGGAAAATACACATGCACCTCTGAAAAATTTTCTTGCCAGGTTCAGAAGGGCTCGTTCTCACTACATGTATTCACTTACATGCAGCCACCAAGAGCACCTGGTAAGAGAGCAAAAGCTTAATGCCATGGCCCCAGAGATGACAAACAGCTTTGCATAACCCTCCCTCCCCTGACATAGTCCTATCTTCACAGCTGGGATAGGTTGAGGTTTGCATGAAATCAGCTCTCAGAGAAGCCAACAGCAGGGCAGAGCTGAGCAAATCATAGGTGATGCTGAAGGGCAAAGAGAAATACTTTGAAAAGCTTACAGTAATTTTTCTCTGTAAAAGTAAGACTGAGAAAAGTACTGTGAAATTACTGGAAGCAATCTTCTGTGTAAGGGGATATTTTTTATCAATTTCTCAAACTCAGTCACTAGTCACTAGCCTCTCACCTAACACTATGTTCTTACTAAACATGTGCAAATAATGCTAGTATATTCTGCTGCACATTTTCCTTGTTATCTGAAGACATAATGAAACCACTGTCCTTCAAGGTTGACAGTGTCTGAAGTTAACCCCTCAACAGCTAGAGCACACTGCAAATACATCCTCATATTGTTGATCTTGGACCTTATCTTCAAAATCCCTCTGAAAATCCTAGGATGAGGTCAGTGGCTGAGCAGTCTTTCTGAAGCACAGTGGAACTGTTATAAAAAATATGATCTCATAGTCAAAGCATTTCTGCATGGGAAATGGAAAACTATTAAAAGCAAGCCACCAAAGCTCATTGTATCAATCTTTCCTTCATTAATGCAAACATACACTAGCATCAGTATCTTCAAAGGAAATTGTACAGGTTTCCAGGTCAAGAAGTCATAGAACCTCTGCTCAGGGAAGTGGAAGGCAGTATGACTGCTGTCAGTCATAGTAGACTTTCACTATTCATAAAAATGGGATCCTCTACACATTGACAAATATCATTTATTAACAAACAAACAAAACCAGAAGTATTAATTTTAAACTCTTAATAAAATTAACGTAATTCAATCAATTAGAGAAAAAACAGGGAGAAGCATGAGAGATTAGGTAAAAAGATTTTTGAAATATTACTTTTTCTCCAAAACAGGGAAATCTCAGCACATCAAAGCAGCAGAGTGATACAGAATTATTTACTCTTGAGGAGTCAAGAGTTTGCAGCAGAGAGGACTACCATGTGTGCTGGCTTTGGCTTAGGTAGTTTTCTTCACAGTGGCTGGTATGGGGCTGTGTTTTGTATTTGTGCTGAATACAGGGTTGCTAATATAGAGATGTTTATGTTATTGCTGAGCAGAGCTTACACAAAGCCAAGGCCTTTTCTGCTTTTTGCACTTCCACGCTGGTGAGGAAGTTGGGGGTGCAAGGGAGATTGGGAGATGACACAGCTGGGACAAGTGAGCCAAACTGACCAAAGGGATATTCCAGACCATATTCCAAAGTGGGGGAAGAAGAAGGAAGGAGGGGATGTTTGGATTGATGGCATTTGTCTTCCCAAGTAACTGCAATGCACGAGGGTGCTCTGGTCTCCTGGGAATGGCTGAACACCTGCCTGCCCATGGGAAGCGGTGAATTAATGCCTTGTTTTGCTTTGCTTATGTGCTTTTACTTTCTCCATTAAACTGTCTTTATCTCAACCCAGGAGTTTTCTCACTTTTACCCTCCATGTTCTCTCCCAGATCTCACTGGTGGGAGAGTGAGTGACTCCTGGGGCTTGGCTGCTGGCTGGGGTTAAGCCATGAGACTGTGACATTAAAGGATTTCAGCAAAGTGTTGAACTCTAGCTTTGCAGGCATGACTGACCAGCACCAGAACAATGTAGCATAACAAAAGGGCACACTGAATAAAACAAAATCCTAACAAAATACACAGTTGCTAACCAGTAAAGAGGCTGCAAACTTTCATCACCTCTCCTTTTCCAGCAAGGGCAATACTTTCTGTTTTGAGAAGGGGGGGTCCCAGCCTTGCCCTCTAATGATTTTGCTATGCTAAGAATAAAATGAATGGAAGACAAAGAGCCTAGAAGGAAGGAGGGCAAAATTTTCCATGAATAAGCAGCAAAATCCCCTGTCACCTTGTCTTTGACGATGCTGCACACTAACTACTGAAGTTAATTCAGTAACTTGGAAAAAGCCCTGGATGAAACCTGAATTAATATGGATACTGAGTTAGTAAAGGCTGTTCAACCATGTGCTTTGCTATTTCTAAAGCTCTGAGGCACTGGAAACTGGCCTCAAATCTGACCTTTCTTTTTTTTCCTAAAGAGATCTAGTTTCAATGCTGAGAATAGCTAAAAAGAACAGAGCTTTCTGCTACTTCTTATCTAACAGTACAGTCATGTGCCACAGTTCTCCCACTTCCCTATTAAAAATCAGTATTTGTGACCCAGTGTCTCTGAACAAGCAAAATACCAAAAAAAAAAAAAANAAACAAAAAAAAAAAAAAAAAAAAAAAAAAGACAATACCAATTTCTGAGTTAGTAATTCTTGTGCCCTTCTTCACTTCTTACCATCTCCTATAGAAGTCAAACAGTTATTAAAAAATGTTATATGTAACACATATACATTGGTGCAATACTAATTGTGTACTAGGACTTACAGTGAAAAAGTAATTTTTGTGTTATGTCCCCCTCCCCCAGACTACTGTGTTGCCCAAAAGTCTACCTCCCTTTCTGCAAAGATCTCCCTCCACACCTTAAACCAGCAGATGGTTCCTTAGGATATAGAACAAAATTCTCCTCCCCTTGTAGCAAGAATTAATTTTATCACTGCAAATTCAGAACATTCTTTCTAGGGCCACAAAACACATGGTGGGTTCCATCCATGCAAATATCATCTATCTCACACATGCCACACGCAGAAGTGGAAGTGGGGGGTTTCACCTATCTCACAGATGCCACACACAGAAGTAGTAGTGGGGGGTTTTGTTTGGTTTTTGCTTTGTTTGAGGGTCTTTTAAATACATTTTCTCACTTGGTGAAGGAACCAGATTGCATTCTTTGCCCTTCTCCATTTTTACTGTTCGTGCAACATGAATTTCATCTATAGATAGATTTAAATATTAGTTTTGCCAGAGCTGAAAGATAAGTTACAGGTTGGGAATCAAGGGTTCCATCCTGGCACAAGACATGAGTTTATCAAAAGATCTCCACTAGCACATGGCACCAGATAACACTGAAGATAAAATGCAAATTATGCTGCAGAAACCTGATTAGAAACTCTAATCTGCTGCACTTCTAGAGAGATGATTTCCTTTACCACCCCCTGTGGGCATCAGCTACACCTTTCACAAGCAGAAATGAAGGGCATAGTGAAGATTCTCCCCTTTCCTCCAGACCCAGTTCATCTAGACTAATCCATTTCTATGAAGCAATGCCATCAAATTTCTTCTCACATTATTTAAATTTACTAAGGGCTTCCAAGATACTGTACTCTGTCAGGACACTGCAAACGTTTTCAAATATATTGCAAGTGATTCTGAAGACAATAAGGATATTTAGTGAGAACCTGCACTGTGGTCATGTACTCTAAAACAGCTTGAAAAGTAATCTGTTTTAAAGGTGAGAATAGGTTTTCTGTGAAGCAAGTGCTTTATTATATTCCTACTATCCAACTTCCCTCTGCTTCATGATACACAAAGGAGATAGGCAAAAATAGGTGTCTTAAGGGATAAAGCTGGAAACAAAACAAAGGTAAGAATAAAATACACAAAGTGGAAATGAGGCAAGTCCAAGGAAGGAAGACAGAGGTGCCACAACAGAGGAAACAGCAGGAGGAGAATCAGAAAGCAGCCTAAGATTGCTAACTTCAAGGTAGAGCAATTAAAGGACAGCAAATAAGAAAGCACACAACATTTAAAGCAGATGGGAAAAACAGAGCAAGAAAGAATACTTAAATTTTTCTTCTTTGTTAATTGGATTCACCACTGTGAAACTTTCCAAAATTATTTTAAAAGGGGTTGTATCTCACAAATAAGGCTGGGCAAATGTAGGAATTTTAAAAATCACCTGTAGTTTATTAACTAACACTCCTGGCAGTTTGCTTTTCATTATTCACAGTTCCTTTTATTTGTGAGTATTTTGGGCAAGTAAACTTCCCTCACTACAATAATACCAAGGGATCGGTGGGAGCTTGCCAAATTTCCCCTCCCCTATAGAAATCCATTTAAAAGGCTACTTTTATTTACAAGTTCCTATGTTCTTACTATCAGTTACATGGCTACAGTGACAATCCTTAAATTCACAGTATCATAACCTTTCCACAGCAAAATAAGTAGTATGACAAAAGTTGCTGTTTTCAGACTGGAAAAGAATATCAGGAAAATGTAAGCCTTTAAGAAACAATAGTTCTGTTTTCATGACAGCATCTCTCATGTAGACAGGAAAATAAGTTAACTGAAACAAAGCAAATGTATTGCTCACAACAAGGAGAACTGATCGTCCAAAATAAAGTGTTTGATTGCTCCCATGAGGGTTTGGTGACACTGAAATGTTTTTTCAACATTACTGAAACCTGACAAGTTATTGGTAGAAGGCTGTTTGGGTACCCACCAGTGTGACAAAATCACACAGTATGATCAAGAGAGATTATTTTACTCTAAAGAACAGCAAACCATGACTTAGGCAGAATGCCTTCAAATGTCACTGAAGTATGCCAAGATTTCTTCCAAATTTATGAATCTGGCAAGTTATGTACCACCATATTCACCTCCAGCAGCATCAACTTCTAAACATGTTCCCAATTTTCAATACTTCAGTTACAAGAGCAGGTATCACAAGTGATTTCACTGCCATCCAAGGGCCTTTTCTCATGGAGATAAGGATCACTATAAACAACGGAAGTCATGAACAAAAAACACAGTCGGGGAAACTACCCCTATATAATCAACGTTAAATTAAAACCCAAAATATTCCATACAGACAGGAACAACAGAGGAGGAGAACTACACATCTGCAAGGACACACAGTCCTTTTGATGTGCTCTGAGACCATCTTTAAGACCATCAGCAGTATGAAACACCGTCCTTTCAGTGCTATTCAGTGTGCTGAGCACGCATACCCAGCTCGGGTCCCAAAAACATTTCTGAAACTTAGTATGTTATAAAGCAGACCTGGGACATGTGATACGTAAGTTAACAATGAATAATAAGGGAAGACAAAAAGCCTTTAAGATGTCCATTTTCATGTAAACTGCAATGTCATGTGCTGGCATTTATTCCTGACTTGTCCTCTTATGGAATGAGACCCTCAGAACATTGGATGTCTTGTCTGAAGCGACAGACCTCAGTGAAGATGACATACCCAAATGCATTAAAAACATTGCCTGGATGAGAAAACCTCATTTCTGATATAGAACTCATGCATGCCCTAGAAGTCTGAGGAACCAGGCTGCAGCCACATTTTTTCTGACAAACAAGACAAGTGACATTTGACTGAAACTCTCAAAAACAAACGCAGATGAGATCAGGTAAAACAGACCTTGGGCTCTATTTCTGCTGCTCCAATAAATGCAAGTTGTCCTATCCCACCAACCACCTTCACACCTCAGTGAACAAGGAGCTGTACAGATGAGTACAACTTACATCAGAGTAGGACTCCATGACGTCTTCCATGCTTTGTATCCATGAGTAAAAAACAAAGGCACCATTAACATGAAAACAAACATTCCATAACATGAAAACAAACCCACAACAAACAGAGAAGAAAGGTTTTGCACACATTTGCAAAGTTACCAGGTGCTCCATCATTCAGCAATGGCAAAGTACAATCATTGCAGTACTGCATCTTGCTGTATTTATCCAGTTCCCCTTTATTGCAGGATAGCACAGAAAATAGCTCAATATAACACCTTTGTGTAATTGTCACCAGTTATTCTTGAATAATATTATTCCTCCAAAATAATTTCATGATTCCTATCTGGGAATTAGGAAAAGCCACTTAAAAGTCCTGTTTTTGTGATGAATGGAAGTCACAGTCATCTTTTGAGGCCTGGAGAAGAGTACAATCCCATGAAATTCCCTCAGCTCAAGAAACGTCATCTTTACATCAGCTGGTACAAAAATATTATTTCCAGCCTGAGGCAGCTATGATAAGGGATTTAGAAGTCATCAGCATGTGGGCCAAGAGATACAAAGGAATGCATCACTGCATATGAAGTGTCTGCTGCTCAGAATTTTAGAGCTGATGTTCTCACAGCTGTGTATGATTTAGACCAGCTGGGAAGAAGAAAGGGACTAAATGAGTCACTAGAAAGATTTCATATTTTGTCTAACCTGCATTTTAACACTCCAGCAGCAGAACTGTTGGTAAGCAAAATAAGATCAGATCATTATCCAGCAAGGGATGGGTCTGTAAGGTCTCTTGGAAGCAGGGTAGAAAACACACAATCTTCAGGGGAGGCAGGCAAAGATGGCATTTCAGTCCTATCTGTGCACCCTAAGATAGTACCACCAGCTGAAACAGCCCTCAGTGCAACTGAGGAGGGTCATGGTTTACACAAAATTACCACAGGCCATCTGGCACTCCCAAGCACGCCTGTGCTGCTCCACAGACAAAAGGGAAAAGTTTTTGGGAAGCCTTACTCAGCAGCCTTAGCACAGCAGTTCTCCTATAGCAGACATCAGGGTTTTTATAACATGACATACAGGCACTAATAGCTCAAGATGAAATATTTTATGGCTTTATAGCACTCTCTCCTAAGATCAGTTTGTGAACCTCATCCATTTACATGACTTAAGCTCACTTATGGTACAACTTGGTGGTTCTTGAAAGAGCTGGATGTTTGAAGTCCACGTTATTCATGGTAATCATATAAAGTGCTAGCAGAGCATTCACATGGTGTGGAAACAAATGAAATGAAAAAAATCCCACTTTCTGTGGAAGAACAAGGGTGCCACAAGAAGATGCTCATCTGAATTTCAATGAACTAGATCAGACAATTACAGTAACCTTCTCCTGTACAATCCCTCCTAAATGGCTCAAGTGATGAGCTGAACTTATCCAAGCAAAACTTCCTGTACTTCAGATATTCATACAGACAGATGTCTCTGCTGAACTCACTTTCATTATCCTAACTCTGACCACTTTTTCACATCTCCTGTTTACTAACAAAAGGTAAGCAATTTGCAAGGTCTACCATGGAAGAGATGGCAATAGTACTTACACTCTCAAGAGAGCAGCTAGTGATTTCATGTATAAACTTGAGGAATGGCTTGATGTATGCCGGTGACTGGGAAAGAGACAGCCAGCAGCATTATTAAACATGATATTTGTTCATTCTTTTCTTGAAGGATATTGTCCTTAACAACTGTCACAATACACTCTCACAATATAACCTACATTTTAAATAAGGAAAAAATAATGTCAAATAATCTGTACACTTAGTGGGTGGTTTGCCTTCTTTGGGGTGAAACTATTAGATGCTGAGCATATTTCCACTTTTTGTCAATACATATTTTCCCTTTCTTTCTTTAGGTGCAGGGCTATCAAAAGAGTAATGTTCCTAATCAAACTTAATTCTATTAAGCTACCTTATAATGGATTCATTTTTAGGCTGCAGTCAAAAGTACTGCATGTGTTTTAAAAACCAACCAACAAACAAGCAAACAAACCCTCAAAACCCCATCGCCTCAAAAGGTAGTCAAGCAAAAAAGTTATGTTCCCCTCCCCCCTCCTCGACCTGCAAAAAATAGAAAAAAAAAAAAAGAAAAAGAAAATCACAAGAGGAATGTATTCCAAACTTTTCTTAAGAAAATAAACAAAAGAGAAAGGAAGTGGGGGGAGTTAACTGACAAAATTGATATTTTTAAAACTTGAATCTTCATTAAAGCTGTTTTGTTCTGATTTTTCTTCATTAAATTTCTTCTGTTACAAAAGTGATCAAAAATTACATTTCTAAGAGTTCTGCTTTACTTTGAAGACGTATCTTAAATTGAAGGGTTCTGAATCTAGGCTGTTACTATTTGAAATGTTACCTAGCAAAATTATGTTTCATCTGGAGAAAAGCTTTAGAGACTTATTTGAATTCACCCAGACTTGATCCTCTTTCGGTTTCAAGAGCATCCCCAAAGGTGCATCCATAAGCCAGATGCAAATTCTAGCTCTGTCTAAAATGTAATCTTAAAACTTACTCTTTAAACTTTCCTTAGAGACTCTTCCTTTAGTTTATGATATATATAAATGAGTAATCTGAGCATCTATATGAAGACCAAAAAAAGCAAAACTCTCTCAAGTTACTTCTCTAAGCACGGGCAGGGTTCAGGGAAGCCTCTTGGGCTCTTGCTTACTTTTTTTTATTGCTCAAGCTGTAAAGCAGAAATAGCTAATTACTTAAAGACCAAAGAACATCTAAAGAACAAATGTCTACAACTACCTTATTAGCATACAAATAAAATCTTTTCAAGACATAGTATCTTGGAAACTCTGATAAAAGCAGGAAAGATTTTCTTTCCACCAATATTCAAACAAATACTTATCCCTTAATTACTTGAACTATGTTTAGACTAATACCATTTGCACATCTTGGAAAACAAGTTCAGAACTGAAACTTCACCATCTGGGACCCGCAAATTCTATCTGATAAACCTCTGGAAGGAGAAACAAAAGTACACATTCTCCAAGCAAAGTCTTTAAGAGTTGTCTTAAACTTATGGATTGGAGTATATGAAGTATAAATGTCACTAAGGGAAGGTTAGGCAGCACACAGACACACAGCTTGATCTTCAGGTCTGTTTCCATCATTTTTTCATTCAGATCTGAGTAACTTTTATATTTAAGAGTTGAGTAAAATAAATATATCTATATTCAAAAGTACGAATGAGCAAAGCTAAATATATAGAACCCTCTTTTTATCAATGCAACAAACAAAACAGCAAGGACAACAATTTATTAATTACACCTGCTCAGTAATGGAAATGGAAGTGGTGTTAATTTGGTGGATTGCATTTTATTAAGACACAAACCCCAATTACAACCTATGAAAGCCTTTTTCAATACAAATATACTTGTTCAGGGCAAAGTTCACTAATATAGAAGATTCCATTACAACAGCACTGTAATATTTGCTAACCATATTTCAAGGAGAAGCCTAAAGTCAGAGGGGGTCACCTAGAGCCCCCTTCACACCCCAAGAGAAGTCAATATAAATGTTAGCATTTGTTTCAAAAAGCAAAGGCATAAAAATCTGTAAATTCTGCATTAAGATTCAGTTCTTAAAATATCCCTATTGTTGTCTTGGTTTATATTTGCTTTCCACAATACCCCAAACTGGCAGGTTTTCAAAACTATTATATAGACTCTCATTACTTACTAAAGATGTCCAGGATTCTGGTAAGAGATTCCTTGGGCCTGCTCAGAGTTGGGTTTTGCATAGCAGCAGAGGAGTGATTTTTCAACCAGCAATCACATCCCCTATACTTCAGGGTTTCTGGCTGTACCACCACTGCTCCAGAGCAGTCCTGTGCACTGGGGAACACAGTGATTCTTTCTTTTAACTGTACTCATTGCCAGGCTGCTGAACACAGCCATGAACAGGGATCTTAACACATATGGGATTTCCTACTTTGAACTATTTTTGGTATTATTCTAATACAAGTTCCCTAACACTTTCATGCATACCAATGCTGCATGCACAAGCATTTTTCAGATTTCAAAGGTTTCCATGATGTCATCCTTACCTATGCAGTTTATCCTCCAGAACCTCCATGTACTTCTCAGCATTTTCTTTCACACTGGTCACTGCAAAACAAAGGTCAAAGTTAGGTAATGGTATAACTGTAGAGTTTTGTGGGGGTTTTCTTTTTTTAAACCAACTCATCTCTTACTCACATATTTTACACACATGAGATAGGAATAAGAATTCCATTAATCTTTTTCACATTCAAATTACAATGTGGGTGTCTTCTCCCTTTTTTTCTTGAAAGTCTATTGTATGTATATTATAATAATAAACCTATAATGAATGCATTAACCTCTCAGTTGTGTCAGAAAAATGGTGAGACTAACAAAGGCACAGTTTGTAGAAGTTTCCTCTTGACAAAATAAAAAACAAACAAACAAAAGAACAACAACAAAAGCAACAAAGGCCAAAAAAAATCATCCCCACAAAAAAAAACCCAAAACAGTACTCATACAGGTAGGTCCTGTTCTTCAGGAGAAGCAAAAAAATGCACCAGTCCATGCATAACACTCCTTTAAATTATTATCAATCTTGTAGCAAACTTTTTCTGATAAAACCAAAACACTACAGAATGAAAAGAAACACTACTCAAGATCATTATGAAAGTTAGGTTGGTTTTTTTTTGTGGTTTGGTGTCTGGGGAGATAATTGTGTGTTTGTTTGTTTTTAAAGTTCAGGCCTAGCTATGGTCTGAGTCCCTACAACTTCTTTACCTGGAAGAAACTCCAAAAGACCACTTACCGTAACACACAACAATAAATTCTTTTGAATGACCACTGGTACTGCATCAATGGTACAAATGGGGAGAAGGCAACCATCCTTCAGGAAAATTGAGGCTTTTAGATAATAACCCTTTCCACATTATGACAATTGTTTTTTCCCCTCCCTAAGAGCTGCTACTAGACTACTAGGACTGTAACAGAATCACAGAATCAGTGGGGTTGGAAAAGACCTTTGAGATCATCGAGTCCAGCCTATGACTGATGTCAACTAGACCATGGCACTGAGTGCCACCTTCGGTCTTTTCTTAAAGACCTCCAAGGACAGGGACTCCACCACCTCCCTGGGCAGCCCATTCCAATGCCCAATCATTCTTTTTGTGAAGAAATTCTTCCTAAATGTCCATCCTAAACCTCCCCTAGCGCAGCTTAAGTCTGTGTCCTCTGGTCCTATCGCTGGTTGCCTGGGAGAACAGACTGATCCCCACCTGGCTAAAACCTCCTCTCAGAGAGTTGTGGAGAGTGATGAGGTGTCCCCTAAGTCTCCTCTTCTCCAGGCTAAACAACCCCAGCTCCCTCAGTGCTCCTCACAGGGTTTGTGTTCCAGACCCTTCGCCTTATTGCCCTTCTCTGGACATGTTCGAGCATCTCAACATCTTTCCTAAATTGAGGGGTCCAGAACTGGACACAGTACTCAAGGTGCAGCCTAACCAGTGCCGAGTACAGTTAGTCTTTTTTAAATTCTTAACTCACTGTACATCAGATATATCTTTTATAGGAAGATGCATCCTACAGAGCATCACTGTTTTCATGGACAGAACTCGCTACACGGATGAGGTACCCTGTGAATTTACCCGCTCATGACCCCCATCTTCCCTACAACACGATGCCTCCAAGCACAGCTTACACACAAGTACTTCGCGTACTTCTCACTTTCCCCGTTGTGTTTGATGGGTTTTTTCCTACACAAAGTAGAATATCACACACTAAAGCCTAACCTGAAAACTCAGCATTAGCCAAATCAGCTGTTCTAAAGTTTAGTTCTCACACACAAACAGACACAGTTTACCTCAGTTCACTGAGGTAATACCATTAGCAGTAAGCATCAGGGTCAATGGCAACACTGACTGTCTGAAGAAGGTGGTGTTCACCAGGTCACACAGCAGTCACATCACTGAAACTGTCTGCAGTGCAATAGCAAGTATAGAATACATTTTGCAAAGTTTATTTACTTTCTTGGTAACTTTTTTTTTGTGTGTGTGTGTTGTTTTGCTTATTTTATGAGTGTATTGGATTAGCAAACAAACAAACCAACCTAACAAGACAAAAACCTAAAACAAACAAAAAACCTAAACCCACCACAGCCCCAGTAGTACGGAAGCAGGATTCTGTAATATTATATTGTACATAGACAACTGCATTCGTTTATACATTCACAGGCCCAACTAATCATTAGAAGAGTGCTGGTGGATGTTATACAAAAGGGTTTATAAGGATTTCTGCAATGGCACTGGAGACTAAATAACTTTCCCTAGCTTGTAGCAGCTCTGTAACAATGCTTAGTAAAAGCTCACAGGTTCCTTACCATTCTTTTATTCCTACCCTTCCCTGCGGAACTGCAGAGAGCCTGCAAGACTGCGAGTCTTCCTTTAATGACACACTGCAGCTTTATATAAATGGCCACCACTCCTTCCAAACTCCCTATCCATCAATCCCCAAACGCACTGACCCGAGGCCCAGTGCACACTTTGATAGCAAATAGCTTCAAGGTGTACAGGTGCTGTACTTCCACTTCTCTTGCCATTGTCACAGTGTCCTTCAACGTGAGCTATTACAACTCAGGGGCTTATTCTTTCAGATAACAAAGTCAGCAGATATTATTAATTTTTGGAGAGGAATGAGAAGAGGTGGAGAATCTGTTTCACACTCACTTTGTTTCTAACCGATATAGTGACTTCTTACGTTACATGAAAGATAAACCTTGCTTTCAATTTCTCCTGCTGTGCTTGTCACTTTTTAATTGGGTTTGATCTGATAGAGTAATTCGCACTTTCACAGTTCAGTCCTGCCCCTACATGCAATTTTACAATGCCCTTGAAGCACACAGCTTAATATATCAGCATTATTCAATGACAAAAAGTAATGGACAAGAATACACCACTAGTCAAAAGTAGGTCAGCAAAAAGCTAACACTCATTTGGAAATCACCTCACATCACTAAACCCTACTCGCTCCTGTCAAACGTTTTAACTACATTAAAAGAAATGCAAACTTTGCTGGTGAAAGAGAAAGCTCCCCAGACTAGCTTTGTCTCCTTGTCTTCTTCTCCATGTAATTGGAAAAGCTGTGACCTGGAGATTTTGCTGGAAGGAAAACACATCTTAAAAATCTGATTAAGGTTACTTCCCTTGCAACGAACTGCAGACAGCACTGCAACAAATACATAAATACTTTCAGCCTTTTAGATCATCCACTGAAATAGAAGACAAGAAACAGATTAGCAAATTTTTTGTTCTAATTTAATGAATCTATTCACCATCACTTCAAAGCAAAAAAAATGCAAACAGGAAACCGTGTGTGCCTTCAATCTAGCCAAGAAAGTACTAGACGACAGAGAAAAAAAAGAAATAATAATTTATGAGATTCTTTTCTTCACGCCAAATAGTTTATTTTTACATTGAAGTGAATGGAGTTGTCTTTTTCACCACTTCTCTGGGGATTTACATGCTCTAGCTTATATTGAACTTGGGGAGGGGTTATTAAAATAAAGAAGTATAAATTCTTTATTAAAATGAAGTATAAATACTCACAGAATATCATACACCAGGTTATTTACTAAGACTAAAAATAAACTTTTCTTGTGAAGTCTTAATTGAAGAAAAGTGAGTCAGCATTCTTTCTCTCATTTTATCTTAAAATTTTCTTCCTCCTTACCACAGCAAAGTCCAGTCTTGGAATTAGTCCCGGTCAGACAGAACTGGAGCAGCAGTGAGTTCCTGTGGTGGCCTTTTAGTTGCTACAGAATGCAAATATGCCATTTTAGAAGCTGCATAAATACCTTTCAATAATTAACCTACATAGTGTTCTTCTAAAATAACGTCACACGTCGTTTCTCATCTGAAAGCAGCCCCAGTGGGGTAATGCTATTTCTACTACTTACAGAGATTATTCAATCCTGCACGTGAAAGTGTATCATCACTTTTATTCTTCAGTTTCTTATTCTTTGGTCCTCAAAAATTGAGCTTAAAAAGACCTATGGACTATGATACATGCTTTAGGATTCTATGATCAATATCTCCTAAAACTTTATAAAACCTGAGTATCTGACTGGAGACACCTTGAACCCAGTGTTCATATGGACACTTCAGATGTGGATGCTTGGCAACTCAGAAGAATAAGTCTTTTAAATTGAATTAGTGGCTTTAAAAATGCTAATCAATATCACAGTAGTTTTCCTATGTCTGTAGTTCTCTACCAGGCAAGTCATCTTGTCTGGTAGAGAACTACAAAGTCCAAAGTTAATTTTTTGCCTTCCATCCTAGAAGGTATTATTTTTTTTGTTCTTTTTCTTTTTTTTTATGGATAGACAGTGTGGATGAACAGTGGCATGTATTTTTACACAAAATTAAAGGCTGGAAGAGTTGCCTTTGGCTCCTAGATCAACATCCAGCATGAAAAGGACTGCCAGACGTTGCCTGCCTACACAACAAGCCTGAAGCCTACAAAATTAGCCTTTCTGATCCACCAGCATTACATTCCTTCTCAAATATTTTATTAGTCAGGTAGAGCAAAACTCCCACTGGCTTCAATGAGATTTTTGCCTGACTTAAGGATCTAGGATAAGATTTGTCTCTTAAGAATTATATAAAAATAAAAAAAATTGCATGGACATACATTGATCCACCTGGGGCAAACTCTGAGGACAAAACTAGGTGTGAACAAGGCTGGCACGTTGCTTGTCCCATCACTGTTCTATTTTTTAAATGTAGAAATTGTTATTAATGCTAAGAGAAAAGTGAAAGCAGAAAATTATTCTATGAAAATGATTCTGATCTTTTCTGTCATGAAAGATGTACTAACACTAATGTGTGAAGTTGGGGTCTGAAAAACTACAGAATGGCTTTGATATATTTAAAGGCTCACTTGAAAAGACAGTCCAACTTCAGAGATGACATCTCAGCTGCCCAACTACACGTCAAGACAATTTATCAAGCCCCAGTAACAAGATTTTGAGTTACAGAATGGTAAGGAATTTTGCATCCTGCAGACAGACAGGGGAAAACCCCAAAGAACAAGCTCTGTGTGAAGAACAATGGCCTCTCCCCAGCACATTGTTCCCAAGGAACTCAAGTAGAAACAACAGAAAAGACCAGGATTAAAGGGACAAAAATAAATGTCTTAGTAGAAAAGTGCAAATACTCAAAAAAGGCAAACCTAATTCTGTGCTGGTTCCTTGACTGTCTTCCAGTAATGAAGTAAATACCGAAATAAGTAGTAACTACCTGTCTCTTCCAGTAATTGTGGTTTGTTCTGAGAAATCTGCTAATCCTCTCAATATCACTGCAGAACAGCACAAAATCACACTGAGGAAATTACTGCCACCAGAGAGGAGGTGGCCTAAATTTAGGAGTCCAAATGGACTGCAAATAGAAACACTACATAAAGATGAACTGGAAAAACCAAAATTTGGTACTGAACAACTAAGAAATTAAAGCCAGACATTTAAAGACATAACCCAATTTTACTTGATGGAGTTGAAAATATTCTTTGCCTAATTGCAGATGATTCCATAACTCAATCACAAGGTTCTTCCCTCCCGGCCTGGAGAACAGGATACAGTCCTGCCACCACAAATGGAAAGCTGTGCTTTGCGGTGGCATACCATGGCAGGCAGTTCAGGAACAGCAGTTCTCCTGGGACTGAGATCTGTGAATGCAGCAGGGCTGTACTATGCAGGGCTGCTAGACAGCCTCAGTCCCTCTGGATGGAAAAGAGTCTGGAACAACAGCTGGGTGATTCAGTAATGCTGACCTCATCATAATCCCATCTCAAAAGAGAACAGGGGGCTTTCAGGGATCCATTGTCAAATGACCTTCCACTGCTTTCAGAGCTCTCAGAGGGATGCAGTATGTTTTATCTTGTCCATATGAAGATTTCCATCAGCATCACATGCCTCTCCAGCACTAGTCAACTGCTCTGATACCATAGGGGAACATTTCTGATATATAGAAGCAAACCATTAAAGGTTGTATCTGGTGCATCACTGTCTTAAAATACTTTGCTCACTCTTACATTTAAAATCTTAGAGTGTACTTCCACTTTATAACCTCCAACATCGGAAAAATATGGGAAGTAATAAAAATATATGAAGAGTAATGGAGAAACACAAAGTTGGCAGAACACAGGACAGCACACCATTTTGCCACTAATGCTGCTCTGAAACAGGAAAAGACTGAAAGTACAGTGTGAACAACTCGCCTTCCTCAGGAAGCTCCCTTTGGAGCTGTGGATACAGAAGGTCTTCTGTTCAGTTTCTCACAAACACGTTGGTACATCCTGAACAGGAGGAAGCATAGTCTAACCTCTAGACATGGTGGGAACATGCAAGCCTAGGAGAACCAGCTTCCTCTCTTTAAGAGATCACATAAAGGGCAAGTACCAGCTCATTTGGAAAGATGGCAGTATTTTACACACAGCAAAAGTAGGCAAAGAAAATGCTCCTTCTGCTTATGTCAAAGTTCTCAACATACTTACAGATGGCTTAATTTGTAGACCTTGCTGCAACAATGATTTTGAGCCTGCAATAAGACAAGTGGCACTTTGCCTTTGGTCTAAAAGATTACAACTGAACACAGATAGCAGACAGAAAATACTGATTTTAACAGAGAAGCCACATACTGCTCTCAAGTTAGATGTCAGGACAGATATAAGGTATGGAAAATCTCAGAATGATCACAAGTTTGACAAAGAAACAAAAAAAACAGAAAATAGATCTTACAGAGAGAAATGACAGGAGGTGTCAGCAGCTCTGCCTATAACAACTGACAATTCTGACTCTGAGCAAGGCATAAAGGGATTGCAAAGGTGACAGAGAGCAGGGGAAAACCACCCATCATAAAAAGGCACATTTGAGAAACAGACATTTCCAGAATTCGCCTCCTGAACCTTCTTTGCTATATGCAGTACTTTTCATCCGAAGAGACAGGTGACCCTTCAAGTTTTGTGATGATTAAATTGCCTAAGTTCAAGAGAATTACCATACTTTCACAAGGTTTTTGAGCTTCTTTCAAATTTCTGCAAAATTTGTCAAACCTGACACAGGGATTCCTTCCATAATACATGTGGGAGACAGCAGGCAGAAGGAGGCATTAATTACTTTCAGTAAATAATCTACCTAAAAAAAAATCAGCTGAAATTTTACACATTATTTTATTATGCAGTATCAAAGCAAGCATAATTCTAAACTAAAGGGGCAGTAGGTGACATGTGGGCCCAGCAGTCACCAGAGCACGTAATTACATGAAAAAAGACCTGCCTTGATACTTTGAGAGACTATATAAAGTGTAGGGAAGGTTGCAAAACGAGTAGCACAAGACCATCCACCTGTTCAGCCCTAGGTCTGGAAGCAGCCTCTTGCCTTCCAACTTCTCTCCTGCATGTACCACCTCTGCAGTAGCCACAGGCTAGGTGCAGATCCCCTATCCCTTGGTTAGTTTTCCACAAATTATTCAACAGCTACAAATGACTGGAGTGAACCACATGGAATTTCACACTGGCTGCAGAAAACCAGGGAGAAAACCATTGCTACTTCTTCATGCATTTGGTACTAAATGACAACATTCTCACTTCAGGGAAATCTGAGCTCAACCCAAACCCTCTCTCCGCTTTACACTGCTGACATAAATAAGCCAACTTGCCCCAGAAAGGTTTTCTTTACTGCAGACAGGTTTAACTTTATTTAAAATTTGACAGGATGTGGATCCATGAACAATTTCTAGCTCCAGAGTGACTGCATAGTACCACTTCTGGAAGAATGCTGGAGATCTGCACTGATAACATCCTTGGGGGAGGGAGGCTCCTGAATTTTCCTATGGAAAAGTGAGGGTTGAGTTTTACTCTCCCATTCCATCACGTGGATAAGACCATCTTGCTTTGCTTGCTTCTCTGCAGCCACTGGAATAATTGTTTACATTCTGTTACGCAATAACTTATTAACCAACTTTAGTATTGAAAGTATCATGTCTTCCCCAGAAACCATTAGGAAAGTTGCCTTTCACTTTCCATTCCTATTTCCCTTCCATTCTTTACTAAGCAATTGGGGAGAAACAAAAGGGAAGGCAAAGCTATCAGAGCAATCTACTTACATTTTCTTCACATTTTCTCTTACCTTGTTTTCCTCTCTGCCTCTTTGCCACCTATTACTTCAATCCTCTCCTGACCATCTGTTCAGACCCCCAGCTCCAAAAAAAAAAAAATTCTTTCTTTCCTTTCTCCTTACAAAGCAAAGCCTGAACATCAAGGAGAGCCATGTGTCCAGCTTGCCCTCTGGAGATTGTCAGCAGCACAAGATATCATCTGGAAATCATTACACACCCGAACAAGGCAACCAGACTCAACATGTGCAAAGGCACCAGAAGAGTTCAAACTTGTTACTTGAATTGCCACAAGTTTTTCCTGGAAGTAAGATTTATTTTAACACTGTTAGATAAGATAAAAAGACCCAGAATGAGCCCTTTATATAGCTATCCAAGACAAACAACAGAGAACAATTAAGGCTTTATGCACGGGCTAAGCTCCATGACAATAACTGACAACACCTAATGCCTATGTTATGAAAAGCAGGAACAGGTCAAACATTTTTGTCTGAGGAGACAAACTGTAAAACAAGCGAAATCACAATTTTTGGCTTAAGGGGATGCCTTACAGCTAATATGGATGATCCACTGGACATGTCACAGCCATTCAACAACATCATGGCTTCTAAAATACATGGTAGCTGGTTTCAGGTGGCTGTTCTGCTGAACTTTCAAGTATTCAGTATTATACCTAATGCTTTAGTACCTAAATAGCAACTAAAAAATTATATTAAAATACTAACCCACTTTGGCTGTTCAATTTAAGGTCACAAAGGAAAAATTATCAAAGATTTCTGTGAATCACCCTAACCCCTCCAGAATTTTTTTCTAAAAGGACTCTGCAAAATTTCATGCTAGTCTTAATGTTGCTGATTATTTTTTCCCTATCTTAACATGCTTGCTAGACAGGTCATACAAATTAGCAAGAAACCAGGCACCTACAGAGAGACAGTCCTTAGTCAGAGGATAGAATATATTTTTATTTCATCAATTACAATTATTTAATGCAGAAGAGGTCTGTGTTCAAAACTTCACTACAGAACAAAAAATCAGCACTGCAGCACAGTAAAAATAAAAATACTGCCATGGAATATGGTTACTAAAAGAGATTAAAGGAAAAGCAGAGTACAAGCATAAGAGCTTTGAAAAGCAACAAGAACAAGAAAAAAGTGTTTTAAAAAGCCAATGCTATCACTAACAAAGGAAAACCACAAACACCTTCATAGTAGAAAAAATTGTTACTAAGACATCAGTCCTTCAGATTATTTTAAAGAAAGCAAAGTGGAGCTCACAGGTATATATTGAAGGTTAGAAGTAACACAAATTGCAATAGTGATGAGAAAGAATATTCAGCATTGCAAGCCATATTTTAACAACCTTGAAATGACATCAAATAAAGCAGGGACTTCCTGTACCAAGGCTTACAAATGATACCTGCAAATAGCACTAGATTGCGTTTTTGTACTGCTGTTCTCTCCAAGGATGTAGAACAGGTCTTCAAACTTCAGAGAAGCAGCAATTTCTTTCTTGAAAAATAGCTGACAATGAGACCACGATACAGAGACGCAAAGTGTTCCACATATACTGAAGTTTTCAGAAACCCTTTGTAACCCTACTTGACCACTGTTGGCTATACCACACATCCTTTCTGCTGTGCAATTACAGGGCTTCCAAACAAGAAAAAATGGGAAGCTGCCCAGCAGAGAGGCTGAGCAGAGCCTGTTTTGTAGCCAGTTCAGGGACAAGGGAGCTTTAATATATCTTTTTCCTTAATCCCTAATAATCTCTGCCTTAGCTGCTTCCTCCTGGCATTATGCAACATGCACATAACTGCTCATGAGTTTCATTAAACCCACAAGTAATATTTGGCTACACTTGACATGTCAATGTAAACATGATGCTTTTGACCATGAACACGCAGCAATGCCTTAAAAGCCTCTCTGCTCCTTACACAGAAAGCTGGGGCAGCAGAGGTTTATGCAATCTAATTGGGAGAAGTACTGCAGCTGAGCAAAACAGATGTACCTACAAGAATGTGTGTGCACTAAGTGCTTCTACTAATCCTGAGCACCCAAAAGGGCAGAGTCACAGACACAAGGGCGCACTGTTGAGTGGACAGATGTTTTTTGAACTGCTTTCAAACCAGGATCATTAATCTAATTGGCTGACTTAAAAATGTGCTTACATTATAAATTCTTTGTTAGTTTTCTTATTAACTTCCTAGTGCAAAACTCTACTAGAGTAGAGATCTTGAAAGCAACAGCTTTAGTATCTCAAAGTTAAGATGGTCACAATGAAGGCATAAGATTTCCCATAGGATGATAAAGTGCACTTTATAAATGAGTTGTACACACCACTTTACACTGTATAATAAAAAAGGGAATACCAGTGACATTCCAATGGAAGACAAACCCTAGTATACTGCAGATTACCATGTAATTTTCACCAGTGCTACTCTCTCTTTCATATATTTTTTTCCTTGATACCCTCCTCTGTCATCAGAGCCAGGCATAAATCTGCATCATCCCCTTCTCTGGATAAACTTTAAAATATCTGAGCTCCCTGTAACCTTTTTTTTTAAGACACAATTCATATTTATCTTAGAAAGAGGATGAAAAAACCAGCCTTATTACTAGTTCAAAATCTCTTTCTAGAATGAAGCAGACAGTTTCAGCATCAACAGAAAACCTTTTATTAGAATTAAACCTTAAGACCTCTGTTTATGTAATGTCCATAAAAGAAGGAAATTAGAGACCTTGCCCTTCATCTCAAGTCTCTGCAGCACTATATTTTAATGAGCGAACTCATTCTTCAAAGCAGCAAAAAGCTTTAATGCAGTGGCCTTAAAAAAAAATCTCTGAAAATAACAATTTCTGCTGAAACTGACACTTTTTCTTGACTTTTGACTATGATTTTCTTTTTCATACATTTTGCTTGCCATATGACGCAAGCTGTCTACCTCCCTGACTCCTAAGTCTATGCTGTTTGTGTCTTATTTTCTCCTCCATTCTTCTTTTCAGTTTCCACTCTGCCTTTTCAACTCCTCTTTTTTGGATTGTGTCAGCTTTGCTCTTTCACTTAAGCTGTAAATCATTCAATACCACAGGGAATTTTTCTTCTGGTTTTGCTCTCCATACCAAACTTGCAGTGTTTAAGCCACTTCTAGAAAAGAAAGCTTTTAAGTACAAGCTAGTAAGGATTCCTGAGACAGCATTTTGTGGACACTTTACCAGTCATCCTGGTGATGTTGAAATAACTTCCCAACAGTTGATGCAGACTGTTTTACAGAAGATTAATTAAACATTTTTTAATACCAAATGTTTTTTAGGTATGATTTCACATGCTTAGTTGATGTAATCTTCATGACCTAAATTATTTTTCAAGGGTCACCTTGAAAAGGAAAGTTTTTATTTCTTATTGTTTTGAAGACATGGGGCAGAAGTCCAATTCTAGTAAAAATCTAGGTCCAAATCTTCAGAACATCCCAACACCTACAGCAAGCACAGTATTATGGCTATTCCAAAATGTACAGAATTAAGATTTTATGCCTCCTCTCTTAATCTTCTCACTAAGCTGCAAGAGCAGCAATAACTTCTTTGGACACTCTCAGGACAAACCAGTCAGCTCTACAGACAACATCCTCATCACTCACTCCTGTAAAAGGTGGACAGGAACATGGAACTGTCCACCAGCTGGACCACAACAAATCTGGGCTGTGACATTTTGAAATTTTCCACCAGTCCCACAGCCTGAACATAGAGATGACGACTCAGATTTCCTGCTCAGGTATCCAGTCTAATTATTGGGTGGTTAAAAGCCTAAGAGAGACAGTCTGCCCAGAAACACACTGGAGTAGTGCCGAAAAGGGAAGCAGAGGGAGTCAAACAGGAAAAAAAGCCATAATGAAGAGCAGATTGAAATGTGCTAATGAACAACCAAGCCCAAGGGAAACTCCGTTGGTCTGAACTGGTCTGCAGCAGAAGAACAGATTACAGCCCACTTTCTAGAGCACTCCGCTCAAGTCTGAGTAGAGCCAAGTGCTACAGTTCACCACACTGGAGAATAATTTTTCAATTCACCTGCTGCCTTTTTGCCTGGCTGACTGACTAAAATGTCAGCTGAACAATTAGAGTGATTTTTCTGTCGTCTTCACTCACAATCGAATTTTAAACATTGGACAAATTGCCCATCATCTAATAGAAGTGGACTTGTACCAGCCTGCATGTTTATGCAAAGTTGAGGAACATTCAACATTTTTCTGAACTTTAAGGTCCCCCATAGATTTTTCTGGTAACACCAGGTCAAGCTGTAGAAATGAGAAATGCTCACACAGCAAATGCTTCCACAGTGTTGGATTGCAAGAGGCTTTTTCAAAGCACTGTTTGTGCATTTTAGGCGTGAAACTTCCAGGGATATCAGTAGGAGTCACACAGCTAAATCCCCAAGCAACACTTTTGGAAGATGACTTATATTTGAAGGAGGATTAGAAGAAAATACTTCTTAAGCCATTTTCCATGTAACATTATCAGTCTTAAACTTGGAGAAATATGGAACCATTTGGGGGAAATACATGATTCACTGGGTATCAATTTTTCCATCCAATTAGGTTGAGCAGCTACGCTGAGTATTTAACACACTCCCTTCCTTTCCCCTCCTTTCCACAGAGTGTATATATTAAACACAAGTTAAGACTTCTGGGTTTTCAACTTTGTTGATTTTACATTCCTTCTGGGATTTAAAGTACTACTTTGTTTAATTATTTTTCCTCTACTCATCCACAGTATTGAATGACAGTAATAATGAGCTCGGAATCACTGTACAAATCCCAGTAGGAACCATTCATAGTTTGCTAATAGGACATTATATTTGCATTACCAAGTTCCGTTCAAAGCATGTTGTGTAAATTAGCTCAGAGGGTTACTACCATGAATCTAAAACCAGAACATCAGGTCAATTAGCACAGCTCCAAAGCACAGTATTTTGGGTGAAAACATAAGGGGTATGATTAAAATTCTAGGAACACCTCTTCTTGGACTAAGTGCCTCTCAAAAGATGTCTGGTTTCACTTCTGGGAGAAACCAGAATGCCTCAGCTCACAGCAGTGTGGTCTGATGCCAGTGACCCCCATGCCCAATAACCACTACTGGCCTGTTTTAGAGAGGGGGTGAAATTAACTTCCAGGAGGTGTGGAAATCCTCAGAACCCCATAGAGACACCTGCTTTCTCATCCAAATTAAAAGAACAGGTGAGTATGAGGAAGACTTGGAGGACTGTGAATTTAACACAGAATATTGCTTACATAAAGAAGCAACTAACACACAAAAGATACTCAGTTTTCTCCACAGAGAAAAACCCAGCATGCACCAACCCACAGCCAGAGACTAAAAAGTCACAATTTAATTATGCTGAAAGGAGGCCCACAACAAATTAAGGCAAGAAGTTCCCAGTAACAAGTACTGTAGGACTATTTACTTTTAGGGCAAACAGCATACATGTACACACACATACAACTATGGAAGTAGTTAATGAGCTTAATGAACTTCAGAGACCACATAACATCTTTGGATCAAATTGCTGGAACAGAAGCATGCAGACACAACAGGAAAAGAGGTAGCCTAATGAAATTCTACCTCAGGACTACAATTCTGATGAAACCAGAAGGTGTCACTTAAAAAATAAAAGAAAGGGCCAATGGATATTATTCTGGTCGAGTCCTTTAATTGGTCTAGACCCTACAGGCAATTCAGGTCAGTCTCATCAAGCCAGCACAGTACATGGGTTTTACCTCTGCTGGCCAAAGATGATTTTAAGATCCATTTCTTGGATTATTTTCTGGTTAAGCTGAAATTTTAGTGTAACTGCCTTAAAAGGCTGCTTATTCTATAAATGCTAACACACAATAATCACTATTCTCTGCAGAAACATACTAGAAATAACAGTTAAGCAACTTCAAAATTATTTTACCTTAAAACAAAGTATGGGGTTTCAGATTACACAATAGAAAGCATTCTATTAAGAGGTTTTATAGTCAACAATATAAAAATGGTCATTCCTCACACACAAAGATGGCTAGAGCTGGGACACAGAGGGTTATTTCATCATTTATAATTATTTAATTCATTAGGCAACAACCTCATGGATCTACAGGGGCTGAACTAACTGAAGCCCTGAAAGAAATTGCTGTGATATATACAGGACCAGGTAGAAAAGTGTAAAAAAGAGATACTGGGAAACAAACTCAGATAATTCAGATGTTTGAGTCAAGTACCAGGACTTTCAGGTCCACATGTGTGACCGGCTAAATAGCTGTAACCTCCTGGTGGAAGGGGTGAGAATGGAAGGATTTGTCTGTGTGAGAAAACGGCACACAAATACATAACAGATTCCACCCTAGCTGCAATGCAAACTGATGTGTAAACAGAAAACAGGCTTTTAGTGAATTATAAATAGCTGGCAAGGACTTATGAATACTCAGCTGGGCAAAAAATGCTTTATATGAAAGACAGCAACATGCGAAAGATCAGAAATGAAACGTAAATTGAAATAAAATGAATATATTTTCAGAATACAAACAAACAAAAGGCCTGTTTTGGAAAGTAAGCACTGTAAGATGCTTACTATCGCATGAAAACTCAGCAACAAAGAGATGAGCTAGAGTGCCCAGAAAAGTAAAAGATATTTGGTATAATAAGTGCTTCTGAAACTAGGTAGAGTAACACAAATCAATTGATTGCTTATTGTATACCTATTTAGTAGCACAGGAAGGCATAGATCAGTCTTAGGAGTCTTAGATTACAAGCACAAATGAATTTGCAGAGGCAGGTAAGCAATATGTTACTCTAAGATTCAATAGGATCTACTATCAAGGAAATTCTCTCTAAAGGATTATTCAGCTAAATTTGAATTCTCCAATTTCTTTCAAATCAGCTCATGTGTTGTTTCCTTTCCTTCTTTCAATTGTAACTGTTCTTTTCCACTGGGTTCTTGACAGCTAATGCTTCTTCCACCACTTTTTATAATCATTATAGAGGCAGAGAAACTGTGAGATATTTTATTCTGAAGAAGAAAAAAAAAAAGATTTTCTGTCATTCTGCCTTTCTATATCCACACAGAAACATCAATTAGAAGTTTCTCTTTAAGATACACAGGCACACAAATGTATCTGAATTTGTGTCAGACTTCTAGGTGCATCCACTCAGGGTTAGGGCAAACAAGAAGATGGAAATAAAGCTGATCTCTGCTTTCTCTCTGTTTTACATGATACTGTCAGTCTGCTATCATTTCCCTAATGAGTGTTGTAACTCCTATTTTCAATTGTGTATTATTCCAAATTTCAGCATTTTAAAAACGAAATTATCTAAAGAGAAAGGAGATGTCCAAAGGGGAATCATACCCAAAGAAGCTGCATTTGAGTAGCAGCAATTAAATACTCACTTTCTAAAACGTTATGAGGCAGAATTGCTTAATAATGATTCATTTCAAATGAACCCTGAGAAACTCAGATTTTCAATAACTTCATTCTCCTTGGTCTTCCCCAGACGATATTTAAACAGGTCACAAGACTGCAATGAGCAGCAGGAAGCGAGTACTGCTTCACTAAAGTAAAATGGAGCATGTCAGCACTGGAAAATACAGCTGTCTACCTTGATTTCTGGCATTGCATCTTTGCTTAACTTTTGGGGTTTTTTTTGGTGGGAAGTTACATGACATTTGGATAGCTACAATTCTTTGAGAAGCATTAACATATTCGTGTTTTCATAATTATCTTTTACAGAGTTTTGAACACTTGTTCTCCCACCAAATCAGATGATCTCTAAGAGCTATTGGCCAGCTGAACAGGTCAAATAGACAACTGGGGGCCAGGAATGATCATTTCACAAAATTCTGACACGCAACTCCTACTGCCTGAGGTTGCCATCTCTTCCTGCTGGCCTTCTCCACAATTTACTAAAATCCATTCTCTGTGATTTAAGAAATCTCCTCAACTTTTTCTGTCATGCGTTCCTTGAAAAACAGGAATCTCTGGCTCACGGAGGTTCTGGAGGAGAAGCATGATCACGCCCAGCAGAGAGTGAACAGTGCCACCTCCTGCCCCACTGCCCTGAGCTCCTGGGCCATGCCAGCCCTCTACTGCAACCAGCCAGGCATGTAATGACTGACCAGGTTCAGATGGCAGGACAGACCTGCCAAGCTTGCACAGTGCAAGAAGCAGTGGGGAGGCAGACAAAATGAAGGAGAATGAAAAGAAACCCTTGTGTAACAGCTTCTGTCACCCATAATAATCACCGTGTAGTCTAAAAAGGTTAATCGAAGATGATTCTTACACCTTCCACCTTCCTTAGCAAAGGAATTCACAAAAAAAGGCATTAAATGACATTGGATTTCTTCTATTTGATTTGCACTGTCATAAGACTTCATCAGTTCTGAAAGGTGTTAATATAATCTGCTTTCTACTGGGCATGGGCAATGCAACACAGATATAACTCATCCCATTTTTAACAAAAATAAAAGTAATTATCCTGCTTTGCCAATTATTTGAAGAATATTTGTTCTCTTGACCTAAACTGCCCAAGAAACAGACACTGCAATTTCACTATTTACCTATAGTGTCTCCTGTATTTACAGTGATTTATAGGAAAACAATGCTACTCTCAAGTACATTTTTATGATGGACTTCAGTTTTCCCAGAGGGAAATTTCATTCTTAGAAATGACATAATAATGCAAGGGTTCTTTAGACAGAGAAAAAATATACAGGCACCCTAATAAGCTATAAATCCTTTTCACAAGGTTCTGCTGTCTTTTTAAGACTCTTAAATTATCTCTGTTGCTGTGGATTGGGTAATCACAGCATTCCAGATGTGGATGAAAGGACCAGATGGACAGCAGAGAAAAAAATCCTTCACTGTCCAAAAAAGTCTATTTCAGGAAAAAAACTTCTTACAAAAAGCACAGAGGCAGCAATGCACTTTGGTACTTTGGGTACCCTGATGGGAATTCTAGCTGATGGGAACCACAACTATTTCAGATCAAGCAGCTTCAGACCAAAGTGAAAGCTTGTATGGCTGGACTGTATCTAAGGGCAAATCTCAGCTCCCTGTAAGTGTAGTTTGTTCACTGAAACTGCTGAAACAAAATGAGGATTCTCATCTTTTCCTAAAACAGTGAGCAGATTAAATGCCCTCTGGACTGGTCAGGATATTTAATAGAAGACTCCTTTGGGAATTATCTTCTGGCAAAGAGAGAGCAGCTCTCGGGCTACTTGGGCTTCTGCCCAGGATCAGACATTCTCTACCCAGCAGCCTCCAGATGCAGCTGTGTGCAACCTCCTCCATGAGGAAGCAATGTGGTGTCCCTCAGGGGTCACTACTGGGGCTGATACTGTTCAGCATCTGTGTTGGCAACATGGATAGTGGGATTGAGTGCTCCCTCACTAAGTTTGCTGAAGACACTAAGCTGTGTGGTGCAGTCAAGGTGCTGGAGGAAAAGGATGCCACCCAGAGGGACTTTGACTGGCTTGAGAGATGGGCCCATGCAAACTCCATGAAGTTCAAAAAAGCAAAGTGTAAGGTCCTTCAGCCAGGTCGCGGCAATCCCAGGCACACCTACAGGTGGATTGGAGAAATGACAGAAGCAGCCTGCAGAGAAAGACTTGGAGGTGATGGTTGATGAAAAACTCAACATGAGCTAGCAGGGTGCACTTACAGCCCAGAAAGCCAAGGAAATCTTCGGCTGCATCCAAAGGAACATGGCCAGCAGGTCAGTATCTGAAGGGGGATACAGGGAAGCCAGAGAGAGGCCTTTTGTTAGGAATGCAGTGATGGAATAAGGGGGAATGGTTACAAACTGAAAGAGGAGAGATTTAGATTAAATATTAGGAAGAAATTCCTTATTGTGAGGGTTGTGAGACACTGGAACAGGTTGCCCAGAGAGCCTGTGGATGTCCCAACCCTGGCAGTGTCCAAGGCTAGGCTGGGCAATGCCTTGAGTACTGTGGTCTTCTGGGAAGTGTCCCTGTTCATGGTGGGTGGGGCTGGGACTTCCAACCCTTAAGATTCTATAAGGTTGTAAGAACCTGTCAGCAACCTGACTTTAAATGAGCACCACTTGCTGCAGGATCCCCAAAATCAAGTGATGCTCTTCGAAGAGAGAGGAACTGTTTCACCATTTCACAGTTACATGAAAAAAGACCCAGAAAGATATAGGTACAATGTCAACATCAGCTGAGAGTACATGGATCAGACAGGAACTGAATCCAAGTCAACAACTGCTCAGTTTGTTGATCCAAACTGCACGCTGCTTCAATAGACCCACAGTCAAAGTCTATTAAACACAACCAAAGTTAAGGTCACTTCTGGTGTTTCATTTCTAAAAGCATTACTGAGGTGAAAGCAAGTCCCATCCTCAGCTGTGAAAGAGGATATGCTATATACTGCCAATGCATATTTCAACCCAGGTGATGGGCTGGATCATTGTGTCACCTGAAGGACCAAAATTATTCAGAAGTTCACTGGGGATATCCTTGATACCACAAATAGCTATTGCTCAAGGAGATTGCTTTCCAGCCTCCTGCTCAGGGATACATCACCCCTCACACCAAAGGACAGCTGGGACATGCCAAGAGTTCGTGGAGGGCAAGGCACCCCAGGTGGAAGATTCCAGGTCTGATTGTGATTGACAATGCCTAGCAAGGGGGCCCTCAAACTCTCCTCAAAGCAATACCGTAACTTGCAAAAGTCAAAGCAAAAAGCTAATCAGCTGGTACACAGCACGGAAACAAACTCTAACTCCTCTCATGCTCTCAGCAGGGCTCTGCTTTTGACCTGCTTTTTTCCTCATTTTTTTTCCAGTTCCATTCACCCTTCTTCAGAAAGACTACCAACAAAGGTATTTCATCTATCTGCAGTCAGAGCTTCAGTATCTGCATCAAGTGTCTCTGTTGCTACAGACTTAGTGTCAGCATGCAGCTTAACCCAGAAACCACACACAGAACACTTGCAGCTCAGGTGAGCTGGTGGAGAAGGCAGCCTTTGGGAAGGCAGACATGTCAGGGCATATCATAAGCACAGGAACTGCTGCAGAGAGAGGGGTGAGAGGGTACCAGAGAACTTCACTTTGAATCCAATAGATTCAAAGGATGGAAAAAGAAGTGAGAAAACAGTAAAACAGAAATAGGAAGATCCTCTGTCAAAAAACAATTTCTCTCTGTTCTGCATGGACATTTAGGTCTCTGCATCTTTGAAAGACTGGCCAATAAAAGCCATGTCAGCAAAATCCTGGTTTAGCTGCATTACTTAATATGCTTCCAGCTCAGCACTGCCATCCCCTCACAGACTTAAATGGCCAACACACACAAAGATCAACCTCAGTGCGAACAGCTGTCTCTAGTGCTGCATCAGCACAACTCATCACAGGCAAGTTCCTTGCCACAGGGCATAACAGGGAACACCCAACGCAAGCACAAGTCAAATGGTATTTCAATTCAATGCTTTTGATTAGCTTTCTTCCTATTGCTATCATTTTTTTCACATTTCCCTTTATAATTTTGATAAAAATTCTTCCGCCTACAAGCACAACACTTTCAGACTTTCTAGTAAAACAAAGAAAAAAATTAAGAGATCCCTCAAAAAGCCCCTTGGAAAACTTACTTCTGTTCTGATTAGCTTTAGCTAAGTTGAAATACTTACACGTGAAACAGAAGGCTGAAAAGAAAACCAGAACGTCCTCAAGAATCAATGCAACACAAAACATAAGGAGCAGGAAGGACCCACCTTGGCAGAAGCATCTTCGCAACTGACATCTTAAAACCACCAAAATCATTCAAAAAACTCACAAATCATACTTGAAATACAAGTTTCAAGAATTTCTGTGTTATCTAGGTGTGATACTCCTCATAAGAGACAGGAAGTGCCCTCCTGCCTGAGAAAACATGTGAACACTTGGAGAAATGAAAAAAAAAAAACAAGAATTACCTATCCCATTACTCACCCTGATGTTCATTTCTAGTAAGTTCAGTTACTAATTCTCTCATTGACAGTTTTGTATCCTTTTTCCTGGTCATCTCCTGAGATCCTCGCAGTAGTTTCAACTCTTGGGGAGCAAAACTACAAGTCCGAGACCTTCCTTTAATTGCTATTCCTGAGCAATTAAAACTTTTTTCTAATAATAATGGATTTTGAGTTTAACAACATCCCATAGCATTCAGTAATGTTACCAAAGCTCCGCTTCAAAACAGCCCCAAATCATCAGCATACAGCATAAAAAATAGTGATAATCGAAGGCAGCATAATTTTAAATTGTGGTCAGGAACAAGGAGCAAAACTCTGAATTTATAAAGAAACAAAAAATTTTCTTGCCAGGATTTAGAAGGATTCTCATACCTCTTCCACGAAGACTGTATCAGATTTGACACAGAAAATGACAGAACAAATTACTGATGGGGCGAGGCATTGCAGATTGAATCAAAGAGTTCAAATAGACAGTGCTCACAGTACTGCCACCAGATAAAAAAAAAAAAGAAGTGAAAATCTCTTTGCCTCAATCACAGCTCCTTTGTCCACCTCTATAAAACTCCCACACAGAGTCTGGAAGCCTACTGCTTCAAGTCCTGATGAGCATTCATGGTTCACAGTAGGTAACTGGCACAAGAAGATGTAACAAGGATAGAGCAAGGGGTCATAGGGCTGAACTCCTCCTAATGACAGCCTGGTATGGGTGGGGAAGTCAAATACCAAATGTAGTTGTTCTGGGGCTCAACTGGGATACACAGAATTGACTCAAATGACATAGCAAAGCTTTAGCAAGAAGTTTCTTGCGTGATATCCTTCATGCTGCTCTCATACAAGTAGTCACAGATGGATTTATGTTTATAATAACTTTAAGTAGTAAGAAGTCATAATTTTCTTTAGTGAATAACTCATTTCTGATTATGCTTTAAAATATATGAGTCTCAGTAGCATTAAACTTTTTTGAAAGACCAGCACTATTTTATAAATATTCTCTTTATTTCTTACAGATTTGTTTTAAATTAAACAATAAAACACAAAACATGCAGATAAAATTGTGCTAGTGCAGTTCAAATAGAAATTATTTTTTCATTTAAATGTTTTAGAAGTGTCCAGAAAAAGCACAAAACAAAGACAAAAATTCAGGTCAAGTGAGGATAACTTTATCCTTCTTGCTGATAAACAAGCCTTTGCACATATTGCCTCAGAATGTGTTTTATCTTGTTAGCACAAACAGCTTTGATATGAGAATTAAGGACAAAAATCATTGCTTGCTAATCTCATGATTGTTTTCAACTGAGACAAACTAAAAACTGTGACGGACATTTTCAAAACACTACCATTTCCTTGTAGAAAACATATCAATTTCAAATCTCAAAGTATTCCTGAAGTTGCACTGAAGCAAGGAATATTTGATAAAGCTTGTTAGAGAGCACATTTTGAAGAAAAGAAATTAGTTTGGAGTACAGTTGTATGCACAAGTAATGTCATGGTAATGATTCAAAAGCAAGGCTACTTCAAAGAAACCAGAATTTTTTTCAAGGAAACAAGAAGTTTATCAATTAGATTTTCTGTTCCTAAGCAAGTCATTCACTGTTCTCAATGCTATTAAAAGATCAATTTAGTTCAGCAACAGAGCTACATGAATCTGAATTAAAAATTTTTGGGAGTTCAAATCACCTTGAATGGACTGGTTCTACTCCAGACTTGGAACATGGCAAAGAGCTTAAAAAAAAGAAACTTCATCAATGCCAAGAAAACATGCCCGGGATTTCAGATCTTAAGGAAATGACAGTTCCCTCTGTATAGACGTAGAGCCATAGGACTGGCACAAGTGTGGTGCTAACCACGTACTTTCTGACACCATATGCAATGCTGACCCTCCTTCAACCTCAAGGCTTCTGGCTGGAGATTGGCGG
>VZRZ01008641.1:1202482-1327867 GCA_013398175.1 Climacteris rufus
GGGTGGTGTCAGAAAATGGAAATTGCACCTTTGTAACAGGCTGCCTGTGATAACAAGACAGCGTGGAGCCCAGCACACACATCTCACTGAGATCAACTGGTTCACTGGCCTGCAGCTGGGGACTGAGGTGAGCTGGTTGGTTTTGCTGACTTCAGACATATAAACTGCTCTGAGCACTGTCGGCAGCTGCTGTGCTCAATCCTTCATCAGTGTAAGACTAATGGGTCACCATGGCACATTCACATCCAAGGCACAGTAAAAAGAAAAGGAGAGGCCTGACTAGTGTACCTCTGGAAGGCAAAGAATGTGAATCTGCTAAGGAACCATCCTTACATCTGATAAGGAACCACTTGGCTTCACACAAGCTTTTATAACATGTTTTGCCCCTGCATTCTTGGACCACATCCACCATCCAAAGAGATGTATCTCTCTGGATTTCTTTTTCCCCACCACTGTCTGCCAGCTTTTCTCAGAAATTGGGTGCACTGTCCAAGCACCTCACATGCAACATCATCACACAGAGTCAGACTATAAAAATGAAGACAAGTGGTGCAACATCAGTAGGCAGAGAACAGCTGAAATTGCTCTAGGGAGCATTTTCTGGAGAAAAATAATCTGATCAGTGAAGCCATAGAAAACAAAAGCAGAAAGTATCCTGACAGAAAGAGAACCAGCCTGGCTTTGAGAGGAGGCCAAGCAGCACAAACTGACCACCTGACAGAGCAGAAAGACAGCCAAAAAGAATAACGAGCTTTATTTTTGCAGTCACAGTCGTGACCGTGGCTAGCACAGTGCCTCAAATCACAAGCATAGCATTGTGTACCACAGCTCTCCAATCACACCATATGGACATGAGATGGGGTTCATTTTAATGCTACTCTTTGTAAAAGTGTTGCATTTTCCTACCAGTATCAAAGTGAAAAATGGTTCCTGATAGAATAAACGATTGAATAAACCAAGATGAGCAGCATATAGATGAAGTAATTTTATTGTAGAACACTGTCTGCCTGGAAAACTGTGAAACTGGATTTTTTAATTATAAATTCGATGTCAATATAAAAAGAGAATAAAAATCAGAATTTCCAGTTCACTGTTTTAGACCCCACAAAATCCTCTAGTTCTAGTCAACACAGAAACTGCAAGCTCTTTCTTGCTATGTTACAGGAAATCAATGAATGCAGTTCTGAACCATTTATTGTATACTGTAAGAAGTAGAAAGTAAAACTGAACAAAAAAAAATCCAAAAAAACCAAACACACCAATGTTAGCCTGCAATAACTCTGGGCTAAGCAAAGACCTTCCTCCTGCAACTGAAATTAAATCATCTCTTCCCATAATTGGTGGTCCTCATATTAAAAAAGAATTGTCTCAGTTTATCAGTGAGAAAGGATGCTGGGGAAGCTTTTACCTACACTCTACACTTCCTAGTTATTCACTTCTGAATCCTAATATTGGCTGAAGGAGACTCAATTAGTATAAAATTCAAATTCATTTCTTTGTAATTATACAGGCTATAAAATACATTCCTTTCAGGCACACTTTTAGACATGCGTGAGTGACGTGTCATCACTGCGTCTTCCTTACAGGTTTTTTTCCTTAGTTACAGTTCTGGTAGTGCTGGATAAGCTACAAAAGCTGTACTTTCACTAAATTGTGCAACAATTCTCATTTCTTCTGGAAAAGAGCTCTATAGTTTTAGTCCAGTTATAATAATTATAATGCAAATCCCTCAACCCTGCATGATTACTCAGCCTTAGAACTCATTACAGATTCATTAGAAACACAGTTGCTCCATCTTCTCTTTAGATACTTTCAAATTTAATCATTACCATGAACTGGGGGATAATGCTGCAACATGAACATTATATTCATCACAAAGCTTTTGTGCTGGTGCACAGGATTCTTTCATGCTTAATTTGTTATTAATCATAGTTTAGATTACAGTCACTGTTACGGGTATTTTTAAAAAATATTTTTTAAATTCCCTAGTTGAAAAAACAGCATGCATCATCTTCCAGCTAATTCCCACTCCCCTCACAGATTCTACCAAAAATATTAAGAGAGACAAGCAGAAGTTAATTATTCTTCACAGAGACTGGAGTGTCAGACTATTTTTTTAGTGGGACGTGGAAAAGTTCAGAAGAGAGTAAGGCAACTGAGGGTTGGGATGAGAGGGCATACAACTTGAAAGGGCCCAAGAGCAACAGCTGTAGTAGTTGCTTCTCTTGGGCACAGATGCTGAGGGGAGAAAAGCAACGAGCATGCAGGACTGAAATGCAATACCAGACTATTGTGCCTTGATTTACAAAGGTAAGAAATATGTACTAGTCTAAACAAACAAGTACCTCCAAGATATTTAAGCACAAAAGTAAAATACAAAGACATCTACAAGATATAAAAAAGTTAAAATTTGCGTGTTTTGATGCTGTTTACACCTGGAGACGTTCCAGGTATCGTTATTTTTTAGGTTATTACTGACTATTAGATTATTGCACACAGCAGTAATTAAATCTCAAAGGTAAATAAGGAGTGGGTGATACAAACAAACACTCATATTAAAATTGGTGACTTGACAGAGTCTTTAAAAATGGAGGGCACTTTAATTAGGCAGAATTGACAGCGATGAACAAAAAATATGAACAACAGATTCCTGCTGTGGATGTGAATTCTGCTGAACTAATTGATGCAATCAATACTATGTGCATTGGAGCTGCACACGGCAATTTCCCAGGTTCCCAGGACAGGAGCAGGGAATTTTCCCTTTAAAAGTAAGGGGGAAAAGATTTAAAAAAAAAAAAAAAGAAAGAAAAGAAAAAAGGCATGTTACTAGTCTTTACTTCACTGTCACCCACTCAGGCAAATACAACGACGGACTTCACCTACCACGTAGTTGAAATCCCCACAACAGCTTCATCTTTTATTGTCCCTTTTGTTGTTCCAGATAAATGAAGAAGATACCACAAAAGGTACCAAACACCACTATCACAACAAACTGAAGAAGAATAAAGCAACAACTCCATGTTCATTGCAGAATGCTGACAGCAACCCAAACTTGAAGTTTATATAATGAACTTCTGCAAAACTTCAGAGCAAGGCTGTTTTTCAGGTAACACAAATATGCTGAAGGCAAGGGGGAAAGGGAGGAAAGCAGGATAATTCATGCAGTGCTTTTTGGGATAAAGAAGTTGTCTGTATTTGTTCACTGAAGGATAACTCAAAATGCATCCATGCTAAGCTGTGCAATGAGGGGGGTGAATACAAAAAAAACCTCTACCACTGCTGAAAGTGAAAAAATTAAGGCTGAAAATAAAGCATTCAAGAAGAAAGCCAAGATATACTTACACAAAAATAAATAGTACTCTTTTTATCTTTAGCAAAAAAATGAGGGAGGTTTGTAAAAAAACTGCTTGATACACAATCAATACATTCATATCCATACATGCTGAACCAAGAGGCATCTTAAAAGTAGTTCCCTCAGTAACTCAGTGAAGCATGTTTTTGTATTAACAATTCAATTCTAATCTTCTCCTCCTCTAATTTCCCCTAAGAGATTCAGTAAAGCGACTTCATCGGAAATATGCCATCCAGAAAAACAACTAAAAAGGGTACAGTAAAAACAAACTAAAATTGCAGTGCAGAGACTGTTCTGACCATTAAATGTACAGCACGAGAAAATAATTGACACATCCATGTTGAAGTGATAGCAAAGCAGTCACCAGCATATTAGAAGCCACTTGATTGCCTGCCTACTATAAGAGTTAAAGACCTATCAGATGTGAAACAAACATTTCATTGAGCTCTCCCTGACATGCTCTTCAGAAGTCATTGATCTGAACACAGTTCCCTAAGCCACATACTGGGTAGTTAAAACTAGTGGCACAAGCCTTCAAGTTATAGTTAGAGGGCTAAAAATATAGGGGAAAAAAATCCAGTGTGAATTCCTCTTCCATAACATCTAACATTAGACTTCAATGTCTAACAGGAAGCTTGACCTGTTTAGAAACAGACTCCTGCAGATCACGACAGCTACTTTATAAGAGATCATTTTGCAAGTCCTGACTTTTAATTTCTTACAGAATTAACTGAATGCAATTGGTCATTTGCCCTCTGAAGTCACCATTCTTCACTTACAATGGTATCGATATTCCCACCACACCACTCTTCACTATCACAGGCTGGAATTCAGCAAGGGAATAAGCAGTAGGGATCAGGAAACTTGAATAGAACCATAAGATCCAGTTTGCCACAAATCTCATTTAAGTTCTCCAAAACAAAAGAATCACACACTTTGCCTCTTCTGGAACACTACAAAATTATTATGTGCCAATTAGAATGGCAGAATAATAAAGAGGAAGCAGAAAAATAATTAGATGCTGATTTCTGATACAATGCTAAGAACCTTTTAGACTTGGAAAGTTTCCAAAATATCAGTTCTCATCATCTCAAAAACCAATGCTGTAATTATTCTGGTAATTTGCTGGTTGTCTAAACCAGTCAACATGCCTCTGAGTCCACTAACCTTCAAGTTCCACCACCAGCAAAAGCCTCGTGTTTAGTATCCTTGCTTTGGTAAGAACACAATGCTCAATATCTGTCTCAGGTATCAGTGTAGTTCAAATGTTCCATTGCTCATTAGAGAGGAAGATGAGATCACCAGGAAATACTATTATGTATCCTCTTGGTTAGAGACAAAGAGGACTGGCAGTAAACCTAGGCTCCCTTTCCTTCCCTAGCAGTCTGGATATTCTCCAACAAAGTGAAATGCATCAGTCTCTATCCCTCCAGGTGATAAGAGGAATTAAATACTTCTTATACTTTGTTCTGTCTTCAGGAGAGGGCAACAGTCAATGAACTCAAATGGAAATAATTTTCCCTGAAGGTCTGAACTAAATACCTAAGGCTCTGGAGAAACACAAGGCTGAGGACTCATCCCTCTCCTTAGCCTTTCTGATGGCTAGCTCAGCTGCAGATCCCTGCCCAAGGCACTAATCCTCATTACACACAACTAATGACAGTGTGTTGCACCATGCAAGGTTTAGCATCTGCAAGCCAGAGATCTGCCTTGCACCACCCAGTTCTTTCAGTTCAAGACCTCAATAACTTACTAAAGACCGGCAGGAAAAGTCACATTAGGATGACTGTGAGAGACATTAAGTAAGTATTTGCCTGGCACACACGAAGGGCAAAGTCAGACTAAATAACATAACAGTCTCTCCTGGCCTCGGCCTTGTGTAGAAGGAGTTTTATCTCAGAGGGGCTGACACACTAATTAATTTGTGCTTTAAAAAGCCCTTCAGAAACTTGGAAGAATGTTGCCACTCTGCTTGCAAAGTATTCATTCTTCTTCAGTTGATTTAACTCCAGCTTCTTTTTCCCTTATTATGTGTCAGTGCATCCCTCAGTAAGATACACTGAATAAAGCATAGAAGATGCTTTGCAATTCAAGGCTGATGTTTGCATCTGTTGCTTCAACACATTGCTTTTGTATTCTGTATGTGCAAGGCTGCCTGAAAAATTAAGGAATAAATTAAAAAATTAGACTGTAACGAGGCAAGCGGTTTTGCCCTTTGTTCCTCTCTGTTGTCCTCACCATGTCAGAAGGTTGGAAACAATACATGCCTACTCATCTGTGATCACCTACAAGAAAAAGGAGAACTAGGTACACCTGGGAGGCTTAATTTCCTTTCATATTATCAGGATATACAGGTTTGCTCTAAATTATGGTAAAATAAAACAATGGGAGGATCAAACCATGCCTCCTGCACAAAACCAGGGTCTGCCTCCAACTAGGTATTCGAGGGAGAGGTCTAAATACTGAAGAACAACTATCCCAGACACAGGGATAGTAACCTGGACACTGGGAACAAACTATCACACAGCAGTGCTAACAAGAGCCACAGCTTTCCAGTTCAGGGACCAGTCAGACACTCTCCACCAACACTTCTTTGCTGAAGTGAACAGTACAAGAAAAAACGTTCCTTCAAGACCACAAGCCTTGCACAGGAATGCAGGGACCAAAGATACAAAAGTGGAGAGCAAGCAGAGCCATCCTTTTGTTCTCTGGGACAGTACTGTAATTTAAACACAGCCTGACCTTAAAACAGTCTTAACCCACGCTTCTACTTTTAAGCTAATCTTCAAAAGACATGGTATTCTTTGCACAACAATCCTCAAAACAGGTACATCCACAACCAAATCACGCTGTATGTTAGAACATATACTGTATGTTCTGACAGCACAAGACAGAAACATTATTTAAACACTTATCACTTACCGCAGTTGTATCTTCATATTACCTTCACATTTGTTTTATTAAAAAATAGTAAGCTATGTTTCTATAGTGCTGCTAATATATCTGCACCAAGCTCAGCTTGAGTGATAGTTAGTTCTTTTTAAAAGGCACACAAAGAATACTGAAAAATTATATTAATTCACTAAATAAATTACTTTCAATGACTTGTGTACATATGAAGGAAGTTAAATTTATCCAAATTTGCATTTTTAATTGATCAAAAGGTAACATTACCTCAAATTAAGGAGTGGACATAATCAGTTCTGGGTCCCAAATTACTCCAAGTTTATAACTCTGGCAAATGTATTTGCTGAAACACAGCTTTTATTTGCAGATTGGAAGAGGAGAAACAGGTTTCTCAGTATTTTAATTCAGTTTCTCAGTATTCAATAAACCAGTCACTAAACTGAATCAGTCAAATAAACTGAAACAAAAAATAACCTCACAGCTCCTGCACCGGAGAAAAGAGTGACACTGTCATGTCAAAACTTCAGTTCCAAACAAACTGGGATCCCAATCGCTTGGAGTCCAAAGTTCCCTTCAGATCAGTGGCTGCAATTTCCTGTTAAAATTTTAAATGTACATAGTTCCACTCTGGGCACAAGCAGCTAAAGATGAAAAATGTATTTAACGCATCATGGCAAACTTAGTTCTTTGTTCAAGCTCAGTTCTGTTTCATAAAAATATCAAACCCAGGTTCAGACCATTTGTTTTCACCCTTGGTTCCCAACCCACCCCAATGTATTTGGTGGGGGTCTGTAGCTGGATGCTGGGATCTGTGGCTGGACGCGGAGCTATGCTGCATGGGGCACTGGCCCCAGGCACACCCAGGACAGGCTGCACTTCCCTGGCCTCTTCCCTCTGCCCCCATCACTCTTTGATCTTATGTCTTCTGTTACACAGAGGATATGAATCACAGCTGAAATTCCCTCAATGCATCTTGAAAAAATGACCATTTACTGAAGGAGCACTCTTCCTTTACCCTTCACATCCTGATTGCAGCCCCCTACCCTTCCCAGTGTGAGGATTTATTTATTTGAATCATCACAGGCAAATATAACACATCTACAGAGTGCCAGTTCTAGCTGCTCCCCAGGGACACCTCTACTGCCAATATATTCAATTTGGTGTTAATAAACCATAATGAGTCAGCAGAAATCACTTCTATCCCAACAATATTCCCCTGAGGGTGCCAGCAGATGTTCAAAGGAGAGATCAGCAGCAGGGCATTGCCAATTGCCTCCGTGTTATTTTAACCTCACTTGTCTCTTCAGCTCTTAATTGCCTACATTATAAAGAAGGGATAAAAGAAACAAACCTGTTTTATGAATATAGCTTAGTCCTGCAGAGATAGAAATCTAGAAAATCCCATTCACACATGCATGGAAAGCCACACATAAAACTGCTTTATCACCTGAAATGATACAAAGCCATTGTCATCAGAACCAATTGGTCTCCTCCTTGCTACACAATACAACACAATAAAGCTCAGGGGGTTTTGTCCACATCTGCAGACACACATGGATTAGTGGTGGACTTAGCAGTGCTAAGTTAGTGGTTGAATCCTAAAGGTCTTTTCTAACTTAAATGGTTCTATGGTTCTACAACTTCCTGCCACAGAGAGCTCAAAGTCCCCCCTGGCAGAGCTCTTGCATGAGCACGTACGGAATATTACATTCGGCTCCGGACACCTCATTACCAGAAAGATAACACATTAGACAGAGCTATTAGAGAAGCAAGAAAAATGATAAGTGAAGATTGAAGAGAGTTATTACACCAAGACATTAAAAGTTAAGTGCATAAAGGTTGGCTAAGGAACAACTTTCTGGGAACACAGTTACAACCTGTAAATATTTGAAGGAAGGATATGAAGCCTATGTATGCCAATAAGGAAAATTAATTACTTAGGATGGAAAAAAATAGATACCATTATGACTAAAAAGATGAAATTAAGAAACATCTTACTCAAGAGGAAAAAAATAAAGGGTAATAGAAGGCAGGCTTTGAGAAGCCTATTGCTTGGATGACTTAATAGGTCTTTTATATCTCTACCTCCTGTAACTCCATGATAATAATGACAGAGCAAAAGAAAGGACTCAAAGTATGAAATCCAATTAATTCTTTGCCAGTAGGCAAACCATCTTTATCAGATATGTTGGCTTAGCAATAAGCTTATGCTTGGCATGATAGATCCTACCTGTCAGTTATTCAGATGTAGCTTTTTGTAAAGTCTTCAGGGAAGACAAGAGTATTTTTATACTTTCATTAAAACACAGACTACATCCATCAAAGGAGGAAGTTATATTAAAAAGATCTGTGGCATTTTCAGACTAATCTGTGCTTCTGACCGGTGCCATATTTAGCATTATCTAATCTGTTTTGTGCATCTAACAGACTGCAAACCCTTTGGGGCAGAAATCCCATCCTCCTCTTTCTTTTTATCACACAGCGTCGAGTGTGTTGACAGCGCTCAACAAATAATAGCCAGTTCCAAGGGAGGGAAGAAGTCGGTGCTAGCAGACACCGTGTAGTATTATTTTCAAGGGATGAACCCTTCTATTTGTGACAGAAGTCTTCATGTACATTCCAGTAGAAGAGTAACTCCTACTTCAGTCAGGAACAAGAACTTGACAAACACAGAAAAAGCCCCAGAACACAAAAAAAAAAAAAAAAAAAAAAAAAAAAAAAAAAGAAAAGAAAAAAAAAAGATCACGGACAACTACAGAAAATGGCAGGAAAAAGTGACAGAGGACACAAATTATTGAGAAATGGAAGAAAATAAATTAAACACTCAGACTAAAATTTAGTCTCAAGTTTAGACGAAAATGAGGAGTGCTTTAAAAACACATACAATCTGTATGCATGAAACTGTTTTTAAAAGCACGGTCAGGCATCACTTAGCAAATAACAATTCATCACTAGGGGTATATTTAAAAGAACCCATATCAGTGTACTTCTCTGTTTCCATGCAAATGTTTCATCCACAGCTCACACTATTTATTGACACTATTTTGGCTCATGCAAAATTGTTGTAGAAGCCCATGCGAGGAGCCAACAAGTCTGCTCACCATTTTAGTATCTGCTGAAGTTAATTTTTGAAAGAGCATATAGGGACATGCATAGTTATATAATGACATGCTGCCCTTTAAGGTGTTCTGAATTAAAACATAACAAGCCACAGGCTATTTATAGGATCAGTGGGAGCAAGTTATTGCTGGCAACCTGCATGGCACACCTAGACACCCCTCTGACAAATTCCTCCTTTTAATATTTAATATTTCACACACATATTAATATATTACAGACTCATGGTTATAAACTTTAGCTTGGAATCACGTATCCCTAACAACTCTACTTCCACCATCTTGAATGTTTGCTTTTATGCAGAGATGCTGCCTGTGTTGCTCTTAGATTAACTTTCTTCTGAGACCAGCACCAACTGAAATACTGATATGCAAGGAAGAGACAGGTTTTACAGAGATGCTTTGTTTTTTAAATGCTCTCAGTTAAGCGTATGAAGCATCTGCTGTGTACTGCTCCCTGTACGCAAAGTGGATATTCAGGAAAGTAATTTACATTAAGTAGTACAGTGAGGGAGATGAACACTCCTACCTCATTTGCCACAGCCTTCAAATGCTGTGTGCGTTCACAGAGTTGCTAGCTTCACAAATAGTTGCAATGTAGCTACTCTTTCCAAAGATAAATTAGCTAGAAGAATTCAAAATACATATCCAGAAAACTCATTTCTCAGGCTCAGTTTTGCAATCGTTAATAATAAAATCAAATGAATTCCTGGTTTTGATGAATAACATAGGTATTTTTCTGTTCATAGAAATTTATTTTTCCTGTCAAATTTTCATGTAGTATGGGAAGTAAATTTTTTTTAAATTTATTGCAAGACCTTACTGAGATGCAACAATACTATTTCACTCACTTTTCATTATATAGCTAATGATCCAATAATTTTAAAAAACTATTCAGAAAGATAGAGTCACTTACGCCCTTAAAAAGCCTAAATTCCAGCCAAAGTCAATAGGATTGGAGCACTTGGGATAACTTACTCCACTGGACAAACCAAGTGAAGGGAGACTCTCAAAACACACAACTGTACTTCAAGTTAGGTTACTTCCAGCTTCACTCCCTCAGCTTGCAGGCAGACACATTATTTGCAACTCATAAAACTTAGGGGCAAAACCAACCACAATGACAGATTTTGTAAGAGTGGTGAGAAACAAGTTCTAAATAAAGAAGGAGACTTTTAATCATTTCAAGTGATTTTGTATTTTTCCACACCACTTTTAGCATACTGCTACTACAGTGACAAGCAAGGGCAGAGCTCCACAAATCCCAAACAAATCTAAAATACAGATTACATTGGAAAGCCTATCCTTGCAAGAGCCCCATAATTCTTGTGTTTCTTTCTTTAGAAATGAGTTAAATACCCAAAAAGGATCATCAGTGCCTGAATAAGTTCATTATCAGGGGAAAGAAGGGGTAAAAAACTGCAGAGAGGGAAGATGGGTGAAGGAAAAGAGAAGTCAAAGCAATTGTGGAAGGTCTTATATACCAGAGTCAATATACAACTGAAAAGCTCTTCCTAAGTAGGCAAATATTATTCTGCTGCTTTAAATTCCTAATGATTTAGAATTAAAAAAGGAAACTGAACATTGCTCAGGGATCTCTGGTTTGGAGCTCAGAGGACAGCCCTGCACCCTCCACACCAGAACTGTCTGAAAACAAAATATGCAAGAGCTGCATTCAATGTGAACTCGTGGTAGAAGATGTGGTGACCAGCAGCATGAAAAAAAAGAGATGCTATTTCTTCTGCTGTCAGCATGTACACATTCTTGCAAAAGCTAGAAGACCGTTCACAGACAAAGGGAAACCCCAGCAAGCCCCACAGAGTGCCTACAAAATTCCCACTAACACTGTTTTGAGAGCCCTGGAGATTCCCTGCTCACAATTTAGCCCTTCCAGGTTCTGAGCTATCACACCATCTTCATTACTAAAGCTTACTTAAAATTTCAATCGGACTGACTTTTATAAAGCTTTACACAAAACTATCCACTTGGACAGACTATGAAAGAATGCTGTCTTCACATGAGCTTCCACATGAACTCTGCTTTGCACCACAATCCTGAGGAATCACCCCAGCTGAAATGAGGACTGTAAATGAGGACTGTAGCCTCCTTACCAAGGGTTTTTATAAGAGACTACCAACCTCTCTTTGTGCCACCACCTAACATTTCCATCCCATTCTTACCCCTCACTTCAGCCTGACTCTAGAAGCTCCCATAATCTCCATACAAATCTATGGTTAATTGTTTTAGGGACTCATACTGTAACTGAGGGCTGAATTTTTCCTAAACTGATCTTCACAATTGTTTTCAGTTGTGCTCACAGCACAACCCTCAAAACTGAGATAAAAAAGTAGAAATCCTGGTTTTTATGAGCCTGTTCGAAACCTTGCTGTATGTCAAAGGTCCATAAGCACCCCTACAGAAACCTCTGCTGAAGCACCTGCTTCCCTTGGGAAAGGCAAACTGGAAACAGTCAAAACTGTAAAATTAAGTTCTGAAAAGAACAACCTGACCCAAAACAGTTTTGCATGGTATTGCTGCAGCAATAATTGCACTTTGAACAGACAAAACTGCTTGCATGTGCCCAGGCAGGCATGTGGATGTATTTTACAATGATTCTATGATGAAACTTTCCAGTAGCCACACATGATAACACTAATTTGGCTCTATATTCCCACCCTTGTCCAGTCTCAGCATAAACTGGAGACACTGGGCAAAGCAGGGTAGGGATTTCAGACATGCTAGATTAACTGCATGCACACACATGCAAACAAGCACACTTAGGGATGCCTTCTAAGGAAGATCACCTAAATTAATTTCTTTCTAACTAACTTTTCTAGATGGAAGACAAAGATGTGTCCAAGCATATACCAGCCAGATAAACTGTAGGGAGCAAAACAGAGCTGCACTCAAAACTCAACAAGAAAAATGTTTTATGAGAAATTCTTTCATTATGAAATGAACTCATGACATGTCACACAAACCCACGAGAAGAGAAACTGCTGACTGCAAGGCTTTGGGACCTAAAGTACACAGGCTCTAGATCCTGCCCTTCATTTTAAAAATCTCTTACACAATAACTCTAAGATAGCTGGGTGATGATGACCTAACTTTTGCAAATTCTTCTCATTCTTTCCTTAGTTGTTACTTTAACTGTGCATAAAAGGGTTTCAGAAACCTGCGCCAAAGAAAATTGTCCACATTTAATCTTTTACCAGGTGTTCTTCAAAAAAACCCAAGAGGTAAGTCCAGACAGCAATGTAATCCAATTGCAAGTACAATGGCAGATTTCCCCATCTTCCATACAATAGAACTAGTAAAGTGAATCATAAAAAAATAAAATTTTAAAAAAAGTTCTGTATGGTTTATTATGAAATTCAGATTTTACTCTTATTGCTAAAAAAATGGTTCAATACCAGCACTGAAATGAAAATGGCTGCATACCTCGATATAACAAATCATATTCTGAAACAGTAATTCAACTGTAGCATTTGTATTGATTCTCACAGACAATAATATCTCCCCCTAAAACATATTTCACATTGTCTTCACTCCATTGATCAGAGGCGTTATATAAATGTTTTGATCAATCTGATACAGCTTTTACCTACACATGCACATCCTGCAACTTTGCTGGGCTTCAAAACACTGGTAGTGCATGCTAAGTAAAAAGAACCTGGATTTTTCTTATGGGCTGTTGACTTCTTTATATGCAGTACCTTCCAAAGATCACACTACACTGGATTTACCAGCAACAATCAGCTGTTTGTAAGAAAGGAACTGCATCGAAAAGGAAGGTTTTACCCAATGCATTTTACGTATTTGGCAAGTTACTGATATTCTTAGGTTCCCTGTTGATACAGATCTAAAGAGTTTTTCATCCTAGCACACTGCCACTGAGTTGTAGTTCAAAGTGATGAATAGTACCTTAACTCTTACTAACACATTAAGTCTGACACTACATCAGTATGGTATGTTGCATGGGCATAACAAGATACAGGTGAGCAATAACGTTCTTGAAAACTGAAATTGCATTTATAATACAGATGCTAAAATAAAAAATTTCTATTAAGGTAAGCAGTCAAGAGAGACATTTGGGGGACTATTAAAATCATTAACAACATACATCATCTTAATGGATTATAAAAAATGTTGCATCTATATAAAGTCAGTATACATACACATTACAACACCCTCCCCAATTCCATTTCACTATCCCAATGAAGCTAAATCCTGATTTTCAGGGAACAAGCCTAAGAGAGAATTCAAGTGCCATGCTTATAATGCAGTACTAATTCTCATGTGCAATTCCCATCAATGTATAAAATCCCTCTGCAGGCTGAACTGCAGCTGTAGGAAAGGAGAGCGACCAACATTCACATTATCTAGATTACCAACAACTCAGAAATCTGACATAGCCAAATCCATCCTGAAGATGGAAGTCAAGCCATAGAAGGGCCTGCCTTTCATTAGCAGTTACTTGAAGCATTTGAATGTCAATTTGAAACTAAGCACAGTTTTTATGAACCAAATAAATTCTTAGCTCAAATCCTATCAACAGCAAAGCAAAATGGTACCTCCACCTCTGTCAGTAAAAAGTATCATGACAGAAGACTAACTCTATGCACACAGTGGCTACACAGAAACAAATCTAGAGCAGTATCAATGCATCTGCTTTTTTCTCCCCTGTACTGACATTTGAGGAAATGTGTTCTCTATTAAAAAGCATTTTATGCAGCTCAGTCACTCATTACTCTGCAGGCATTTCAAAATTTAGCTTCATTACATGTTGCAGCACCAGCAGCAGCTATCAGGATAACAGTTCAGTTTCAAAGCAGCATTTTGATATTTTGAAGTTATGCCAGACAACGCTCAGACTTCTCTGAGACTGTCTCAAGAAACATTCTTTCTCTTAAAGTGTCTGTTTACAAGTGAGAAGGTGGATCTATCCATCCCAGGGAATCTGGTGCTAGCACAAGGAGCGCAAGAGGCTCAATGTGACCTCTCTACTTCTCCACCACCTCATTCTGCAGAAACCAGTATCCAACATCACTCTGAATCAAGACACAGATGGACTTGCACACAGATACCCAATTTCCCAGACCATTGTCTTTACTACCTGTTTTGCATCCTTTGCATAAGGAAGCTTTAGTCAGAAGTGTCAGCAAAACATTCTGTGATGCTCCAACATATCAAAAAAATTAGCAAAGTGTTTTACAAGTCTTCTCACCAGATCTACTTACTGAACAGCCTGTACCATGTGCTTTTCCATTCAGCATCTAAAAGAAAAAATATGCCTCACTCTTCCCAGGCCTCTGTTTTTGAGTAGGTATATAGTAAATATAGCATTATTCCACTGCAGAGAACAGAAGTAGCACAAAATATGCGGTGCGCTCCTAGGATATTTTAAGAGTCCATTATTAATGTGATTAACAAGGTTCAGCTCAGTCACCTTCCTTTAGCAGCACACACAAGGTCTGTGAGAGCACCTGTTTGCAACACTTTCCCACTCAATTACATAAGTTGGTCTTCTCTTCTTTTGGAATTAACTTCTAGCCTGTAGACGCAATTAAAAATTCTGAGTTTGTGAAGCATCCTCCTCCATGTGAAACAGCTCCAGCTCTTCCATACTGCTCTACTGCTTTAAAAAATTACCATCAGTAAAGGTGTCAACATAATATCCTAATTCAAATGGTTATTTTTCCCCTTGTTAAATCCTTGAGTGTTTTGAATACAGCACCAGGGTATAATAGAATATGAATAAGTAATGAAAGATAAAGATGTGGATTTAAATAAAATATCCCCCATTACCATTCTTAATTCTTATCTATTGTTAAGACGACAGCCATCTGGAACATTAAGCAAGGTGTGCATTCAAGAAGAACCCAGACAGAACAAAGTGCAATTCAAAACCCAGAATAACAGCCTTAAATCAAGTTTTAAGAGGACACCTGGCTACCAAGAAATACCGCAACCATGCTGGTTTATCTTATTCCAAGCCTGCATTTTGCCACAAGACGCGAGGCTGGTGATCCGAAGGAAGGTGCGGGGAGGATTCGGCGGGATGCTGCCGGGGGTGTCCGGGAAGAGGGGCTCCCTCCCGCATCCCACTCGCGGCCGCGCTTCTCCCGCGGCAATGCCGCCCCCTCGCGCTGCCGGGCCGGCAGAGGCGGCCCTCGGCCTCCCAAAGGCCATCACCGCTTTAATTGCTGATTAATTACAGCCTTTCACCAAGGTCAAAAGGAACATTCCGAGGCAGTATAAATGGCATCATGTGGAAAATACATCATATTAAAAAAGCTTTTTGTTTTTTTTAAAGTAAAATCTGATATTTGCTGCCTTAATGTGTACAGAGCTTGCCTCTCACAGTGCAAACCCTGCAGTAAGGCACCTCTCATGTATGAAAATAGTGACACAACCCACACGCCAAACAAAATTTAGCAAACATGAGGCTTTTCTCCAAATTAAATCATTCTAGAATATAATTCCTATTGAAATTAATTCTTTCACAAACAAGACTGGCCAGTAATGTTGCAATACCTGTAATTATATTTATGTGATATTTGTAAGAACATAAAACTTTTAAATGGATCCAATTCAGAAATAATGGAAACAGCAGTGCAGTGTGGCTGTTGAGTGCAAGCAATAAATCATACAAATTGCATAATTATAACTTCCATGACTCCAGAGACAGTTTGCACTAGGAGAAGCAATGCACGATAAAATGCAGGATGAGTTTCCTAAACCCAAAAAGGAGAATGCTCTAGTACAGTAGTCAGGACACAGAGGGGATAGCAACGTGTCTCCTCAAGAGCATGTTTCACTGCTGGAGACCCACCACCCCCTTCAGTGGGTCAGAGGTGCTGGAGAGGTGGATTCAAGTCCCAGACACAGGAGAAACTGAATCCAGATATTGCACACTGACGTAGTGCTGGGCCACTGATCCCCTACTTGTTCTTTAAGGAGAGAGATAGGGGGAGGTGGAGGAAAAGGGAGAGGAAATTGAATCCACCTGATTCTAGAGGTTTTCATGGGGAGGAGACCTAAGCTTTGCTTTCGGCTGAAGGAAACATTTCATACATTACCAAATCAAGAGCTTCATCCAATCTTCAATATCGTTTCTTCAAATACATCCTTGGGTTTTGTGCCTCCTACCTGCTGCCACTTAAATTGTTCCATTGAAGTTTTGTGGGTTTTCCCCCCTCTCTCCCAATTCTCCAGTTCATTAGATAAAATGAAAATAAATTATTTGCAGTATTCAAATCACAGCTGCTCCCTCAGGATAAGGGAGGAACAGCCCCTTTCCTTTTTTCTTCATTGCAACTCATTTACCACCAGTCCCAAGTGGGCTGAGTCAGTGCCATACCCTGCCAGGCAGGGTGTTCTCCAGTAATGCCACCACAAAGTAAGTACCAAAGAATGAGCTGGCATAAAGCTTCTCACAGTACTTGGTTAAGCTGTTGGAGCTGATGGTGCAAGACTTCAGTGAACGCTACAATGTTTAACTTAATCTCACTTTCCCTCTCCTAGCAAATTGCTCCCATTTTCCAACCAATTTACAGCCCACATTCCTACTCTGCTGTTATAACTATTTACAGTAAATCAGATTTGCCTGTGATTGTTGAAGCAATAACTCTCAACAAAGAGGGCAGCAGGAACATATTTCAATCTACTAAAATAAATGATGGCAGATTAAGTCCTCTTTTAAAGAAGGTCTTATCAAAATCTACAGAGAGACTGTCATTTCATGGAGGCAAGGGGATGTTGCCAAAGCTGGGAAGAGTTAAAGATCCTGCTGTCACTCACACAAACTGTGCCAAAATAATAAAAATAACGTCTGAAGAAATCAATCACCTACAGTAGGAATGGGGAACAAAAGCTAAATGAGTTTTTCCTGGGCTAGTGACCTTTGACTGCTAGACAGTCAGATAACTTCTCCTATCTAATCTCTTATTAAAGAGTTATTCTTGGGGAGCAACTCTTCTATTACTATGCCTTTTACCTATTTTATAACTTTAAAGGCTCACAATACTCAGTCTCAAACTATTCAATGAGGTATACCTTATGTACTGAAGGAGAATTCTTCATTAAACAACCATTTTAGGTAGGCTATTTCCAGAAATCTATCTTCTCGCCTTTTTAAACTTTATAGCTAATGTAATTTCCATACACATCTTTGGTATACAAGTTTATCACCAGTTCCACTGTTCAGCAGCAAAACACCACGGAAGAAATAAAGACAGAGAGACAGAAATAGTAATTCCAATGCCAAGTCATCTTGGGCTCCCTGCTGCTTAATATAGGAAAAATACTCCTCTGTGGGGTCATCATACTCTGCCTTGAGAGCTTAGTACTTCATCATAGCTCAACATGGACCTTTTTCCTAACAGGGAACAGAAAGAACAGATGGGAATCTGGAAAACACTGCCGAAGGAAACACATTTGCAATGTGTGATGGCACAACTAAGCCAGGATTACCCCACCACAAACCCTTTAAGCACCCCATTGAACAGGCATAACAGGCAGGGTAAGAAAATATTTGGTTTGTGATAAGGAAGATGTCCTACAGTGTATGTCCACCTGAGAGTGCACAGTGTTGTCTCCAGCCTGGTTATCCCTAACAAGAGCAGAGCACCTTATAACAAGGGAGAGCAGGATTTTGATTGCAGGCACTTCCATCACAGCATCTTCCAGGACAGGAAAAGGACCTGGCACTGTGGAACACGAGACAGAGATGGGTCTCCTGCTTTGAGAATTTCAGATACATTGCCACGGGGACTGTGAGGTGAAACAGTCTGTCTACACTACCCAAATAGTAAAATACAGCCTAAAGAACGTATAAACACAGAAGAAACAAGCATAAATGCCTGCCCATTTGGATTGTAATCTTGCACTAAACAGGTAGGCTGGAAAAAAACTACTTGTCAGCAAGTATTGGCAATTTTCAGAGCAACCACCTAACTACCCAGTCACAAATCATGCAAGTAGAAAGAAAAGTCTGTAACTCAGGTTTGGTATATGTGGACTGAAACTAGGAATAGTCTCCATGTTTTTTAAACAGAAGTAACATCAAGCACTGAATTTGGAAAGTTCAGTTAAACTGGGAAAAACCAAAGGTAACAAAAATAATTTAGAGAACAGAAAATGTAATTAACAGCAAGGTGGACCCATTCAAGTTACTTCAGGAACATTTTGCATTAGAAAAACTATCAGAAATGAGACAACAGCATAATAAACAATGAAATCATTTTACACATACACAGATACAAATAAAAATATGGAAAATTCAAAAGGTTTGAACAGAGATGAGGAAAGAAAAAAGATAAATAAAGGAAAACTACATGTCAACTGGACTTAGGAAGTTTACAATTAAAGTAAACATGTAACAAGAGTAAGAAAACTAAGGGGAAAGCAAATGAAAAGTTGAAAAAAAATTAATGCTTTTAGAGGTTAAAACTTTTCTGTTTGTTTTTTTTTTTTTTACTTCAGAGATGCCTCGCATTTATCAGAGATTGATAAGTATTAAAGCACATGCTTTGTGTAATGCTTGATGGTAGAGAAAGGATATAAAATAAACATAGAGAATGACAAAGATGACAGACTCTGGGGGTTCAGAACTTTTAAAACAACTCCAAAACCCAAGAGAATTTTAAAAGATAGAGGTTTTCTTACTTCTTATATTTCTTTGCAAGGCATAAGAGGATGCCTGGTACACATACAGAAGCAGAACTAAACTAATAAACATATACCTTGATAGTTCTCAGCTGCACTTCAGCATTTTAGCACTGTGACAACATATTCTAACACAGGAAAAGATCCTGCTGCCCTGGTACTTCACCCTGCAAAACTGTGAATATATCTTCCACTTAGACCAGTGAATATTGGTTTTCAAGGTCGGGGAGACAGCTTGTAAAATGCTCTATGCTTTTAGAGTTCTGTGTTTCTCTATGGTCTCCATTTCCCCAACCAATGCACTCATACACCACATAAGTAACCTCAGCAGGGGTCACCGCAAGAGGCAAAATGCAAGCAGCATAAGAATGAGGAAACACCTACATACTGGGCCTTTGAGGAATTGAGTCAGAGAAGACTTGTGTACGGCATGTTCTTTAAAGAAGAAATAAATCAGGTAGAGAGTGGTCTTGGTGAACTGTGCACTATCCTGGAAAAGGTGTGAAATTGTGCTCCATACCATTTGAAGTTCAGATAAACAGAACTTCAATGAATTATTGAATTGTAAGGAAACTATTTTATACAGAGTAAGCCAGAGACAAAAATACACTATGTTGAGATTGAAAAGCATTGGGAGCTAGTGAATTAAAAATTAAAGAAAGAAGTGGGAAGGAAGAGAACCGGGAATTACTGCACAACCCAATGAATTTTAACACTAATAGAAAATGTTACCCACTCTGAATTGGGCTTTATTCAGCTAAAAAATACCAAAATAGGAATAGCTTCTCTAGTTATCATTCTATTGATAAAACAACAGTTCCAGAACACAAGTCTAACAGATGTTATTCCATGTGATGATCCTGTTCATCCGCAAAACACAGGCAGTAAGATTTCTCTGAATTGATTCTGGCTGGAACTATATACAAAAAACCTAAAACAGTTACTGAGAATTTACAAGAAAATCTTCACTGAACTCTGGCAGAAACTAAATGTCCTGTCAGTTAAAAGGCTCATTATTTTTTATCTGAAGTTGTCAGCTTCAACTGCTAGCCATTAGAAATGATTGCCTCTGCTTTTGTCTATCACCATAAGTATGTTTGCACTGTCAAGTTCTGGTCTCCGAGCAGGCAGTTGCAGGCCACCACCAAATGACCTCAGACTTCTGTTCTTTAAACTGAACAAAGACTGCTCATATGTGCAACTGGTTTTAAACAGACTCATTGGCAAAAACTGTTCGGGTGCATGGGCTGTATTTTTCATTTTCCTCTTGTCTATAATCCATGCTGCAGACAGGTTGCAGTCAAAACCTTTTTGAGTATTGGCCAATTTACTCAGGAAGCATCGTTGGTCTATGATACTGACACACCACCCATGCCTTTTTGGGCTGGCAAAAGACTAAGCCTAGTACTTGCCAGAAACTGTCAAAAGCTCAGTTCAGCACTACAAAGCTACAGAAATTGTTGTGTCCCTGTCTAAAATTTGGTCGTTTTTATGTTTTCCCCAGGTTGTCATGACTTAAGCAGAAAGGATATGGAGAAAAAAACGAGCTGAGCTAAAGATATCCACATCCATGCCTTTGCAAGGCAATCTAAGGTACTAAAAAGGACAACACCATTTTTGATATTTCAGTCAACGTCTATGGCTTATTTAGAGGGCATCTCTCCCATTGGAATAACACCTCCCACCTAAAGATGTGGCTGACCACTTTGTGAGCTAATGAACAATGATCATGTTCCAGCACTCACAGTTTTTTATTCATAGGTATGGAACAGAAGTGAATAAACTTCACACTGGGATTTTAATACTTTTCTGCTGGCACAAACAAATTTTTATTTTGATCACTAGATCAAGGAACATTTATATAGATTAAGAACTAGATTAAGAACATATGTATACCCACAAGACTGTACACTGTCAACCTGAAAATGCAAGGGAAATACATCTCATTAAGGGTATTTTTTTTTACTGCAGTAACAAGAACAAATGCTACAGTTGATTCTGTTGGAAATGTCACACTGCAAATGCTCTGACTTGTAAAAAAATATTTTTCTCCTAACTACAGAGAAACAATATCCTAAAATAACAAATTAACTGTAGAAGTCAAAGGGCTAGAAGCTCACTGAACTAAAATCAACAGCAACTATCTTTTAGCTTAAACACTCACAATAAAACACCTAATTCTTCTTTACTAGACCAGGACTACCAACTTCAAAATTTATCGTTTTGTGATAAAGCTGAAGGATTTCCTAGTTAAAAGACTGTCTGACCAAGTCCTGCTCTTTCTTACGTGGGCAGCACTTTCATCACAGTAAGATCACCTGTATCCAAGCAGCTCAGCTCAGAAACAGCTCCTGCAGCTTCAATGTGGAGAATGCCAGAGGTGAAATGCTGAACACTCTGCTGAAACTGCAGGCAAAACTCTTACTGGTATCAATGGATCAGAATTTCTGCCTCCATATATTTTAAGAATTCTCTCTCCAACAAAACATGCAAAATCAAGAATATGAAAGACCTAAAATAACTGCTGTATTCCACAGGATTTAACGTTTTTCAAAGGTTCTTAAAGTCAAGCCTACAAGAAGACATGGCTGGTACCTATTTGCTTTTCTCTGGCACAGAGCACAGACAATTTTTTTCTGTACAATGTTTTAGAACACAGGAACTGGGAAAAAAATTAGTAGATAAAATGGTACTATGACTTCTGATCCAGATATAGGATTGTTTATCTGCACAAAAATACACATAGTTTCAGCCTGTCACTTCCAGCTCACATTGTTAATTATATTTCAATGCACCTCACTAGATAAGAGGTATAATCCAGCCAAAAGCATATAAAGGTTGTAGTCCAAATTATGCAAGGTGTCTTGCAGCTGATAATTCCAACAGGTAATGAACTGTTTAATCTTATGCAGCTTGGCAAACATGCCTGTTTATCTTCACCCAAGCCTTCAACATGCACATCAAACCAAAGATATCTTCCACTAATATGATGACTGAATCTCCTTTTCAGTTAGAATCAAAGTTTTAATGACATTCTGTCTACTACAATATTTTTGCACAAAGAAAGAAAACAGAGTTCAAACAGAACAACAAAAAATAGTAGTCTTTCCAATATCCAGTTTGATGTATTTCTTCTATTTCTTATGTGAGCTCAGCCTATCACCTGAAATCTGGCAGGCCATCAGAAATATTCATCAAAGCACCTGTTGCACATGGGCCACAGATTCTTTTCAATTATAGATGACAAAATCGCCGGGCCTTGTACTATAGCCTGCTACTACCATCTCCTGTGCTGAAGTATTGAGCCTGCAGAGCACAGACCTCGCAACAGAAGTGTTACAGAAGCAGTGGTTACCTCCACTCCTCGTACAAGGAAACTGTGGCCCAAATCATTCAAAAATCAGCAAACTGCCTCTGTTGCTGCTCATGCAAGAAGAGAAATCAAACTGAAGGACACAGACTTCCAGCTCCTAACTCAAGGCATTAGCAATTCCTTGGTTTTCTGCCTTTTGCTCCAGTTTATGTCTCCAAGGACAGAGAAAAAAAAATTCTTGTGTGAAAACTTTCAGTTCCTGAACTGGAGATGAAAGGAACTTAACTCTGCTCTAAATAATAAGATTTCCATTGCCTCAGAGTAATCAGTTAGGATTTAATGGAAGTACAGAAAAAGACTAAAAGCTTAGAGAAGATGTAAATACATTTTCTCTGGGGAATCATAGTCAGAACAAATAATCTTTCTTTCTTCCATTTAAATTCTCTGTATTTCTATTTGTCTATCTTGGTAAAAGGTGTCAGTTGAAAGAGGTTTTCTATTGTAAAGCCTTCTTTAGGATAATACATGTAGCATTAAAATAAGTTTAGGGACAAAACTCAGCTCTTCTAGGGAGCATTAGAATTTCAGTGGCTTTATTCTGGGTTTCTCATCAGGTATTATACCTCCTCCATCTCTTGATAAATATTATCTATTACTCCAGATTTGGTTATACTTCTGCATATCTGTGGATATAAAGCCTGCAGCATTCTTGGAACCCTGTGGTGATTGAAGTAACAAACCATACAGCAGACAGTAATTCATTCACTTTAAATATATAATTACTAAACGAAAACTCAATCACTTGGTTGATAACGTCCCCATTTTACACTATCTTTTACAGAAACCTTCATTTAGCTTGTATCTTTAGTGCTATATTTGCAAACACCTCAAAGAAAACCTTAAACCAATAAAAGCAAGAAAGAATGAGGCAGAAATTACTCTGCATCTGCCAATCAGCAGGAACACAAACAGGAGAAAACAAACCTGTATTTCATGAGGGACATCTTGTATTCCAAATGGAATGGTATCCCAGGGGTTTGGTTTGCTTAGATGCACATAGTTTCAGATGCTGTATCTGAATATTGCCAGTCAATATCAAAGCAAAGACAAAAGGTAATGTCTCAGAAAAATAAGTAGCTGCCTTCAGTCAGTGAAATGAACTTGCCATCTCTGTAAGGAGGTACAATTCTTTACAAATTGCATGTATTTATGCAAGCATAGAATTAGATTTGTACACTGCAACTTCAGAACACTGTCAAAACTCTTGGATGAAAACTTTTGGGTGGAAATGTATGAATGTGTGAAGATTTTGAATCAAAATACATATATTTGAAAAATATCTGCAATTAAAAGGTTAAACAGTATCTTCACACTCTGCTTCTGCTGCAGTACACTCCTATTTTAGCACATCGATTTTATGTCAGTGATCCCAGATGACACAAACCAACATTTTCTTGCTTACAGCTAAAAATATTAAATAAAAGCTGAAACATTACTACATATAAAATCCTGTACTATTTTTATCTTCAATCTACAGAAAATCTGAATATTTGAAAGGATAACTGCCTGTGATTGGTTTCACTGAAGTACTACTTGAAAACAAATTGACACTATTTCTTAAATATTCTATCCATCTCTACACTCTTCCTCAAAAGAAACTAAATGAGGGAAAGTATCCTAAAGAGTCCTTTATACATTTTTGGGACCTGAAAATATCATGCTATGTTAATATAACTTGAACAATGTAAAAAAAAAAATTAAAGAAAACAAAGCAAAGCCATGCTGTATGACACAGAGAATAAAAACCAAAATGAACGTAACTTAAAATATAGAAACCTGTGAATGGTAGACCAACTGTTCATTGACTTTTTCAATAAAACTTGAGGTTTTTAAGAGACCAAACTCTCTTTTCATACTTCCACCCTATTAATGTTTCAGGATCAAGCTGTCAAATACATGCTGTATTACCATCCAAAAGGTCCTGACCGAATACATACAGACAGTATTATCATTTGAAATGGCAAAATGAACAGAAACACAAAATCCATTACCTGAGTGCCTCCATTACCTCACCTGTGAGACCAGTATCTACCTTTCTTTGAAAATTAATGTGATCCTATCTGTTAAGTGTAACTATATGCCACCACTTTTCTTGGCCCTCTTCTGAGAACCCCACCACCAGACAGACCTTTCTGTCTGCCTCTGAGCAGGTCCAGTCAGACACAGCATCCTTCTGCCAAAACTGGAATTCTCTTACTATGACATGTAAAAACAGCAGCAGTATGCTATCAGGAAGAGCCTTACAAATTTCCTAGCATGATATACTCAAACTCCAGAAGTGGCAAACTACAAAATGTTTGCTGGTTGTCACATGGGCTAGTGTATGCTAAAGGAGTTTGAATTGCATATGGGAACCTGCTCCATCTGGCCAATGAACAGAAGACACTATTTTTTCTCTCTTTTTTTAATCCTAGCTGACATCTTAGCATCTCATTCTTTTTGAAACTAGCTATAGTCATTACAAAAAAAAATGGTGAAAGTTCAATCTGAGCGCAGTATCTCAGAAGATGCAGCTGCAGAACCAGAATCTAATGAAGAATGATTAAAATTGGTGGTATACTTTTCCACATTTATTCCAAATTTAACTCATCTGCGTTGCTTCTTCCCTCTTATTCTGTTGCAATGCTGTCAGCTGAAGAAGCTGAACTAAAAAGCAGAGCAATGCAGAAACCTAGAGCAGAGACAGCAAACCAGAATAATTTGATATGACGCCCACTCCAGAAGTTTAATGCACCATGTACATAGCTGGCAACAGCATTTCAGATGCAAAGGAATAAGTTGCCTGGAATACTATCAGAACTTTCAATTTGCTTGTTTTTATGTACAGCAGCACATTTAAGTGTGCACACTGCATTATGGGGTTGAGACTGCCCATCTCTCATTGCAGCAGGAAGCTTTTCAGCAACACTTTTCACCACTAGATTGCACTTCCACAATTCCAGCAGAACCACTCTATATTTCTGTGGCATTAAACTTACAAAGCCTTGATGTCTCTATGCTTATCCTAGTTAAAAATGATACCATCATTTTCCCTGAAGAGAGTCAGCATAAAACTTCAGACCAAGCTCTATGTCTTGCACCTGATAGATAACCAACTCTGTGACTGCAGCACCAGTATTGGGTCATTTCAGGAGTCATTATTCTGTGTGTAATTACATCATACTGCTGTCTAAAATGTATTACACAGGTATATAAAACATTTCAATCAAGTAATTGCCATAAGATCTTGGAAGAAAGAGTTAGAAGCTCAACTTTGAGCATCAACAGAGAAATGCCCTGATCAAAAGATAAAAGATCTCTACAGTTATTGGTGGGCTTTGAACAAATCTGCCTGAATATTTCATATTTCCTGCATTACACATATTTGCATCTAATTATACAGAACGGCCAGATTAAATTGAATACCTCCATTGCATTTATACAAACTAATCCTCTATCCTCCAAGTCAAAACCAAAGTCTTTTACTTATTTAAATGAACAACACCAGACAAGATGACCTTTATAATCACCATTATAAGAAACACAATTACAAGTGACTCAAGACATATGGCAAACTTAATTATGCTTAAACATACTGGTTTCCAATCTTGTCAATCCTGACAAAAATTGATGTCTAAAATAAAAGTGTACTTGAGATTTAGTTACATGAAAAGCCTAGCAGAATTTACTCTATGTTACTAAATTCTGCTGTAACATTTATCAAAAAAGGCAATTCCATAGCAAAAAAAAAAAAAAAACTTCAACTACTTATAATTAAATATTATATAAGAAAGATGATGTGGATGATTTTGTGGAAGCATGACATGGAACAAAAATCATTAGTCTGAATTTGATCCTCAAAGCTTGGTAACAATTTGATATACAGTTACTACCATTACCGAATTATAAGACCAAAAAGATGTATATAGGCATAAATAACCTGAAAGATCCCAAGTGCTTTAAAAACAAGCCAAGAAAATGAGACTCCTGCTCACAGTCAGTGAAATGCAAACAAGCGTAGAATAAGCATAACAGTACAAGTCCATGCAAATGCAGAAACACCAATTCTTCAAATGAAACAGCAGAGAGAATGTTAACAAGCAGAAGGTAATAACTCATGCTGTATTTGCCCAAGACAACACAAAAGGAGCTCTGCGAAACTGGGCTTCTTGCAGGTTTGGTGTTGTTGTTTTACCCTTTTGTTTTCTATATGGACACAACTTTTCCATGCTGCCCAACAGAAGGCTGCCAAGCACTACTTTGGAGTGTCACTTGGACATCAGCTCAGAGTAAAGGATGCTACCAGCTGTACTTCCAGTCCCATCCCTGCATCACCAGCAAGGGTTTTGCACCTTCAGTGAAAGTTAATAGAGTAAATAAATCCAGCAAGATCACTGTTTAAGCAGAGAGGGCCACAGACATAAGCAATAAGCTGTTCCATTTCACCATTCACTTTAATGACAACAAGCATTTCATACAGGTGTGACACACAGACTGTAATGACTTCACACAAATTAGAAGTGGACACACAATGAGACTCAGAACAGCTTCTTCCTCATGGAAGCCCATCTGTTACACACTGTGTGGTTCTCCTTTAATGATTTATTTAAATAGAAGTAATCAAAAGGTTCAGCTTTTCAGTTTAGAATCTGATAATCACTCAGGCACAGGATGTACTACAGAAGCAATATGGAAAGACTATTTGGTACAGAAAAACTAGCATTGAAGAAGAACATTAAAACCACCACCTGAAAAAATCAGTAAAGCAAAACATGGAATCATTCTGGTTACATAATAAGCACATAGGTTACGTCATACTTGGTATTTTTTGCAACAATTAAAAATGGTGTAAAATTGTTAATAACCTTTAGACATTTGCAAAAAGCATTACGAAGATGAGTTACAAAGAAAAAGAGAAGCTTCTATATATTACAGATACTATTAAAAAAATTGAAACAAACAAAAAGATAGACTTTCCAGTGAAAAGCACACTGCATGTGTTTCTATTGTAAGACTTTCTGTGTTGCATCTATCAGACTAAAATGTCTTTGAAGGAGAATAAAAATGCTTTGTAGCAAATGGTCATTAACAGTTTGATAAAACACATTCTATACAATTGTATATGAAGCACAAAACCTTCTTTTCATAAATATTTCAGTATGCAATAGCCAGTATTACATTAAGCAGCACCACTAGTGGTTTCTGCTGTCCACACAATATTAAGCTTTAGATTAATTAATTGCATCCTCCATAACAGTCAAATATGCAGCTTTTGGAACAATGACTATTAAAAAAAAAAAAAAACCAACAGATTTTGTGTTATTCTTCAAAGGACATTCTGAACACATTTTATTCCTAAGTAGTTAAGCTAAAACATTTGGGGTTTTTTATTTTAAAAAGCAGATTAAAAAATTAGCTCAGATAAATTTCTCTTCTGTTAAAAGGACAAAACACTGTGAGACATTCTGTACAAGCATGCAAAGTGTGTGCATTGAACAAAAGAATGTAAAACTGAGCATGAAAAAAATTCCAGCTTCCCAAGAAACCCCTCTGCTACATCTCATTCATTGTTAATAAACATATCTGTTCAATTCCAGAAAGCTTTACTGTACAAGCAGGCTGGTAAGAGCTTTAGGACTTACACAAGCAATTTCTAAGACAATAAAACTCAAGAATGTCAACAAGAGTTGAATAGAAAAACTGAAATATCAGCCTTCAAACAATAGTTTGTTTGTTTTTTTAAAAGGTTAAACAGCTATTTTCATGTGCATGAAAGCCTTTATCTTATATGTCCTCTAGAAATTAAATCAGTATAGAAATTCTACTTAACATGCCTTGGCAAGCACAACCTAGCAATTAGATTGGGAAGCATGGTCCCCCCTAGTTTTGTGCATATAAATATAAATAAATAAATATATATATATATATATGTGTGTGTGTGTGTGTGCATGTATATTTTACTTACAGAAGGTGCTTTCCCAAAAGTGTAATAGCAGCAGAAAAGGCTGAGAGCAGCCAGAAAAGGAATTCAGCAGATGAGGCAGGAAAACTTGCCTATCAGTACTGGTGATAAGAAAACTACAACAAGAGGGTAGGTTTCATTTCCAGCCCTGAGTTACAAATGCCAATCAACCGAAGCCAGGATTTATAAGCACAATCCAACAGTTTGGCAGACAGGCAAGTAATTAAGCGTCACTTGTCTGGAACACAAGTTTGGTTGTTTTGGGCTGCAAAGCAGTTCTCTTTTTTGCCATAACAGAACCTTCTGACTTTTTAAGACAGGTCTGCTCAACGAGAAAGTACAAGACCTTCATCGGTGTTCCCAGAACCATCACGTCTTAGGCTACAGTCCAGAAGAATATAAACCTCACAGAATCACAGCACCACTTGATTTCACATGTTTATTGCAAGTGATTGATGCTAGACCATCAATTAGAAAACTGTTACACCACTATTCCAGGTAAAATTACATGACCTCTGAGTTGGCGGCTCTCCTATCTGTAATGTGGCAACAAAAGTTGATCACTTTCATAGCAGGGTTTTGAGGGCCTCAGAAGAAAGTTAGTGTCTAAAGGGCAAATTAGTACTATTCATCCTAAAGTGCTAATACATAGTGTTACTTGTCAATGCTTCTATTATCCAACATAAAAAACATATTTTTGAGCATCTCTAAAAATACGAAAGGATTTTTTGTCGAATTTCCTTTATAGGGAGCAGTGACAGCTCTCAGTGCAGAAAGCCAAGCCTGATTTTTGCACTACATCTGCAATATCTTTTATACTTGGGCAGCTGGCACAGAGTGAGAAAATTCATTAACATGCTAATGATGCGTCCTATTTAAAATTCCAGCTCTGATTATTGTGTGATTAAGTCTCTTCCCTTGACGTCTGCTTCCTTGTATCTGCATTACTGTGAGAAATCAACAATTATTAATGAAGTAAAAAATAGGTGACCAACTTATACACAAGAGAAAGACAAACATACACATATATTTTAACATTTAATTTTTTTTGTTTCATGTTTTCCATACAAAGCAGTATTATCTTCAGTAAAAAAAAAAAATTCAAGTAAGTTTTCAAGAAGCTCACAGACATGAAACATAACAATTCAAGTGTCAAATGATGCAGAAATGACATGTATAGGAAGACTTGTGAAGAGGGTTTTAAGGTGCTATATAAAAGAAGAAGGAGGGCTCATGATGCAGGGAAAGTAGAAGATTATGCCCTGGAAACAATTCACAAGGAAGACTGAGGAGACAACAGCTGTAGTTGATCTGAATACTTTTGCCAAAGAGAAATTAAATATCTCCTTTATGTGAATGACTTATAAATCCACTGACTTATTTAAATTAGGAAAAGCCTTTAAAGATGAAAATCATAGAAACATAGAACGACTTGGGTTGGATGGGACCTCAAAGATCAGCTAGTTCCAATCCCCATGCCACGGGCAGAGACACCTTTCATTAGATCAGGTTGCTCAACCCCTGTCCAATCTGCCCTTGAACACTTCCAGAGATGGAGCATCCACAGCTTCTCCGGGCAACCTGTTCCAGTGCCTCACAACCCTCACAGCAAAGACTTTTTCCCTAACATCTGAACTACTTTCGGGTTGAAGCCACTGTCTCTTGTCCAAGCACTACATTAAGACCCAGTCCCTCCTCATTGCTTTCAGTAGCCCATGTGCGGTTTATGGACAGACACTACTTCACAGCAGAGCCAGAGCAGCCCACAAGTGTGCCACAAGGACCAATAACAGGTACAACCCTACAATCCCTAACGCCCAGCTCACATCACATTTCCTGTCTACACTGACCTAGTGTATGGAATGGGGGAGGAACACAGGAAAAAGGCACAACTGCCTTTCTCCACAACAACACAGGTTTTATTGGCATAAAGGAAACACCAGGCCTGAGGCTGTGAAGTAAGTCAGCTTGGCTACACCAACTCAAATCACACCTTTCGCAGTGCAGACAAAGCCAACACATTTATCTCCAGTTCTTTTAAACAACAGCAACAACAAACAGTAACAAAACTGTATTCCAATTCTTTATGCTTTATTCTCTAAACATAAAAATGCTGTACAAAATAAAACTGCTTCATAAAGGTGGCCTCTTCTTTTCAAGACACTACCTGCATACTGTTTTCCAGAATGTATCAGAAGGTTTATATTCAGTTAAACGTGATGGTATCAAACTCATGCTAGTGTTCTCAAATATTTCCATTTGTTAAAGGAGTAAATAGGGTAAATCACATGTAAAGGGGGCAGGGACAAGGAAAAGGGAAGATCTCAGGTTTCAATTTAAGTATCTCTGACTACTATCTGCTTGACAGTTTTATTTTAACACAATGATAAACTTCTCCTTATGCCTATAGAATCAGAATAAATTAAAAGAAAATCTAAATAGTAAACACCCAGTATTTTGAAATTTATTGTCATAAATTGTTGGACAGTAGAGGTCAGGTCAAGAAGGTATCTCCTTACAGCTACATAAATGCAAAAGGGAAAGTCTGTGAAATGCTACCATTTCTGTTGCTTCAGCAAGAGTCTTGTACAGGCTATAATTAAAACCCTGCTGAATTAAAATACAAATGCAAAGTACACGTGTATTACAGGAAGTTTAATTGTCCTAGAAACAAAAGAGAACAAAATGAAATTATCAGAAGGTCAGAACCCTTTTCATTTTGCTTGAAAATCCATGCAAAGAAGCAGCATTGCCTTATGTGCATTTCTGGGTTTGTACCACAATGCACTACGTTTGAGGACTCAGTTTTCAAAATTTTGTCTAGATTGTAGAAAAGAAAGTTCCTATCTAGAAGTGTGGGTGTGTATATGTTATTCTATGCATTTTGCAAACATTGTCTTAGATTTATCCACTTGCCTACAAATGTTTTTGTTTCTAAGACACCTTGATAGCTCTGCTTTTCCACTTGCCTAAAAGAAATTTCATATGCTTCTAAAACAGAGGCACCTTCCACTCTTCACCTAACCTACTGCTCATAAGATCCTGAAAAGGAAAGACATTTCAAAATCCTAGAGCTTTAAAATAGGTCTCAGGATTACATTTAATTTATATTTAGTTTAGGTTAGAGGAAATTATAGTAACTGTACACTTGTGGTCAATCAAATATTACTCAGCCCTTTCATTTAAGCAAGCAGCAAGGCCATTTTATCTGCTTAACTTCAGCAGTGAGGATAGCAGACAAGAGAGTCCAGAAATCATTTTGCTAGCCAAGTCTAGGAATGACTTTGCTATTTGATAACGTGTCAGTAGCTTTCCCAGAAATTGCTCACAACCTCCCCAACTCCCCCATGACACTACAACCTATGTAGTTTAGTTATAGTTGGGTGAGAGCACTTGGCAAGCAGCTTAAACTCCCCCTCAAACATAAATTTACTATGAGAACTCTTGCTTTCAGAATCAGGCATCCCTTGCACCTCATATGTTCAGGCCCATCACCAAACGTGTTATATATTTACACACTAAACATTTAGTTATATATATTAAATATGTTCCTATTGTCATAGCCAGACACACCTATTACTTCTGCATAAAGACTACATGTTCCTCTGTATGTGAATACAAGCACAGTACCATCATCACTATGACAAAAATGGACTTAGAAAAGAAAGGTTTTGAGAACTGGGCTAAGATCAATTCCATAAACTGGTATATTGCTGGGATATCCCTTGTCCCCCACGGCCTCCTCCACCTCCAGGGGAAATAGGTGAGAGGATATTGAGCATATTGCTTATCTAGGTCTCGGCCAAACTTCCCTCAGAACAATCAGTATGTTTTGTGAAATGCAAAATGATTCATCAAACCCAGCACACTTTCAGGCGATCAGGACTGAACAAAAGGCTGTAACAATCTGTGAACTACTTACCAAAGGCAGTCTCTCCTTGTTCAAGTTCTTGTTTCAGTCTGGTGTAATCATCTTTAATCCTCTCTAATTTTCGGGTATTTCTGGCACTCAGAATCAACAGTTCATTGAGAAGCCCTTCCAGTCCCTCCTTCTCAGATGTTAAAGATCTTATTTCTTCTGCAAGATCCTTTGCAGTGCCAAAATTACTTCCTGTATGTTTTATGGGGCAGGGGGAAGAAAGGAAAAAAAAAAAAAGACAATGAAGTAGACACTTGCAACATCAGTAGCTTACACAGCAATCCTGGGAAATTAGGCAATTATACTTCCCAACAACAACTGAAAGACCAATTGGGGAAAAAAAAATAGAAACTGCTTTGCAAGCATCCATTTCATTAGTATTACAAGAATAATAATTGTAGCTGATTTAACCTTACACATAGAGAAATGGTACCGTCTTTAATTATTGATACAATATACATTTTTTCAGTAGACCTGTTCCTAAGGGTTCACATTTCAAATAATGTCATACTGTAACTCATTGATCATTGCAGTGTGATCTCTCAGACCATTTTCTTCTTTTGGAGGACCCCTCAGCACACAGTACTTTTGAAATAGAGGCTGTCAACATGCTGGACCCTGAAGATTTCCTCCTTGAACAAAGTAAGCCTGTGCTGTTTTTCATAACCAGCACCAGAAGGCTCTTTATAAATGACACATTGCATTTCTTAAATGGCCTGCACCTCATGCAAAGACCACTGGGAGATGTTCAGAGAACATACTCAGAAGTCACAGCTCTCCACTTCTGACTCTCCCTGAAGCATGAAATCCCACAGACAGGCAGAACACCTCAGCAGCACCAGCTCATGCTATTCTGGAGTTTTTAAAAATGTTTGGTTCCTTTGGACAGGGATCCAGAGTCAAAAGTTCAACTCCCAAGTAGTTTAGGGTGTAGCCTAGTAACATTTATTCTCTTAACCATTCCAAAAACTATTTTTTATAAGCAGCTGGAGAGGAATGTTTCCTCACTTTGCAAAGAAGCCTTCCATAATAAATAGAAAATGATGGTGAGATACTCAGCCATTAAATTACTTTAAAAAAGCAGTAGAGTAACTATTACAATGTTCCATTTACGTAGCTGTACCAGAGTCTTTCCAACGATTGAGCTATTCGGCTGCGGAAAAAAAACAAATAAAAAACAAATAAACAAAAAAATGACCCCCCCACAACCACACTTTAATCTAAAGACTTCTTGACAAAAATAATTTCTATATAGTATCGCCAATAAAAGACAGAAGATCTCTAGCACAAGACTTACTCTAACATCATCCTAAATTAGCAAAAATTTGGTGGTATGATCTAATAAGTAAAGGCATCTAGTAAGTAAAGGCACTTAGAAGATTTAGCCTTGAAGCAAATATTAACAAAACACATCCAATCACACATATAAGATGTCTCACCAGCTTCTGAAGTATGTGCAATGACTTTAGACTCCTGAAATCACTTTATAATATCACCAGCATTATTCAGATGTAAGGGTTTCTTTTGGGTTTTTTTCCAGCAATATAATAAACAGTTGCTTAGACCCAAGAAATCCATTTAAAAGTTTATTTTCGAATATCAAGACATAACCAAACCATCAAATCCTCATCAGGATATCCTAAATTGCGGCATTATATCCTTTTGACCTGATGTCTCAAAAGTGTTGGTCACAAAGCATTAAAAAGGAACAGTTTGGCTGCTGTTCAGTTTCTTCAAGATGCAGAGCAAGAGCAGAATGCAAGTATTTACACTGGTCAGAAGATGGCAAACCACCACCAGCAGCTGCCAAGAGAGGCTCCATTCCTCCAGAATGCAGCACTTCCACCAAACAACTACAACCATTTTGGAGGAAAGATGCTGTTGCAAACTCAAGTGGCCACATGAAGGGAGACTGCACTTCCCAAAATTTTGAAAAATACTGTATTAAATAAGTCAGGTTTAAAGACTGAACATTGCTAAGCATGGTAGTCTTGCTTTGCACTTGTTTTTTTGGTGGGTTTTTTTTGGCCCAAGGCTATGGTAGTTTCAGTCAACCTCTTCCTCATTTGAAGCTAACATTTTCTTGTTTCTTTTTAAGAGGTCAAAAGTCCCTCATTTCTAATTCCCAGCTAAAACCCTGCTTTGCCATTTCTGTCTTACAAAGAATTATACAATGAAATTACTATAAACATGCTTTACAAATAGTAGGATTTTAAGGCTTACCAGTGCTTTACTGGAACACAAACTCACAAACTTTATTACCTTAATTTGTCATGTTTCCAAATGGGCAGTACAAAGCAGCCAGATAAGCAAGACAAAAATCACTGGGAAAATGGCAGATATTCAGATGCTTCTTAGGCAACAAGATTTAAGTCCACTTTTATTCACCTGAACTCACCCCAAGCAGCAAAGCACAGCCTTAATAAAACATGAAGGTGAGAGAATTTTCATTAGAATCTGGAGCCTGCTCTTACATTTCAGGGGACAGCAAGGAAAAAAGGTATGATATTGCATATGAAAGTTTTATACATCCTGAATGGATATGAATTCCCAGAGGAGCAGTTTATATCAAAACTGAGGTTTTAAGGAAATGGCATCAGATACGTACCCAAAAGCCAAAAAGACACCCTACCTGCAGCTTCCCATGACAGCAAAAATGTCTCAAAATCTGTAGTGAAAATTCAGAAGAGCATATAAAAACCCATGCACCAAAAGTACTATCATCAGTGAGCTCTGACCTCAATCACAGCAACCAAGTAACTGCTTTCTAAATGCCATAAGGTTGATTAAAAAATTAATACATAATACATAGCCGCCAGCATTAAAAAACATGCCCTCCTGGTTGGTTGTTGTTGTTTTGGCTTTTTGTTGAGACAAAGTCACATTGGACAGCACAGACAACATTCTGAAGTCATGTCAAGCTATTTTATTCTGCTGTTATTGTGAAAACGTTAAAATTCCTCTTTTTGATGATTAAATAATTATTTTGCCTCAGTAAACACAATAACTGTTACTTTGTCAACCACTCAGAGGTATGTTTTCCACAGCCATACCAGTGAAAGATTTCTAGTTGGGTGATATTGGGTCAGACCTAACTCTTCCCAGGAAACTCAAAAATCATGCAGCTAGTAGGACTGCCCACTCAGAAAATCTGTACAGAAAAAACAAAGCTAAAGAATTAATAGTATAAGACCAAAGCTGAGATCCTGATCTAAACTAAGACACGAGACAGCAATTCTATGAAGGAGACTGAAGAGCAAAATGCCGCTTTTCTCATTCTGCCTCCTATCTCACAGTGATCCTTGCTAGAGATGTGCAATTTTAGCCACTCCATACATGTTCATATAAACACACTGGGTGCAAACTGGTGCAGCAAATGAAGTATCCAGTGCTCTGAACAGGTAGAGTAACATGCTTGCAGTGCACTATCGTAAGGAACTGGGTACGCAGACTTCACTTTTAGGGACTGAACATTACCATTATCTTGAAAGACAACAAAATAAAGCAGTTAAAACTTCCTCCTTAACCTTGCCCTCTGGGGCTCTCTCCTCCCATACATCCTCCAACCTCTACCGACAGCAACATCAGGTAAGCTCCAGCAGCTTGATGTGAATGCCAAAAATACCAGCCAAATCAAGGACAACAACCCACACTGGAAAAACAGTAATTTAAAAAGAAAAAATCCCCAGGCAGAAAGCAGCCCTATAAATGGTTTTACTTACTCTAAACATTAGTGTGTCTACCTTTTTTCCCCTCTTCCTAAAATTTTACTTTTATGTCTATAGCTAAACAGTACTCTGTACATCAAATATATTTTCTCCATATATAGCTACACGCCACAAACTCATTCCCATTATAACATCTCACTGTCAGATTTTACTATATTGGGCAGATTGTTGCCCATTTAGTAGCCTCCAAGTAAAAGTATCATTATTCTGATACCATTTGCCAGCAACAAATTGACTAAAAATACGGTTTGAAATCCGTCCCATTTTGCAAAAACCAAGAAATATGTAATTAAACTTTATTAAATATTTCCCCCTTCAAAATAAAGGGCAAAGTTATCGCTCCACACATTTTTTACTCACACTTTTTCTCATGTTTATGGCAGAAATTACACACACTCACAGTTACCATTATTTGTACTTGAAGCCGAGAGATACGTCTCATCCCCACTGAAAATATGTTCATTGTAGTACAAACAAAGGGGTAATTTTTTCATTAACAGTAAAGCATACCTATTGGATGCTGGCTTGAATGTAAGAATGAACAGACTGGTCATTCTTCATCATTATCTATAAATTAATTCTTCATATACTAACACCACTAACGTTAATAATTCATAAGAAAGTGAAGATTTACACTTTAGCTTAAGGCACTTGCCACCATAGTATTTATCAATGGCACTGGAATTCAAGGCTGAAAATCTTCCACCCTGTGATTAATGAGAATACGAAGTGATTTCAACACCACAAACGAAATTGAAGAAAATAAATATCATTCACCTACTCATAAAGGAAAGGGAAAAAGCTAAATACATGACAGAAATGTAAGATTCTGGAAGCACTGCCAGTGTGTTTGCACCTCTGAAAAAATAAACAGCAAATAAGGGACAGTCTATCATCTCCTAAAACATTTTACAGAATTCCAGCATATTTGAATTCAAATTATTGTTTTTAAGCAATAACACATGTCAATGCTTTTACGAAGCATAACACAACTGAATGATTGATGTAATCCTGAAAGGTAATTGCCATCTAGAAGGAGGTGACAGACCCCACTGACACACATTTGGAGGAGCAATTGTCAGTCACAGAGAGCTTCTTGTACCTAGACTGAATCAGTCACCACAAAAAGAATCCAGGAACTAAAAAAAAAAAAAAAAAAAAAAAAAAAAAAAAAAAAAAAAAAAAAGGCAAAAAGAAGGAGGGGGAGGGATAAATAAACCCAAAACTAATAATATTTCAAATCCATAGTAACAACTCAAAGGCTCAAGAGCACAAATAGGCACAAATACACTGAAGAAGGTGGCAGAGGTTTGGAAGATGGCAATTCAGTAACACTGAGACCCAACCCATGCCAAGGAGCAATAGCTACTGGTGATGGGCCATAAGATGCTCTCAAGTGCCTGCCCTGGAGGTGAAAAGTATAGCCCAGGAGCACAACAGCAATTTACTACGTGTATTAGCCAATAAATGGTTATTGCAAGTCATGTATAATTCTCTTTCAACATGGTGAAGGAGGCCCGACTGAAATGGGCCTCCAAGGGTCACAAGGTAGCACAGACCTGTGCACACATAACCACTTTCCCCTTCCTCACAGCTCCTACTCAGCTTGTGTCTTTCAAGCTCTGGTTGTTTTACATCTCCCCTCTTCTCCTGCCTTTGCCCCCAGTCACTACCACTACCAGTGGAGAGAAAGAGACTACCTCACAGTAGGGAAACAGTGCAGATCTGATCACCACCATCTCGAGGCTTGCATGAAATAATCAACCCCCTTTTTACCAACCAGACTAGGGGGGGAAAAAAAAGACAGAGAAAGAGATGGGAGAGAAATATTCATTTCTAGGTTTAGATCACCTAGGTTTAGATCCCAAAAGTCCATGCCTGAGGTTCAGGGGTTTGTCACCTTGTCTTCCTGGACAGTCAGTGGAAAGCAGTACATCACTGTCCCCTTGCACAGGGGTTTTCTCATGTCCCCTCCAGATCACAGCACAGCCTTTCTACAGGGTGACAGCACCCTCCCTTCACAGCCCTCCCCCATCTAACATGTCCCCTTTGAGCACAAAACCCCAGAAAAGGAACTGCCAAAGAGAGAACTTGACCTTCTCTCTTGCTTCAGGGATAGCCGCTCAGGTAACAGGAGCAAAAAAGAGTAAGTTGTTACACGACTGACTTCTTCAACAGAAGAAAATATTTTCTGCTGTCTGGTCACGTATCACACTAGAACTTCAGCTACAATAAATTACCCTTGAAGTTCACTGAAAGCCAGTAACATCCAGCAGTCTCACTTGAAAATGAGGTTAAGAACACAAATAGCATAATGGCCTGGTTTCAGCTAGGAGAGAGTTAATTTTCTTCTTAGTGGCCAGTACAGTGATGTCTTTTGGATTTAGGCAGAAAACAATGCTGATGTTTTTAAGTTGTTACCAAGCAGTTCTGACCCCAAAATCAAGGACTTTTCGTTTCCTATGCTCTTCCAGCAAGCAGTTGCACAAGAAGCTGGGAGGGAGCACAGGCAGGACCACTGACCTGAACGGGACAAAGGAATATTCCATAGAGTGCCATGCCCAGTATATAAACTGGGAGGAGTTGGCTGGGAGGGGGGGGCAATCACCTTGGAAGCAGGTTGGGCATCGGTGAGCAGGTGGCAAGCATCACTTTATTGGTATTCCGTGGCACTTACCTGTCTTGGGTGTTATGCCTCTCTCACTCTCCTTTCCATTACCATTATTATTGCTGTTATTATTATCATTAGTGTTATATTTTATTTTGTTTCAGTTTTTAAACTGTTCATATCTCAACCCCCAAGTTTTACTTTTTTTTCCAACTCTCCTCCCCACTGGGAGCAGAGAGAACGTCCACGTAGTACTTGATCTCCAGCTGGGGACAAACCACAACACGTAGCTCTCTGAAGTCTGAGTGACCATTTGAGAGTTGGTTTGGGGGACTCACTAGCATTATTTTTCAAATGAGTTAACAGATATGCCAAAAAGTACACTGCTTGAACCAATATATGGTGGCAAATCTTACTTCATGGAGTATAAGGTGACTGTTTTGGGAAGGCATGACAATACAGAGCATTATATGCTGAAGCCAGACACTGCAGTAATGAAGTAGAATTAATCTCAATTTGCCTCTGATCCATCAACCCAGACTGCTGCTGGAAGCAGGAATAGGAAAGTGTGGAACCAGCTATGTCACCTGACAAGATGCAGACCTCTACTGGACTCCAACTCATAAAAAAAAAAAATGAGCCTTCATGAGAAGGCACAAAGAGGCATTGTTATTTTTGCCTCTCAGACTAGGTGAGTTCTCCAACCATTTCCAAACAATAGTTCTCAGAAACAGAAAAGATAAAGAAGCCAGGAGCACCACTGCCTTCCAATAAAAGACAAATTAAAAGCTGTATTTGGCATGTCTGGGGAATAACTCAACATCACATCGAGAACTGTGTGTCCATACATATTTCTGCATAAAATTATAGACTACAGCACAAGCATGAAAACAAGACATCTACATTAACATAAACCACAGATGGATGGCTGAAAATGTCCTTCAGCCTGCACTGGCATCTTTCAGCCTGATGGCTCTGTCCCCTCTCTAACATACTCATTCCCAACAGGAATACTTGGCACCAAAGCTGGAAAGCTGGGGGCTCTTTTTGTTACAGTTGCTTTCTGATTCATGCAGAACTTGCCCTAAATGAGCGTCAAAGAGCAGCCAAAGAGGCATGAGCCATAACATCAAGCTTTGTGAAATATGTTATTTACCATTTATGTCATGCTATTTATAAGTTACACTTTTACACTGACATAAGGTAAAAACTTGTATTGATGTACTGCTGGAAATTCATCCCACATCATCATTTCCAAGCAGCTTCCACTCGTGAGTATTTAATGAAATAGAGGTAATGATATTTATAGGACCATGACACATGATCTCTTACTGGTATAGATAGTTTTAAGATCAATTTTTTTTAACTTTTCTTCTTAATTTCTGTGTTTGGATTTAATTTGTATTTGCAAAGACAGAAGGAAAGTTAGTGACACACATCCCATAGATAACTACATAATAAACAGAGTATTTCATCCCTGCCTGCTTAGCTCCTCACTAAGCCACTCTCTGGCTATCTAGTCCCATGCTATTATTCATTCTCAAAAGGAAAAAAGTTCACAAAGAGTCTATGAAAACATGGTAAAATGTATCAAACCACCTCTTTTATTCAAATACAGGAAACAGATGAAACAGGACAACAAGTCACTTTAGTTTGCATCCTCCCTCCTATTCTCAAGTTACTTTCTCACTAAGGAAAAACCAGAAACACATCATTTCTTATATACAATTTCCTTGGGTAAAACAGCACAAACTATGAAAATAAGTTTCAATAATACTTCTACAGTTATGTTCACACTTGCTTACACATCATCCTATTTGAATTTTATTACCAGCTTCTAATTATTGCATCTGATATTTATTCCCTTGAAAAATGTTACGCTAAATAGTCACACAATGCTGAAAAAAAAGAACAAAGTATTATGTACTGTCATGTTCTTCCTATAACTGACTACAAAAATTTTCTAAGCATTTCCAGAGCCACTGTAAGAACCAACTGTTAGAATAACCACATGCAGGTTTCTAAGCATTGACATCAAGGGGTTTCCTTGTAATTAAAAAAAGACCTACTAAATGCTAAACTATAATAGTTCATCAGTGGGTATTTACAAACGTGTATGCCAACAGTAACATCTCCTGCAATCAGGAGCCCTTGTTACCTACAACTACCTAGAGCTACTGACTTAGAAACTGGGAACAATATAAAATTCTACTAATTATCTCCAGAGGAAAATTGTGGACCAACATTTCCAGAGTATTAACTATTAGTTATTCATCACAACAGGCCAATCAGAAGTGAGGTGTTGATTTAAAGGTTCTGAATTGTAACTGTTGACAAAAATACCTCTTAAACATGTAAATAAGGGCTTCTTTTCTTTTTCCCATATGAAAGCTCACTGGAATTTAATTAAACCTACTGTACTTATTTTATGGCCTTCAATAATCCAGATATTCACAAACCGTCCTTTTTCTCTTCCAAATTTAATTTTATCCTTCTTCCCAGGATGAAACAATAGGAAGAAGAAGCATTTATATACATAGTATTGTCTCTCATGTCTTTACAATATCATTTATTACACAGCCTTAAAATACAAAGTATTGTATTGACAGGACTAATAGAACTGTTATGCTTACATTGCATTTATCATGGTATTTTCCTCTAAAAGTAAGATAAACTATATTCTTACATTTGTTGGTGCAAATACATCAGTACTTTGAATCAATGTATTTATATTAGAAAGTACAGCCCATGTAGAAGAAGAATATTGTCTGAAGCTGTCAAGGTAGCCATTAAAGGCTGAGGTATATATCATGCTTTCCAAGTCGTCACATCATTAAGTGACCACACATAAGCTCTGACAGCTAATTTTCACTTAACTCTATTCTTTAGCTCATCTAATCTAACTTTTGGGAGACAGTTACCTTTTTGCTTTGACACTGTTCCAAAGTCACTTAACTCTTACTGCTTCCTCAAGAAAAATGCTACTTTAATCAAAAATGGTGTGACATCTATACAGAGAAAAACAGTTGTCCTCAGTATCCATTAGTATGTTTTTGAGGAAACTGTCTGAATGAATTACTTAACTGCTACAGAAAAAGATGTAGAAGTAACAGACATTTAACCCTGCCTGATGCCTCCAGACTAAACTGAAAACCTCTAACTATGATCACCAAACTTTATTGTTGCATATTTACATGTGCACACTATAATTACTTCTGATTGTCATGCTGTTCCAAGACTGTCCTTAAATAATTGCATATTACCCAAGTGAACATTTTTCCAACTTCTAACAGTTGAATATATCCAGGCTGTTCATTAACATTGCTGTTTGACTGACAGATCAGGGGATATGTTCATAAAGTATCTTGCTTAACTCTCAACCAGTAAGTTATGACTTGCTTCTTAACTATGCCTTACTTAAGGTTTCTTAACTATACCTGACTTAAGGCATTCATTTACACCTAACACAGTAATACACAGAAACTAGAGCAATTCAGCCTTCTCTATTATCCACTGCTCACTGGTTAAACAACAAAAATAACCAACAAAAACCTAATGTTTTTCTCTCTTCCTACCTCTTTCTTCTGCATTTACCAAATCTTTTCTTCCTGACTTGCTTCTCTGCTAGCTAGCTCTAATTCACTCTGTATCCTGGCTTTTCGGATTTTATTCACTTCATGCTCTGAGACTGAAATATTTCTGGTGTTTTCAGATTTTTTTTGTTTTTGCTTTCAGGTCTTTAGAGAAATAATTTTCTTTTTATTCTTGCCTCTCCCCAGTGTCCTCTGTATATAAGTCTGCATTTAACATAAACAAGTGCCACTATATCAACTAAATGTATTTGTATTTTAGAGTGAGGTAAAGAAATTACAGTATCCACTGTCACCAAATTACCTTTTGTCCTTGATTTTCAACCATGCCGTGTAGAATTTTGCCTTAGTAACAAGTTAGGATTGTACCATTCACAGTCATTAAAATTCCCTGAAGCAAGAGTAAAAAAAAGAAACAGCGCTTCTTATCAGTACAAAGAAATTGCACTGATACTTTTTAAAAAGCATATAAAGGCAGTCAAAGGATTGTGAAAACAGTTTATAGAAAGACCAGCATTAAATTGCCTTTGGAATTCATTCCTGAAACAAGCAACCTCTTTTAAGAGCTAACAAGTATAAAATACTGTTATGAATGGTTTGGAAATGATCCTCAAGTTGTCATTCACTCTCTCAAAGTGTCAGACTGAGATACAGCTTTTCTGGCCAGCTGCTTCCTACTGGCAGCAAGAAGCAGTTGCATGTCCATTTTACAGGCTGTTTTGTTCCTAAGTCATAAAAGCCCATTTCTGAAAGTGAGAAAATTACCTACATTTAAACAGCCTCTGCGTAGAGAAAGATGATTGTTCAGTTTACCTCTTACAGGTGGATAGAGAAATAAAGCGGATTTCCATTTAAAAAGGTACTATGAGAAGTAAGGAAACTGAGCATGCTCTGCACCAATACAAGATCTGGGCCTTAATTTCCTTTAGGACTTTGCTCAAGCCTGACATTATCTGCTTCTGGCAAACAAACCATTGCACAAGGTTTTATTTTATAATAATTGGTATGTGCAATATAGATTCTTGTATATAATTGAAAAGAAATCACATAGGGAGAGCTACATCTCACCTTGACATGTATCAAAAACCCTTTAGCCTTTCTGTTCTTGGTGTAACACTGGAAAACTCCTTGTACTCTAGTCCACATTCCCTTCTACTCAACTTTATCTCTGAGGCAGGTGTATAGCAGAGAGACACCTACCTAAACATTAGCAAACCATTTGCTGAATTAGAAAACCCATCTCTTCCAACTTCAGAGAAAGAGCCGTGCTTTGCCTTTTTTCTTGGTGAACAGTGCAGCAATCCCAAGCAAATGGCATGTAAAGTAGTTATGTATCAGACTCTGTAATCACATTTCAGTGTTTTACTGGTTGTAAATAACATGCATGAGTGCTCCAAGGATGAAATTGCTCTTTTGCTGCCAACATTAGTTGTTTAATGATCTGAACAGCAGAAGCTGCCAATTATTGTATTCCATTTTAAAGTGCCATTTAAAGCTACACGTGTAATTACGATACCTTAGCTATAAATTTATAGCTCAGGCAGAGAGCTAGAGCTCTGAGAATGTAACTTGTATAGTCCAGGAACAGCTATTGATAATTATATATCAATTTCACTTATGGAAAAGTACCATGTATTTTTCATGTCTACTGCCTACCACACAGCATCAGCTTTGCCAGTAGTTCCAAACTGTGGAGAGGGGCCTGAAGTACCTTACACAAGGCATGGCATAGTCCTATTCTGCCAGACTTGTCATGACTTCAAGGGATCTACACTTGCACATGAGCAACTTTTCCTAATAACTCTGTTATGAACAGGCCAACAACTGCTCTAATATAGGCCTTTAACAATGTTAGTACTTCTCATCACTTAAAACTTACCTGAAACAGCCAGCATTTTGGCTTCGAGTAGAGCTGGTAGTTGAGTCTCAATATCACTCACTTTCCTCCTCAAAGTACTGCAGAGTTTCTGACTCGTGCAAACCTAAATTGAGGCAGACAGCCATGATATAGAATTCATTCATGTAAAAGTATAAGGCAGTTGAAATGGGGCTTCAAATGTTCTTGGTTTACAGACATGACATAACATCCTGCAGCAAAGTAAAAAAGCTTAATAAAAAGTGATGTCTTTACAGATATACCCAATATAAATCAAAATTTCCAGGCTTTGCTGCACATTCTATTATAAAAACAGGGAATGGTATTAGCATTAGCTACCTGCATGAGAGAGGACGTTTCACTACTAGATACTGAGGCTGCACACAGAAGAAAGGCCATCTTACAAATTCTGTAAAATTTCAACATTAATAGTGGTGCTTGAAGTGGAGCATAAATAAAACAATATTCAGAGATTAAAATGCCGTAACATACAACATGCACCAATTGTTACAGAAAACATACCATGCTCCACATTTTAACTGAAAAAAAAGGCAAAGTAGCCTTATTTTTTGCACAGACAACAAATAAGGCTATACCAGCTTGAGGCTGTACTTTGTTTCACAATCAGGAGACACAGATCACTGGGGTTCAGGTTTCTGACTTTTCATCTGTCTTTTTTATCTTTTTAACTGGAGATCCTTCAGCAATGAATCAGGCTTGGTATTAAAAACACAGAGAGAAAAGAGAAAAAATATAAAGGAAATTCAGCTGTTTCTGTACTTTACATTTCAGTGTACGTTGCCACCTCAGAAGGACCTTATGCAGCACATAAAATTCATACGAGTCCCATACATTCAAAAATGTTGGGGTTTACTCCATATTGCATCACTTGGGAAGGAAAACAAAATGAACAAACAAAAATCCTTCACTGAACTAAGGCAAATCCCTTGTTCTGAAGGCAGATGTCAAACATTTGCTTAAAATTGTGGTTGACACTTAAGTAAACATTGCACTCATTGGAACCAAGGGTAAAGCAATAGTCAAGATAGGCACAGGTCAGTTCTGAAATGACGTGATGTGAAAGGAAATCTCCAGAGAGAAGTTTCCCTGCCTTCCTTCACTTTTATTTTTATCTCCTCAAAAATAAGTGCCATGCTTATTAACAGAGGCACAGCTATCACTTTTTAAGAGCAAAACCCTTATAGTTCTAATGGATTATCTGTTTATATAACTAAATTATAATAATTCATATAAAACACTCGCTGTAAATCCTTTTAAATTAATAATACCCTCTTGCTTTACTGAGATTATCTGTTAACCATGAACGGGTCTTTTTTTTTTTTTTGAGTCAACAGAACTATCCTTCAAACACTAACTGTTCCTTTTAAAGGCATCAGAGTCATCCTATTAATTTAAAAACATCTCATCACTTCTGCACCTACTCTAATTTTTCAATTCCCAGATATCTCCCTTTGTTTCAGTACCCCCTTCTAAGTGACTTGCCAGATAATTCAGTTAAAATGTTTTCAGAACCCCAAACCTGCCAGAGGTGAATAAACGTGCCTAAAGAACCCAAAGGCCATTTCTCTCTCCCACCTCCCAAATAAATCTGAAAGCTTTTAATGACTTCTTTCCAAGCAGGACTCTCTCTTCAGGGGCATTGAATGGCTCAGTGAATTGCAATTAGATGGGGAATCTTTCAGCTCCAGGAAAACTGCATGAATATATCCCACGCTGGTAGTAACTTAAAGTCATTACTACCAGACAGCTGTTTGGCAATTACGCAAAACAAGCTGGGTTGTTTAATCAGTTTCTAGTGAGCATTGTCCAGTTTGTAAGCACTACTGTCTGAACAAAGCTTGCTGGCACTCTTTATTAATGGACCAAATGCAGCAACCAGAGGCTGAAAGGCAGTTCCTCCAACTCAAAGATGACTCTTCTGGAACATGAGATAAGTAGGTTGCTGAGCCTCTGCTTGTATCTATGTCACATGTATTCTGTAGATAAATGAATAACATTAATCTTCAGACCTATCATATGGCATAGTTCAACAAAACTAAATGAGCAACTGGGAAAGACAAAGCAATATCCCCTAAACTAATAGCACTGCTTCTACATTACATCAGGTCTACTCTACAAGCTCCAATTCTTTTCATTTTTTCTAATTATTTTATCTTAATAACAGATATCATTATTCATCACAGTAGCTTATTCAGCCACTGAGGAAAGGTTATTTCTTAGCTAACAAGGATGGTGAATATTCACAGAGCCAGTGTCCTTGGCTTCCAGTGAACACCATCCTCCTCTACCCAGTTTGACTGCAGGTGCCTGTGGCCCCAAGCAATGCCCTTTCCCTGTTCTCAGTGACCAGCTCTGTTGTGGCCCACAACAGAGTATATAAAAGAACTCCCTTTCAGGTTCAGGGAAGTTTTTTTGCAGTCAAGTATTACTGTATCTATTTAAAAAATCCTCTTCAGTGGTTTGTGAGATTTTTTCAAAGCAGACTTTTCTTTTAGGAAAAAAGTTCTTGTTTAGGAATACACCTTACAAATCTGTGTTCAGATGCAAACGCTACTCAAAAAAGCAGTCTATCTGAAACCAGTAGGAAGCTGGTTAGCAAAGATATGTGGAATCAAGATGAAAAGCAGCAAAATATCAAAAGCAAATTTGCCCATTGTCATCCTCTTCCATCTTTCCAGCATATGATGTTAATCTAAAGCAGCAAAAACAGGAACAAGGACAGCAACTAAAGCACTCAAATTGACTTTCCCCCATCATCTCAAAAGAAAAGAAGTTTTGAGTAACCTTCACATTTCTTTGCCACAGCACCTTGGAAAATATAAAGAAACTCTGCTAACACTGCCTAAAGGAAGGAACAATCTACTTGATCTCCCACATAGCACAATCTTGGCATTAGTGAAAGTAGCTATTAATTTCTGAAGGAAGAGGGTGAATAAGGGACATTGTTCCCTTCATTAGCAGGCAAAAGTTAGCTTGTGCAGCCACAGCTGAAAACAACAGAGATGAGGCAGAAAAGGCCATAGAAGTGCCAGTGGAACAGGAAGGGGGCGGGGGGGGGAGGAAAGACCTTTGACAAAGGAATGTTTTCCCCATACAATAAAAAGGTTTCAAAGACCAGCTCTATTTATTTTGTGATGAAAATATGTTAGAATGAGATTATCTCAATAAACGAAATAGTAAATTATTTGGAGGAGTCTCATTACATGCTTCCTATTTATCTGCTATAATAAATAAAAGCCATCACAAAGGAATGGAATAAAATTAAAATAATATTTTACCTATTGAAAATTTAAATTAAAAAGAGCAAGCTATGAAATTATACCTTACAGACTTCTCTCTTGTTACCCAATGCTTCAGCTGTTATTGAAAAAGTCTCTAGATACTACAGAGATAAAATAGAACCTCACGGAGCCAATTTTCTGGGGAGAAGGCAAATTTCACAATTTATGTTTTAGTCTGCAAATAGCTTGAAACAACATATCACTTTGAGCTACTGAACATCTCATCCATTTTAGTAGATGACCTATAGATCAGTTGCAATAATTTCCTTGATACTTTATTCTTAGTCATTTAAAAAAGACAGGGGGAAGCACCTTAATAGTGTACATTAATTTTCCAAAGATGTGGGCATAAGCAAGGAATAGAGGAGATGAGCTCAAAATAAAGTGGAAAAGCAGGAAGGAGTGATATTGAAATGCAGTCTTCAAATTATCTTTTTAACAGTGCATGATAAAAGTGTTGGCCAAGAGGATCAGGAAGAACAGATTATAAAGAATAAAATTTTTACTGATTTAGATGAGTGCTATTAGAGAAAGAACATGAAAAATAAGTTTATTTCAGAGTAGAAATTCATTATTTGTCAAAATACAGAAATATTTTTAACTCCCTGTTTCATACAGATCTATGTGAATTAGCTAGAGTAAATTGATCTTTTTTTCCTAGAGCATTCATGAAGCAACTGAGCCATTCTGAAATAAAACTTTAGTGTTCTACTTACTGAAAGGAGCCCATGAGAAATAAGAAAAAGTATTAACATTGCTGGTTAGAATAAAAAAATATGCTAAATAAGCTAAATCACTTTTCTTTGTATTTTTAAAGGGATGTGAAAATGAGCTTGCTAGGTAGCTTATTAGTGAAATGGCAGGGAAAAGAGGTACTTCATTTATGCTCTTCCCTTCACAATAGCAAAACCAGTTAGGCAAGAAGGTAAGAGACTCTGTATTAAGAATGAAAAAATTCAGTTATGACCATGATTTCATGAAACTGAGGAGTCTGTTTCTGAATAGACAGCTGAGCAAGAGGACTGATCACTAGCAAAAAAGTTGAGGAAAATTACTCTATCTGCTTTTTGAAATATTACAATCTCTGTGGCATGGTCAAATAAAACGTTGGGGAGGGCTTTTCAGTGTATGTTTAAAAATATTTATGTGCAAAATTTTGAAAGAAACACCACAAAACCTCAAACTCCTAAAACACACACAATTTATTAAGATGCAAATTATGATCTGCTTCGGTAAATATTCTGAAGAACTGAAAACGTGTACTTACTTTGGCAGTAGTTTCCTTAATGGACATGCTGAACAATTGTTCTTTTTCCTGAAGGCTAGAAGGAATTAAAATAAAACAAAGTTGACCTCTGCTCAACATGGTCTGCTACACAAGACACATTTTTATATGGAAATAAAGCATTAAGATGACTCCTACAAACACAACAGAGCCAACAAGAAGACAGAAACTACACCTTGTTTCAGGGTTGCTACTGACTAGCCAACACCACCTTTACAGTTCTATATCAATGACTGTATGGATTTTACTTACCATTTGAAATACAATTATGATTATTTGTGTAATCATAACGTCTTAGAAGTTCCTGGCAATGTCTGGGACCGGTGCTTGCCAGACTATCATCCAAACACCTAACACAAAGAATTGGCAGTTTACTCTCCTCTTACAATCCAGTTTTCAACTCTGCCAGAAAATATTCAACTACAGTCACTTGCTTTCACAGTAATTTTATGTGAAACACCTGTACTCGGTTTCTTTAGATCCATAAAAACCTACCAAATAGTTGCACCAAATTGATTCAACAGTGAGCTGAAACTGAGGCATCGCCCATGCTTATATGAACAAATTCCAGGTTTTCTTTCATGTATTATAAACAACTAGGTTTACTACTTTTATATTACCAAATCAAATGTAAACCTGTGCTTTTGGTTCTTGTAAATAAATTCACCGCTTACATTTTTAGTACAAAGTTCAAAAATCCAAGTCAAATCAAACATCAGGAGTTAGGAGAGAGATTATTTTTGCAACTTTAATGCTCCCCTCTCTCCGACTTAGAAGGCATATGCTTTTTATACAGTATTCAATTACTTCATCACACATTATTTTCTTTTATGTCAGACACCTCAGTTCTGTGTACATGACAGTCAGAACTCCCCATTAGCACCATCTCAATTTTTCCTCGTACCTGTGTTATAAAAACTGTACTTCTTTCATAACTACAATTACTATTTTTCCCAAATAAGAACCACTAATTTATTTCTGAGCTTTTCTCTAGTGCTTGGCACTGAAATATCCAAACATTTCAGAAACATCACTGGATTTATTTCAATGATACTCTTGCATGGTAAGGTAGCATTGTGTTCATTTTACAGGTGGAAGAAACACAAGCCACTGTTATTCAGAAAGCACATTAAGACTGATTGCCTGTTTTGACACGCATGCAGCTCCTGCTGCCTACCTCTATGCATTTCAGTTTTGTTTTGAGAACCTGCTCCTTCTTATTTTCTAAGCACAGCACTCACTGAGCCCTATTTCAAAAGTCTGCATTTACACAAGCCTGAATCCCAAAGCACACGAAGTTGGACTTGCACTCAGTTACTGATCACCTACAGAACGGCTGGCTGGACCATTCTGCCCAGCTGCACACAGGAGTGGAACAGCCTCACAGACAGAATTCAGTATATCATTTAATCATGTTAACATGGCCTCTATTTGCATTGCTTTCCCCAATATCCTGCTTCACAGAGCACATACCTTTTCCATCTATAGCCCTGCAAGGCCAGTCACCTCATTACAATGCCAACACCTGTGCAACGCAACAAACAGAAATGCAGCTGCCTACTTATGTAAAAGTGTTTAATGACATTTCCCACATAGCAGCCTCAAATTTCTCCCTTTTCTACGGCAATATATGTGCAAAACAAGAAGTATTGCATTTGTAATGATGCCATTATCAGCTCCATGCTTGCCTCTGGGTATGCCAGAGGGAATGAACTATTTAGCCTCTTCTTTCCTTACGCTTTGGGGCTCCCAGTGACTTTCAGCATCTCCCACAATTGGCATCTGAGTTGGTCAGGTTATGTAAAAAAAGCTGGGCTTTGTGTACAGATGTCAAGGGGCAGCAGCAAGGCTGCAGCGTGTAATTGAATGAATAATGGGTGACTGACCCAATTGTGCTGAAACTGCCTTATAAAATTCAACTCTAAAGACCCAGGCCATAATAAAATGCAAAGTGCAGTTATAGCCAGAAGAACAGTATATAGATGGCAACTCTACCCAACAAATCTCTTCCATGTACTCTTCCTCTTATCTGTTTACTTTCCTCACAGAAAGGCCCCCCCTGAGGTTCATACATTTCACTGCTCTGCAGAACTCACACATTTAACAGGAAGAGAGAGAGATCAATTTTTAACTTCTTTTGAAACAATGCATCCAAAACAGCATTGCAAACTAAGAACCAGTTGTCATATCTGCATTGCTAACAAGGATGCACAAGCCCATGAAAACTTTCAGGACCAGGTGCTGAGTGGGAAAAAAAACACTCTCCTTATACACGGATTTCTTTTTCATGAGTCTCTATCAAGTCACTGAAAAATAAATAAGGAATCAAATGCTGCCATTTCAATGACAGCAAAATTACAGTTTTAAGATATTTTGCAGAACTATAGTTTTAAGGGAATTTTATATTACTCTGACCTATATCATAAAAGGATATCACTAGTAAGCAATTAATTTCACCCAAGTTATTGATAGCTGCATTAAACACAGACCTGAATCTAAAGAATCCTTTTATTACAGCTGCAGCATTCACACAGACTCTTACAAGTGTATTTGTATTATTTATGGTATGAATTTCACAATAGTATCCTGTTTCCAATCCTTGTTAGACTTCAGAGTGATACCATAGGAATCCCTTATCCTTTTCAGAGATTAGCCCATCATACAACGCATACACAGCAATCCAAACCATGTACAAAGCAGCCATAGCTATCAACTACAAACCACCTTTAACTGCATTTATTCCCAGGTTTTTTTCTTCTACCACAAAACACTGTCACAGAGAAGCCCCTCACAAGCTTTCCAATTAACTGACAAGGTAACGACCCACCAGAGTAACCAGGCAGTCAATACTGATTCATTCTACTGACAAAGAGCTTTAGCAGCCATGATCTGTTACATGTGACTTGAACCAGAAACAGTATTTTCTTTTACAACCACCCTGGAGCATCATATTTCATTTTAAGAGGGGTATTCTGTCTGCTTAAAAGCTGCTTTAGGTATTGCTACAAGGGTAAATGGCTTTAGAAAGAGCTCCTTGGAATAACACTGAATTCTTGCCTGGGAAGGCATCCATAGTTTTGACTCACTACTATTCTTCTCTGACAGAACTGCTAATCAAGAATTTGACAGCTTGTCTTCACAGCCTTAGCAATCCATTATAAGGACCATTTAGAACTTACTGCTCAAATTAAATATAAGATAACTCCATCACAGAGAAAGCAAAGTTCTCAACCCAGCTGATGAAAGGACTAGAGTAAGACAGCAATTCAATTAACACAAATTTAACTGACTAAATATGAAGGAAAAGGAAGGCTTTCAACACTTGTAGAACCCACAGCAATCTATACTTCATGTGCAATAACTTCATTCATGTGGATGGCCATGTCGGCCTTCCATTTAAATGGCATGCTGTGGACTTACAGATATTGGGATCCATAATGAGGAAAGAAGAAAAGGAATGTACACATGCTATATCCTAGGGTATCACTGTATACAAGCTAGACCACAACAGGAAAGCAGGAGCTGAGGAATGATGTAATTTCTGGATGGTACATGAGGCAATACTTTGGCAAAACATGGCCTTCAGCTGGAGAGTTGCAGGACAATGTAGGAATGCTGCATGTTCAGGAACTGAGGCTGATCCAGCACATAACAACAGACTATGGGAAAAATTTTAAGATACAAACAACTTCAGGCAAGCCGGTACCCTGTATCTCATTTTACTGATCTTAAAGAAGAATGGCTACTAAGTATGTTTAATTGCAATAACACAGCTGGAACCTGCTGAGGTGATGATGTTTATAACTGGGAATGGTGTGAAGGCAAAATACAGGAAGATATTTCAATGCAATAGGGGACAGAAAGAAGACTATGAATCAAGTGAATTGGTTCACACATCCCTCACTCTGTCACAGGCTTCCCACATGGCCACAGAGGACACTAAGTGTCATGATGTAATAGGTAACGTTTCAAATGCCTTTTAAAGAATCTTCTGAGAAGTTATGATTTGCACGCAGGAATGACACATACTATGGAAGTGGCTTTGTTCAAAGGAAGCTAACTAGCACAATACTGGGAAGAATGGCTTTCTACTAAAGGAAGGCATGCTTCTGAATGTCTTTCCTTCCACTATGCTAGTATACTTCCCTTTGCATACCAGGCTATTATGTATTTATGTTTTGCTTCCTAAGAAAAAAATTCAAAGAATGCAAATGAGAAAAAGGCAAGTCATGCTGTTCTCCACATTCAAGATACATAAATATACACACTGCTTAAACAGAAACAGTACCTGTATTAATAATAAAATATGTATACAGAGACAAAACGTGTAGTCAGAACTCAGTTTGTGTATCTGCACAATAGAACATATCACACATACGGTACAGTATAAAACAAATAAATCCTGTACTAAAAATTCTTATTTTTCATAGAGAAACGAGCTGCCATCTCTGATCCCTGCCTGAAGACACTGAAAGACAACTAAAAGCTCCTTTAACAGCAAATATTCTCCTTTACATTCCTGTCACATAAAAATATGATAGATCTTATTTCACTCCCTATCTACACACCACAATATAGTGCTTAAGCAAAAAGCACTTCAATTTCTTTAAAACTAAGCAAAATTCAGAACAATTTAAAATTACCCATATTTGAATTTTTAATTCAAGAACAACAGCCTAGAAGCCCACACTCAGACTGTATGCATATGAGAAGGCATGATGGGCTGAACCCTCAATTCATATGAACATGTATTCCCTCCTAGATAGAATCAGAAAATTTAAACAGTTTACAGTTTCAATTTGGCCCAGAGTAATGAGACTGTCTGCAAAGGATAACCTCATTCTCATGATTGCAGCCTGCAGAGAGCATGGCTTTTACAACTTTGTCTTCTAACACGATTCCTCCTCTGATTTTGAAGTCACAAGAAGCTGTACTGTCTTAGAAGATGAAAATGTATAAACCAAGCCCTACACTTCTAATCTTGCTTTTAACAGCAAACAGAAGCTGACCTTCAAGAAAAGCTCTTGTCCAGTCCTTTGCAAAAGAAATCAGAAGTGCTACTTGGGGAACATTTGGTGTAAACATCTGCTACAGTCTACATCAAGGCAAAAAATCCACCAAAAATCTTCAGTGTAGGAACTTCACTGGGCCTTTAAGGAAGAAATCCACCATATAAAATCAAATCAAACAATCAATAACTTCCTTGTATTTTTATAGTTCCCTTGATGGGTATAGCTCAGTAAGTTTCAAAAACAAACCAGAAAAAAAAAAGCTTTGAACAAAACTGTATTTAATAAGAGGCAGCTTTAAGCTAGACATGTACACCTAGGACTAATAGAAAAAAAACCGAGAAAACATACTTGTTATCAATGTTTTCTTGAGGAAGATCAAGAGACTCATTATTTACAGATAGCATGTGCAGATTTTTACCAGGACAAGACCTACAGGATGTTGCTGGTCCTACACTTCTCAGTTAGGGACATTCAGAGCTAGAATGCATTAAATGCACTAAGATAAACCAGTACTTTTTGTTTTCTTTTGAAACTCTCTACCACAAAGTTTCATTCTATCTAACCAAGAAAGATAGGGGATAACAAGACGTTCATTCTATGTGATCCTTTCGTAAGCCTGTCTGGCCTACACACGAGTATCACCATAGCAGGAAAGCAATTTTTCCATCAAGCACGCAAGTTCCTTCTCCTTTTTGTGCAATGATCTATGAGACTTTAAACAATGATATTTTCACAGCAGCATATCTCTGTAATGAGAAGTCAAATCACACCACATAAGTCAGGGTTTTCCAAATAAACTCTGATTTTTCCTTGGATAAAGGAACCCACAGAAAGCTTTTCTATGATGAGAGAAGCTAGTTAAAAAATCATAAAACCACAAAACTTCTGCTGAACTGATGTGGTGAAAATCTAATTTCTCTGTCCAAACCTGACAGTGCTCTTGAGACAAGGATTTTGACACCAAATAGAAGGAGAGAAAAGCTGTGTTTAATTCATACTGAAAACAAATTTTCTGGCAGCTGCAAGGACTAGTCACCTGAATTAGAAGTAAAATGTGAAGTCTCACCTTGGAAAACTTCCAACCTCAAAAATTAATCTGATCTGAGACAAAAATTATCAAGAGATGTACTTTAAGGTACAGGAGCATTGGACCTTCTGCACATTTCAATCTACAGAGTTCTCCAAGGAATATGAATGAGAACTCAAAATTATGTACCTACCTCTGAGCGATCAGAGAGCTGGTTTTGCTCCAGCAATTTGCTCTTCTTGAAGCTCTCTCTTGCAGAGCGGTATTTCTTCACTGTTGCTATATGTCAATATAGCATCTGCTTTGTTCAATACATGTGCTTCCCCACACAGAATTTATCAAAAGTCAGAACTGGAAACACACTTTCCCAATATTTGTATAACTTCAGCTTACCAACAAGGTTTCCCACTGACTCATGGGTTGCTGGGTGACTGGATTTGTCTTTGTCCACTGTAAAAGAGCTGGACCTATATCAAGTGTACTATTAAAACTCATCATCCTGCCCAGCTCTTGCATACAGAGAAACTCTAAACTGAGACAACTCTTATTTGCTGCAGTGCTGTCCAACACTAGCCCCAGTTAGGAGACTTGCAGAAAAATCAGGGCCTTGGATGATACACCACAATTTTTTTATAAGAATTATTAATAAGATTTATTTTTTTAATGCCAGAACACAACGACTGAGGCAGAATCTCAGTATGGTTTTGGGTTTTTACATAAAATCTCTCCAACAGAATCATTTCACAGACACCTGAAGATGCTGCTGGCATCTTTAGTGATCACAACAAGCTCAATTTTCATTGCCATGTACTAATAATCTTCTGGTCCTATAAATCACCATTTAGACAGCCAAACTGGCTGGCTGTTCCAGCCAACCAAATCACTCACATGGCGCTGGATTTCCCACCACTCTTCTGCCAGCTGATGCTGCAAGCTTCAGCTGCTACTGGAAACACGAGCATCAGACTGAGAAAAAAGGGACAAACAAACAGCTATCTGCAGGAGCAGTTCCCCACATCCTACCGAACACTTTTCCCCCAGATTTTCTGATCTATCAATAAATCCCCATTCTTCTGCTACATCTGTCTGGAGTGCACAAAAACTGGAGCTTGCCCACAGCAGCTGCAATTATTCTCCTAAGAATAACATCCATTCTACTTCACTGACTGAAAGAGTCTGTCCCTGGATATTGTTGCTAGCTGTTTCTCTTCATTATATACAAATGAATTCGGTATCACACATTGATTGAGACAGCTGGTCATTTCTCCCTAAAGACAAATAAATCTTATTGTGCACACACACAGAGGAATCAGCACGTACGTGGCCTGGGCTTTATAGGCTGCTGCGTCCCACTGGATACTGTTCAAGCAAGAAGGGGAAAGCAGATGCTCAGTAAGGAAAATCAGATTCCTCATTACACCACATAAGCAGGTACTCAAGCAAATGTTATTTATCTTCCAGCTGCAACTTTTTCCTTCCATAACACTGCTTGGAAGAACAAAAACTGCCTCTAAGATTGCTCCAAATACATCAGGTTGCCAGCAAAGGCTCTGTCCTCTAAGTTGGAAGACCGGCTCTTTCCTTTCCCTGCTGTGTTTTTAACCTCCCCTGTTCTTCCTGAGGAAGGCCAGTGCCTATGGTGTGGGAGTAGACTCTGCAGAAGTCCCTTTTCCTCCCTCCAACAGGGGGCCCCAACCACCCGCAGTGGGATCAGAGTCGCTATGAACTTCTGAGCCACATTTCCAACTTCATAGGGAGCAAATTCACCTCATGTGCCTGCCAAAGCACAGACATCTTATGGCATGCCAGGCGTTCAGTACATCGTTACTCCTAGAGTTGCTGCCACAAGTGAGAACAAAGGAAACAAACCCACTTGCCCATGAAGTCTACCCTTCAATCCTAGGGAGAGAACAAGCAAATAAAATTAATCCTAAGTACACAAAATGGAGAGGAAAACGCCTATCTATCAACAAGAAAGCTGAGCCCCCTATCAGTCAGATCACAAAAGAGGAGGCAGACCATTTTGAGAAAGCCAAGATGATGGCCTCATCAAAACAGAAACCCAGCTGTGAGACTAGCTGAAAATGAGACAATCCCATTACCAAGGGTTGAGTTGGATTTTGACATTTGGTAAGAAATTGGGAGTTTCCCTTCAGAAGCCCCTTGTGGCAGAGGAAACTGGCTGTAAGGACAGTCCTTCTGAGAGCTGAAGGTCTTTCCAGAGCAGAGCAGGTCTTTCCCTGCTCAGGAGCCAGGGATCATCCTCTCTGGTTGTGCTCCTCAGCTTCAAGCTCACTGCTGCAGGTTTTGTGAAGCTGTAGTACACAGGATAAAATGGATCAATAGATCATTAAACAAGAGTATTACAATTTAAAAGACTGGGCACCATACCATCTTCATTATACCTAACTATAACAGCAACTGTATTTTAACAACCTTGAAATCATAATTTGGTTCATCTCATGGAGCATAGTCAAAGACATGTTTCCAGAGAGAACAGTTTTGAAATTCTGTATTAAGCTTTTAAAAAAATAAAGTCAGAGCAGCATGCAAGGGCCCCCAAGTCAAGGCAGTAAGGTAAATACTCAAAGTGATCTGTGCATCGTCCTCAAGTCATCGAACATTATTTATCACCAGCTAAATTAAGTCAACCAAACAGGCCTTGGGGGACAACAGAAGCTGTCAGAAGGTTCCCATGCCCAGAGCTTATGACTGAGACGGAAGTGGACAACAGGAAGAGCAGTTTCTGGGGCTGTGCAAAGACTGTTTTTCAGTTTCTGCAGACCTGCAAAGCTAAAATGACTGGACTAGTGAGATAACTGAGAACATTCTCTTCTTCACTCCTATTACTTGGTGATGAAGCTCTGGTTGTGGTGGACACTACACAAATTACCTGTTTTGTCTGTACATCCAGCAGCTCAAGACTGTCATTTCATCATGCATATCTATAAAAGGGAAACAAAGGAGGGAAAATCTCTCATCTCTCATTTATCTAGTTTGCTTACTTGCATTTCTTTTTAATATTATCCTTTCCCTAGAATTTTGATATTTTATAGAAATATCATGTGGACAGATCATGTGGTATAGGTGTGACAGAGAAAGTACTTTTTAAGATGGAAAAAAAAAAGAAGAAAATTTGCCATACAAAGCAGGGAACAGTACAGAGGAAGAAGCCCAGAAACTTTATCCTCTCACACAGCACAGAAGCAAGAATCTTACAGAGATTAGACAAATATGCACACAAACACACGTTTACACCACCATCAATGAAATATAGTGGCACCTGGAAGGCAAGTGGCTATCAGGTAGGGACAGCAAGAGGAGGAAAGTCTGGTCAGAAGAACAGAAAGCCTCGGCCAAGAGAGGACCATAGAATTGCTGACATCCTCCCAGGGCAAAGGTCTGATGATGCAGCACAGGAAAACCACCCACCAAGTGAAAGACCCAGAAGTAAATAAAGTTTCAGGAGAAGGTAAAAGCAACATTGACTTGCTGAAATTGGCTCTATGTGTATCAGTCCCAGGACCAGCCAGAATCAAGTGATGCCAGAAGAAATGAGAAGATGATGCAATATGCTTAGATATCTACTATACCATCAAGGTCTTCATGGACCAACTCATAATACAGCATAGGAGTCTCTCCTGAAAAAAAATCAGGAATATCTTTAAAAAACAAAAAAGTTCAGATTATTTTGGCTTCTAGTCTACCTACCAACATCACTTTTTACTTGTAATTAAGCACAGTTGAGGTTGCGATATCAAGAAAAAGTGAAGACAACAATAGAACTTCTAACAACTCAAGTAGTAAATCCAGAATTGAAGACTCCAAGAGTACCTGGCCTTAAAAGTACAGTTCTCTGCTGTCCCAGACACAGCCTCAGCAAAGAGTCTGGGCACTGTAGTAGAATTTTTTTTATGCTATAACGTCATTTCATCTCTCTGCTCTTTGTATTTGAGCTACTCTCCTATTCCCAAAGGGTATTTTTGATAAGTATGCATTGTCACAGGAATAGTCAAAGTAAAACTCAAACCATGTAGGCAAAAAGGACTTTCCTGAATAAGACTGCATGTTAGCTAGCAAGCAACAGATAGCCTTTTGAAAGCACAGACTGCAATTTGGTTTGCTACTTTAAAGCTAAGATTTTTGTTGAAAGGCTGACTTCAAAAAGCATAGCTGCAGTCAGACTTATTCACGTAGTTTGTTAACGTCCAATTTGACTAGAAATTTCATGTGGACCTATACCACGAAGAACAACAAAGTATACAAAACAGTCCCTCCTAATGACAAAACATGACAGCCCATTCTAAATGCTACTTTCCTAAGTTAGTCTGTGAAATGACGTAGAAGCCTTTTTTCCAACTTTTCTCAAGTAAACCAAGTTCTCTAAAAAAACCCCACCTTTTTTGCTTTTATCAGGCTTTGCCCTCAACTGAAATTGCTGAATGCTTTGACTATATTCCAACTAACAAGGTTCATATCCTCCTGAGTATTTGCATTTCACTTCAAATTAATCTTTCTCAAATGAACTCCAGGCATCACGAAAGCAGAGTGAACTGGCTGCATAAATCTTCAAGTCCAGTTCCTTGCACCACTGGCCACCCTATAAAATAACTAATACATGTAACAGAGAATTTCCCTATCTGCACAAGATCCCACACACCCACTGTAGAACAAATTCCTACTAATTAAAAATTGTTCCATGTGAAAGGTGGAAGAAGAGGTGGACCATTCAAATATTTTGAAAAGTATTTAACTGAATTTCTTTCAACCAGCAATCCAGTGCCCAGACAATACTCCAGATGGATCTGTGCAATTTCATTTCAGAATGATGTGCTGCACAGACACATGCATCTGCAGATATGGATAAAACAAAGAAACTGCTAAATGAAACTAAATATGAAGTGAAGTATAACAGATTTCCCCAGTTTTTACTGTGAAATGGGAAAAAAAAATAAAGGAAACAACAGATACTGAAGTGAAAAAGTCAAATAATTAACATGGTCTTATTTTGTAATTAGAAAACTCAACTTGCAGGAGTTAAAATGGGTCTTTCTGAAATTGTGTCCACTTCAGTAGCAAATAAGAAAATCATATATGTTGACACGTTTTGTAGTCTCCAGGAGAAAGTATTTCACATTGAAACACCAGACCCATTTTCCTCCAATTTCAGTGTGTTGTCTTTAGTGAAAACACTAGCATGTGTCACAGTGCACATAACACCAGCTGCTCCCACCTTTGAAATGCATCTCCACGTGACCCCTTGCAAGCGAACTGAGCTTTTGCTCTGCAATTTCCCTATTTTATAATAATGATTATACCCTTTAGCTCACCAAGAGCAATTAAGCCTGTCTGGATGAGCAAACGACCACATTCTGCAGTCCCAATCTCAGTAAGAATTCCCTGTCAAAACATATTTCTTTGCCCATTTACTGGCAGGCTTTAACCATGTCTTCCAACAGCCCTCAAGTAAGGTAACTCTTCAAACTCAAAGCATGCTATAGTTATTGATAAAGGCTCTTTGGTTTTTAAAAAGTCCACCACATACCAAACATAAACAAGACAAAACAAAGAACATTCCTGAAATTTCCTGAAAAAATACCAACACTTGACAAGAAAAATAAGCTTAGAACAATGCTCATCCCAATGTTACATTTGACGTGCTCTCTTCCTTCTTCACACTTCTATTTGGACAAGTATTCTTTAATACATTCTCTCATGTTCCTGGAAGCTTGCTTCAATATACTGAATAATTTTTATTTTATAGTGAGCTGCAAGCCACCAAATACAATTAATTACAGCACAGATTGTCTTAAGAGATGCTTCACACTAGCCCTGCCTGTGTTACTCCAGTGCTGAATGCAATTCCTGTAGTCAACAAATAATTATGCAAAAGCACATTACAGCAGTACTTTACTGACAAGCACAATGCTGTTAGAATAAATACATAGTACCTTGCAGCCCAGCAGTCAGGAGCTTGTAATTTACTGCCCATCAATATTGAATTTTCTACATAAACACTGATCTCTAGTATATGTATGAGTAATAGCTTTATTTCTCACACAGATAGTTCTAAATTTGGAAAAAAAAATCCTTTGCAATTATTCATAAAATAAAATGCACACTTCCAGAAAAATCCTTCAGATTAACTATATCAAGACTTTAGAATTTAAAACTAGTATGTCGAACTAGCATCATTCAAGTATTTTAATCTGTTACTTAATACACAGAACTTCTTTCACAAGAAGTACTTACTTGAAATAAGCCAATGCAAGTTGCAAACACAGAAATTCCAGTGAGATGAAGGAAAAAGAGTTTACAGCAAGGGTGGTGGAATGTAGGATGTCTAGCAAGGCTGCAAAATCCCCATCCTTGAAGATAAACACAACTCAGACAGATGGGGTCCTGAGCAACCTGATCTCACTTGGAAAGCCTTGCTTTGAGCAGAAGTTTAAAGCAGATGACCTCCTGAATTATTGTACAAATTGTATGACAATCTAGAGGATGCCCATAGGCACACAGGAAGTACACCCACACCAAATGCCTTACTACCTGCATGCTGCTTTTCCATCTTACAGAAGGAGAACAGAACACGACTGGATGCAGACGTAAGACCTCTCTGCACCTGAGGTATGACAGACTGCACAACTTTAAAAGGAAGCCATCCATCACTTAAGCTCACTGTTAATTTGAACGAACTCTCACTGTTAAATAACAGCATTTATGTGTCCTGTATTGGGTTTAGCTGAGATGGAGTTAATTTTCCCCACAGCACCTCCCACAATGCTGTGCTTTGCATTGGTGGCTGGAAAAGTGTTGATAACACACCAGTGTTTTGGCCACTGCTGAGCAGCACTGGCATAGCATCAGCACTGTCTCTCCAACATTCCAGCCTGCCACATCACCAGTAGGCTGGGGGAAGGAAAAATCTTGGGAAGGAGCCTACCCAGGACATCTGATTCACACTGACCAAAGGGATATTCCATACCATAGGATGCTGGCTGATATAAAAGCCTTGCTTCCTGGGAAGTGTCTGGACATGGCCTGATGATGGGAAGTAGAGAATGAAACCTTTGCTTGCACGTACGCAATCTTTTGCTTTGGTAAACTGCCTTATCTTGACCTATGGATGGTTTTCCATCTTATTTTCTCTCCCCTGTCCTGCTGAGAAGGGGGGGGTGATAGAGTGGCTTGGTGGGCTCCTGGTGTGCAGCCAAGGTCAACCCACCAAAGTTCAAACGGCAGAACTCCAGCTATAGAAATGAGAGCAGAAGTGTCTAACCATTGGTGAAAACAAAGTTCGTCAACAAAAATAAACCATAAGAGTTTCATTCATTGCATCTATTAAAAATGAACAGAAAGGAAATAAATTATTTTTAAATTTTCATTCCAGTTATGAACCCACTTCGAGTAATAAATGCCTGTTTTCTCTCAAGTGATTGTGCTATTCATGGTGCTTGTAAGCAAACAACTCAGAGCAAATTCCTCCTCAACCAGTACTACTGAACTCATTTTTATATTATTTCCCAATGAGGTAAGTGTAACAAATGTTACAGCAGCAATGAGCAAAAAAAATAATCTGAATATTCTTTCACAAGCAAATCCAAAACTAAGAAAACTCAAATCAGTTTCTCAGACAGACTGCTTGAGATTTTTTATTCCTCAACCTCAGAAACACAGGTATAAGATACTACTAAAAGAAGCTAAACTTCATTCAAGAAGCTATTTCCCACAACCTAATTTAAAATTCTAAACAAATGTCAAAAGGGAAGAATGTCCTCTATCAAATATTCTGCTGACTTTAAGAAAATCTGTATAAATTAGCACAGATGAGCGGCAATTTCTCCTGAATGTTAATACAACCAAACTAAATCCAATAAACAGGAAGGAAGAAAAAAAAATTGTAAGCAACATAGTTATTGCTTATTTGGAAGAAATGTAAGTTAGGACAAAAGGAATTTTACTTTCTCTTGGTGATGCAGCAGCACTATCACTTTCAAAGTCCCATCACCAACATCCAGTACAGTTTAGGCCCCAAGTGCTTCTGTTGCTTTTTAAAATAAAAATGAGGTTATTTCCAAAAGGTTGCCTCAAGTCCCCTGTCTGAGCCTAACACTCCTCACCACAGACTTATTATGATTAGAAGTTCACTGAAGCAAGAAGCATCTCTAATATTTATTTGAAAAGTGCCTAGCACACACTTTCAGGCTGTGAGCAGTATGTTTTCATTACTGCATTACCAAACTAGGGAAAAAATCCTACCAGTTAACCACAGGAAACAGTGTAATCTGATGACAGGAATTAACAGCTGATGGATACATACGTTTTCGGTAGGTGGGTCTTTACCATGAAGACATTAAGTGCAAGACATTCAAATAACTACAAACTCTTCTGAGGAAGTGCATCAACTCCAGCATCTCTTCTTAGAAAGTTTTAAAGTGTCTGAATCCAGATAACTAGCTGACACAATAATGAAGAAAACAACTGACAGCCAATTCAACAGAACACTCAAGAAGATACAAGACTCGACATCTAAACTGAAATTTAAATACCTCTTTATTGCTCCTGGAAGATCTAAACTGAATGGAATTCGATAGGAGGATGCTAAAGTGTCATCCACAGCCTTGCTTATTTCCTGCAGTTCTCTCAAAGAAGCACAACCAAGTAAAGCAGCCAGTTCACAATCCTGTGACTGAATAAGCCTATCTTGTTCTTCAATTTCTCTTCTTAGCTGTTGATCTTTTCCTTCTAATATGGCCAGTCTTGTTCGGAGATCTTCAATTTCTTTCTGCATAGAAAAGAAACCAAGGTTTACTATGAGCGCTGTAAAAGAAATCTTTTTGCCCCTAATAAAAAACAATACAAGTGTCAGAAGTTGTATGAATTAAGTTTGTCCAGTTTAGCAAACATTAAATGGAACATCCTTTTGCTGACACAAAAATTCTTGGGTTGGTTGTATTTAGAAATTCTAGCGCTTCTAACAGTCTGAAACTCACCGCCTCCATTTCAACACCAAATTTCAGGTGCCTCTTCCAAGACCTGTCAGCCATTTTTACTTTCAAAATACACAGGTATTTCCCAAGTTAAAAATTTCCATTAAAAAAACCAAATCTCAGTTCATTCATGACAACAGAATCTTGCTCTACAGACTGGCAGCTGAAGTGATCAACCATCTATCCTGTCCTTCCGCAGAATATCCCATAGCAATGGTTCCTCTAATGTTTCCAGTCCAACATCAGGCACAGGATACAAGCAGAGAATCATTGACTATCTGACCATCACTTTTGATAATGAACATTGCATTTTAATTAAAAGCACAACATCCCTTCCTTGACTTAAAATGGCCAGAACTTCAACCTTAGTTGCACTCATCTTTATATCAGCCCAAACTGTGTGCATTATGATATTGATGTTTCTTGCAAGAGCACATTATAATTTTTAGAATCATAGACTTGTATTAAAGCTGGAAAAGACCTCCAATATCTTTCTGTCTGACCTTTGATCAAATAACACCTCGTCAACCAAACCACAGCACTAAGTGCCGTGCCCAGTAGTTTCTTGAGCATTTCCAGGGATGGTGACTCTATCACCTCCCTGGACAGCCCATTCCAAAGCCTGACCACCCTTTCAGTGAAGAAATTCTTCCTGATGTCTGGCACGACTCCAGCCTGGTACAGCTTGAGGCCGTTTCCTCTTGTCCTCTCACTTGTTACCTGGGAGAAGAAAGTGACCTGGCTACAATCTCCTTTCAGGTACAGAGCAATAAGGTCACCCCTGAGTCTCCTCTTCCCCAGACTAAACAATCCCAGCTCCCTCAGCTGCCCCTCATAAGACTGGTGCTCCAGACACTTTATCAGCTTCATTGCCCTTTTCTGGACATGCTCCAGCACCTCAAGGTCTTTCTTGAAGTGAGGAGCCCAAAACAAAAAACAAGCTTCATGAATTTGCACGTCATCCTTGCACAGGTTTTTCCTTGAAAACCCAACAGATAGCTTGCATCTAAGGAAGAAGCACTTTTTGAAGGAGACCGGGTTGTTGAGTAAAAGTTATTTAATATATGGCACTACTTGTCATAGAACTGCTTCAATGCCATACTGGAGAATTTGATTCTACTCCTACATTTCTTAGAGTCTCTGTGAAACTTTGCAAGCCACTTTAACTATTATCTCCACACACAGCCACAGACCTTATGTTCATCATTTTCTATAAAGCCCGCAAGAGGTCTCTGACATGCTATCTATAGATTCTCACCAGAAATCAAAGCTCCATTCCATGGTCTGATCACATTCAGTCCAAATCAAATTAAAATGAAAAAGAAAAAGCCACAAACCCAAAACTAATTTTTTTAATAAGCAAATAACTAGGCTTTACAAAACTGACATTAGAAACAACCATATGGCTTTTCATGGCAATTCACTTCTTCATTCTCCATCTGTAAAACAGCAATATCTCTTCACCCAAAATAGTGTCAGAGATAAAATTAAGTGGGCTTGAATCACTAAGATGCCATGTTGATTAATACTGTAAAAAGAACCCACTCACAAATTAATAAATTTGTAGGCAAAAGAAGGTTTGAGTGGCATACAGTCAAAGGGTTCCTGGGTCAAATACTGAGTAATGAAGATAAAACAGTATTCTGAATATCTGAACAGACATTCATCTTCAGCTATGTATGAGGTAGGGATCCAGGGAAAACAAAGGCATACTTATGTAATTACACACTTTTATAAAACATATATACTATGCACAGATAACAGACTTTGGCATTTCTTTGCTTTTTTTAGAGCTTCACTTCATAACCTTATTTTAATGTTTTCAATGTAATTTACATGAAGTTTAGTTCACTGATGCTCATTTTGTTAACAAATGTACTTTCAGGTTTGTTGCACTGTAACCAGCTTCCCAAGTATCACTTAAAAAAAGAAGAAACAGTCCTTGCACATTTAAAGGTTGACTTGCTCCAAAATTTCAACTTATAATAGTGCTGCAAACTAGGTTCATCAACTATTTTCTTCCTTCTTTGGTTTTAGATATAACAACAAGAGAATGGTGTGGTCCATGTTTCCACCCACAGGCATTTGTCAAGGACAGAAAGGTCAGCAGACCAAAAACATGAGTTTTGTTTCTTTCAGTCTCAAATTAGGCTTTTAGTGTGCACAAAGGACAATTCCCTCTCTGTGTTACTGGCTTGGGAATACTGCCAAAATCTTAATAAGCCCTACTTAATACAGAGACCTTCATATTCTGTGAAAACATAGTAATTGCAATCATTGCAATAAGCACAGGGAACAGAAAGGAAGATGAACAGAATCTGGTTTTACAATCACACTTTCAGTACTGAAATGTACAACATAAATAGATACCAGAAGCACACAGTCTGCATTCACAGAAAAAAAGCTGCTCAGGAATAGTTCACATGCCTTCTTGGGAGCATAGAAATTTTAGTCAGTAAACTGGAATTCTCCCACATTCTATTCCAGAAATGCCAAGAAGCCTTTAGCATGCTCTTGGTCAGCCTCCAGGGACAGATAAAAAGGGCTTAAAGTCTCAGCATGGAGCAGCAGATGATATTCATCTCACTAAACACAAGCTGGAGTTTTACTTCGCCAGTGTGAGTTTAAACTGAGATTTCCAACATGACAGATAATCAGAACCGACTGTGAACCCCCACCTTAAATTATGGACTCATGTTCTCCAGGAAGAAGAGATTGCAGTAGAAACATTAATACGTAAATTATAGATACTGTCCCAGGTTTTAAAATCCCTGAAGACAAATGCAGAACCAACAGGAGAGAGGGCAGAAGAAAAAGTAAAGTCAGGCTGAGGAAAAGGAAAAAAAAAAGATTATTTCTGGTCATGCAAGATTTTGGGCAGGGGCAAACCTTAGGGGCTGCTGGGTGCAACCAACCATCACAGGTCAGCCCTCTCCAGAACCCTGAATTCCCAGTAATTTTTATAAAATGTTAATAAATAGCATGCCTGTACAATGGAGAATTTTTCCCTTGTATAATTACCTAGGAAGAGATTCAGCTAGAGCAAGTAAAAAAATTAGCTATTGTGGAGTCTTAATACAGAAGTTTTCAGCTCAATATCTTGAGGTGGATGTCTAGATTAAAATAGTTTTCTGCACACTGATAATATTGAACTACAGAATGTCTCCTCTTACATATTGATGAAAAATCTAAAAAAAGGTGATGACAAGGATAAAAAAGACATTTCTTCACCTAAGTACAATTTTGCAATGGCCACCTAAGATGTTCTTCTCTATTTCTTTCCAGGTTTTTATGTATATAAATTGATGCATACACACACATACAGATTACTATTCTGTTGGATCCACCAGAGGAAAAAAAACATCGAAAAAAGGAGATTTCAAGACCACAAAAAAAAAGGGAAAATCAGGTCTACTAGCTCTCTAAGGTGCCACATTGCTGAGTGTGATCTCCAAGGTTTAAAAGATGGATAACTAGACAGTAATCGAGATTTTTGAAGGACAGTGAAAAGAAAGAGCTAAATTTTGCTTAAAAGGCTTGCAGATTGAAAATTGGACAAATGCCATCTTGAAACATTCCATTTGCCAAACTATCACATTGTGACATCACATGTCAGTGTAAAGCTATTGTTAGCAAATGCTAACTGCTCTGTGATGATTCCTTCATCCTTATGAAAAGCATCAATCATCTTTCAGGAATAAAAGCTGGCAAATCACGTATTTATAGTAAATCCTAACCAGAAACGGATGAAAACTTTTTATCTTCAAATAAAAACTTCTGAAGATCAGTGTAATATTAAAATGTCAAATTATAACAAAGAGCACACTTAAAAAGATAATGAGGAAAGTTTAAGCACGCACACAAGCCACCAAGCCTTCCGACTCTGCATCTCTGTAATGAGATTAACACAACTCCTGTGGCTGCCATCTCCAATCATCACTTAGATTATCGACTGGACTCTAGCCAAGGCCCTAATTGCTACACAGAAGCAAAGTCGCTATTACAATAAATTTATTTAATTCTGTGTGACAGCTTACTAGGTTTTCCCCACACAGCACTGGTTCTTATACACATCTTTGCAGTCCTGTTACCTGTAACCGTTTCTTTTCTTGAAAAAGCTGGTTTCGTTTTGTGGCCGAGACCTGCATCCTCTCCTGGTAAGTTGATCTCAGAAGTTTATGTTCCTTTTCACGACAAAGATCGTTTTCTTCATGTCTAACCCTTTGAAAAGAACATGACAAAAGCTAAAAATTAGTCTTATTGATGAGTATCAGTGTCTCAAAGATTAAACAGATCAGAATGCTACATGTTACCTTTAGAGTCATAACACTCCACCAGAATTACTGCCTCTCAAACAGATACAGTTAGAGAACAAGAGATTCTTCCTTGGCATATCTTCCTTTATTATCTCAAACATTTACACTGTTTTTACAACACGATGAAGAAAGAAAATGAAAAGCTTGTATAGCTTCAGGCTTCCCCCAGTTTTATCATATTTCAGAAATTTATCCATCACTGCCTTGGAAGAGACAAAACTAAGGCATTTAGTTTCTATCAATATAGAGAAAAATCTCTCTTAGACAGAAGTTTAGAAACTTGCCAAAGCCATTTTTGCAGCTTCTGTCAGCTTTTGGAGACTACATTAGAGATCATCTGGAGTGTTTGCTCCATAATGCCAAATTTTACTTCTCTCTCGCAGAGTGAGTTCTTAAAAAATCGAAGTCAGTGGGCTTCCTCCCAGTCATCTGTAGAAGCCTCAGTTGTAAATCTTTGCATGACTGGACTCCAAGGTAATCAGCACATTATGTTAAGCATCAATTCCATAATCAATGGAGGTAATCAGCCTCTCAAAATGCACCTGCAAACAATGCAAATCTATTTTGCCTTGCATGTTCCCTCCTAAGGGCATGTGCTCTTGCAAGGGCAATTGCATTTCTGTGTCTGTCTTTAGAGACAAGTGCATGCATTTCCACATAAAGGGTACAGATTCATTTCAGTGTCTTGTTTAAAAAAATACTATATCTCAAACAAAGAGTGTTTTTGAAGCACAACTTCCCACTGTATTCTTGCAAAATAAATACATCCATGCCACATACAAAACATCCATCACAAGTCTGATTTTAGCATGATTAATCACACAATTATGATCTCCGTGCACAGGTGTTTAACAAGCGAGTAGAACAAGAGGTTTTCTTTTATTCTGCAGGACCATCAAGACACACATGCTTTACTTCCTCTCCATGGGCTGCAGAACGTACTGATAAAGCAAAAAAGCCTTGGCACTAAAACAGGTATTATTAAGCAAGACAGACATAATGACAGTGCAACTGTATTACTGTAATAACAGCACAGATCAAAGAGACATCTGTATTATGAGGTGCTAGGCCATCACTATGCCATCACAATCATTATAGGCTCCTGTGGTCCAACCAGCCACACTTCCCAGCAGTTCTGAAGCTGCATTCTTCAAATTTGAGCTGGATTTTCCCTAGAAAGGTATGTAATAAACATCCAAGTGGCTGATCAAAATTCAGGAAAAATTTCATGGTAAAACATAACTAATTTTCAGAGCCTTCTTAGAAATCCCACACATCTCTGCCTACTTGGTAGTGAGGGAAGAAAAACAAGATCTCTCTGATCTCACCAGACCCAGGTGATTGCATGAACATAACTGTTGTACCTAAACTAAACGTAACCAAATTTGGCTCCCACCACCTGCCCCGATATCCTGTGTCAGCATCAAATGCATCCACCTAAAATCCACCTAAATCATCTCATAATTTAATCAAGTAAAACAAAACTGGGGCATGAATTTCATCTTCATATCTTAAACAAATAACCCACCATACACACTCTTCATTTTAGAATATTGCAAAATGATGAAATTGACTTAACCACAGTAAAATTACAATGATCTGCTCTTCTGAGTCTAGTCTGATAATCTTTTTAATTTTCCAGGGTTAAAAAAAAAGTCTGGGGTATACTGGTTTGGTTCCAATTCAAAATGAAAATAAAAACTGAGGCCTACAAATTTTCTTTGAGGAAGCAGTTATGTTTTCCAATGTGCTATCTAAAAATACTAGTGGAACAGAAAGGTCTTAAACCCCTGTTCAGAAGACAAAGGGTACACTTGCTGTATCAACAAGAGAGTCAGACCACAGACAAAGCAGTGTAAAAGACTACAGGAATCAAACAAGAAAAATAAAAGTGTGTCACAAGAGTAGTTAAACTTAAGCTCAAAGAAAGGAGTGCACACAAGACACAAAAGCAAAGAGTAGATTCATCCGACCCTGAAGAATGGCACTGCTCAGACCTGTGCAAAGACAAGAGTTACAGATCTAATCATCCAAAACCAGGAATACATTCACAAATATAACATCTATTTCATATTTTAAAAATTATATATACATTATATACGGATGAAAATAAGCAGACTGTATCTGAAGGATGCAGCTCAATTTCTATGACATTGAAGACAACACCACCTCTAATGTCAAAATCATTATTGCAAATTAATACATCGAGCAAACACATCTTAAGGACAAAACAGAGAATGGTGTAATCCTAATCTTTAAGATTAGTCTCTTAGAGCCTCAGAAAGTAGAGGGAAACAGTTCTGAAGGAGTGCAGTTTGTTTTAAATCTCCGTTATTACTAGATGTTATAAACAGAAGCTAAAAACACCTTCAAATTCTCAAATTTCACCAAAAAAATCCTACTATCTGTACTGATTTTATCTAATTTTCATGTCTATCAAAAATTATATCCAAATGTATTGACTAGCACACTGTAGCCTTTATATGAACAAGCTGCCAGAAAACAAAAGGTTTTTCTTCTTTCATTTGTGCTACTGCATTTGAGAATAGCTTTCAAGACCTATAAAGTATCTTCTTCTAGCAACAGTAACTAGGAGCATAGATGAAGACAGACAAAGAAAGAGAGATTTTGTTTTTTCCTGAGCTAACTAACTACCCCTCTTGGGTCATCCAACACATCTCCATTCCCCCAGTCTTTGAAGTTGTTATCCCTTCAAGACAAGGTTTAGAATTTATTTTTGTGACTTTGCACAGTGCTGAGCACTGCTACCTAAGAAGTGGCACACAAAAGGAAGCTCCCAAAGATCTATTCATATCAAAAAATATTCTGGTTTTTATTATACATTTAAATAACCTTTCATAGCCTTAAAGGGAGCATCAGAATTAAGTCCACAGGGAAGCATTGCTCAAGCTGCATTGCTGTCATAAACTCAAGCTGCCGTGTCAAGGATTCAATCCCATTCCCACTCAACATCAATGAGAAACATTCCATTTAATTTGCCAGCTCATCATGATCAATGTTTTTCAGGGGAATTCTGAAAGAATTGTTGAAAGAAAGAAAAAGGGAGCAGGATGGGATTTTCATAAACAACCTCCAGTCATTAAAACTCTTTGTTATAATTATTCCTAAGTTATAGTCTGCATTTTGAGAAAAAGAGAAGCACCATCTTACATAATAATGAATCAACAAACTTACCGATGATCAGTAGCCCAGCGCAGTGCTGCCTGAACTTGGGTAATGAACCTGTCCAAAAAACTGCTAACTGAAGGATGCCTTGAGGGAAGCTGAAATTTTAAGGAATTTTTCTCTTTCTCCAGTTCTTCCAGTTTCTGTCTAAATTTATCAGCTAGAAATTAAATTAAAGAAAAAGTTAAACAGTCACAAAAGGGTACTGTTTTACCTGGAAAAAAAAAAGTCTCTCAACAAAAAATAAAATCCACCTCTCTGGTGGTTCTTCTTCCTCTTTTGATAAAATATATCAGTCTGTTCTGCTCAAGGACAAATTAACAAGACTACAATGTAAGACATAAAATAACCACGACGTTAAGCTACTTTTTTCTATGACAAGGACAAAACTGCAGGCTTCCCAGCACTTTTTTAATTTGATAGGGCTCCAAAGAATTGGTTCAAAGTTATCACCCACACTCTTCCTAGAGTCACAGCTGAGAATTAAATTCTAGGAAAACTGCTACTCTTCACTGCGTCGGTTTGTCTTAAAACTCTGATGGCAGTTACACATGTAAATTCTGACCTTTTAAAAAATTGTATTGTTATTAGGTCGAGAATTGAAGAATTGCACGTGATGTCATAGCAGTATATTTCAGCAGAAAAGGCACATGCAATTACAGCAATTAAGCAATTATTGCATTCCAGGCTCTCCTGAATTATGCTTAGATTATCATCCAAAACAAAACCAAATAGATTTACTTTCAACTTTAAATAAAAATAACAGTGCTCACTAAGAAACTGCTTTGATTCTACCATACCCCTACACATTTCTTAGCATAACCACTTCTCTGTATGCTACTTCTTATATGTTTTCTGTTCCTATGTAGAAAACGAAGGATCATCATTCTAACTGCTAATTATTAATTCCAGTACGTGTATCTTCTATTGTGCCAGTATACCAGCAAAATCACATATGTGACAGATAACAAGCCTGCTGGACGAAGACAGAACACCTTTGATGATACATTAGTCAAATTAGAGAGTTTTGAGATAACCCACAAATGGAAAACCTTTATAGTTCAGGACTCAGCTCATGACCTCGCTGCCTACAATTTTGTGTGATTAGCAATCCTCTTAATGTTTTCAATACAATGCATTACTATCAGAATAGCATCCATCTGTGCATGCTTTCTATTGCTTATTTTCTTTCTCTATCCTCAAGGGGGACTCAAGAAGAGTTGTTTACTTTGCTGATTTAGTGAAATGATGCATTTTGACAATAATCTATCATTAGTATTGATCTCCATTCTGCTTCTCTGCCAATGGAGCAGAACAAAGACACAGAATTTCATCATGAGACGAGATCTTTTTCCTATCCCAGCACACTAGCTTTGTTTCAAGCTAAACTCACTTCGGTGTTATCACTGGGGGGCAAAATGTCAGAAGGCTCTTGCTGAAATGATCACCCTACTACACATGTACCCATGTGCATGTTATTCCTGCAATAGAGAAACACCTATTCAGCAGTGGAGATGAACCACAGCTGTGAAGCATTTCTCAGGGACCACAGCTAACTAGATTCATCCTATCCCTATCATCATACAGAAACTGAAATTTGAGCTGAGCTGAGACTCCCAACCCCATATTTTGACCAGAAAACCGTATCAGCACTTGCATGCTGATATGCTGCTTGGCATTTCAAACTCAGCCATCAAAAATACCACTGTTACAAACAGAAGAGTAAGGGTTGAAAGGGTTGGACTGTGACCAATGACCACTGAACGCCAAATCACATGGAAACACTTCCTTTCACTCACACCATTCATTGCTGGGAGTTGTGGCAACCTTCTCCAGCCATTTAACATCGTCATTGTTCTTTGACATAATTATGCTCATACTGTGTTTGCATGTCCAGCTATTTCATTGCTGTACTCCTACCCCTCCAGACCCTAGAAACAGGCTATTTTGGGAAGGAAAACAGACGAGGGGATCCACATGCCAATTCATTCTCTCTCTCTCATTAAGTCTTGGCTGCATCCTGCTTTATATATTCCAATCTACAAAGTATTCAATTAGTCTCTACTAACAGACGTTTCTAAAAAATTTGTTCCACTGGCATTTTTTAAGTAATATGGCTGGCAATACCCACTTATCTCTCTGCACTACCTTTTCACCTTTTCAGCATCCCAGTTAAGGGTTCTTTCTTAAGAGACTCCACCGCTACTGAACTGAACACAGCAGCATTCAGCTTTTAGGATCCTCTCCTGAAAAGGAGACCCCTGCCATTTGTCCTGGCTGATACCTTCAGTGTCTGGAGAGACCCAAGAACCTCAGTGCCAGCTGCAATGCAGGGAACCATACAATTAAGGCTCATCTCAATCCAGCTTTCAGTGTTGTAGCTCAAAAGAAATCTGGATCAAGCACAAGTAATGGAAATGATCAGAAGTCTAGCCAACAGGATGCAAAAAAGAGGGCAATAAGCAAGGGCTCCTCAGGCTAGCTGTGATAAAGACTGAGGTAACTTCCAGTACTACTACAAGCCAGTAAGCTGCAAAGAAAGCAGTAATACAACATTCTCTTAAAACCTGAGTCCTCAATAACAGACCCAAGTTGCAGCAAAGGATATGCAAAAAAACATTAGATATAGTGAAACACTAAATCTAACTGCCAGGGTTAGGCAGGAAATCTCCACCAGTGTTGGTTTTCAGGTCAGACAAATCTCTCTCAGGAATACCTCTGGCAGAGGTGAGACCAGAAAAACCAAATGCATTCTCTTTTTTTAAGAAGTGAAAGTGTCAGGCTCTACACCAGAGATGGGGTGACCCTGGGTATATGGACAGACTGGGGAATGAGATGCTGGAAAGCAGCACCATGGAAAGGGAGCTGGGGGTCCTGGTTAACAGAAAGTTGAACTTGAGCCAGCAGTGCCCTGGCAGCCAGGAGGGCCAACCCTGTCCTGGGGGCATCAGGCACAGCATGGCCAGCCAGGCAAGGGAGGGGATTGTCCTGCTCTGCTCTGCACTGGGGCAGCCTCACCTCTAGTGCAGGGGGCAGTTTTGGGCAGTTTTGTGTGAAATTATTAAGCTCTTAGAGAGCATCCAGAGGAGGGTAACGAAGATGGTGAAGGGCCTTGAGGGGAAGCCATATGAGTAGTGGCTGAGGTCACTTGGTCTGTTCAGCCTGGAGGAGATTGAGGGGAGACTTCATTGTGGTGTTCAACATACTCACAAGGAGAAGTGAAGGAGCCGACACTGATCTTTTCTCTGTGGTGACCAGTGACAGGACCCAAAGCAATGGCCTGAAGTTGTGTCAGGGGAGGTTTAGGTTGGATATTAGGAAAAGGTTCCCAGAGGGTGGTTGGGCACTGGAACAGGCTTACAGGGAAGCTGTCATTGCATCAAGTCTGACTGAGTTCAAGAAGCATTTGGACAATGCTCTCAGGCACAGGGTGTGATTCTTGGAGTGTTCTGCACAGGGCTATGAGTTGAACTTTGATGATCCTTAGTGGTCCCTTCTAACTCAGAATATTCTGTGTGATCTCTTCCACCATATTTTCTAGGATTTTTCAGCCAAGAAGCAGATACAGCAGGCCTCTGCTCTTCCCAAGTCATCAGATTCACAGACACAACTTTCTTTTATTTTTATTTTAGTTTTTTAAGCATATTATTCCAACACAGGAAAAACCTTCACAGAATCCAAGAACTCACTGATAGACTGAGATACCAAAAGAAACCATTGGCACTCAGATATCTCCATCACAAAGAGAGGCTAAATATTTTGATGCTCTGTCCCATACTTCACTTCAAAATATATTTAATGCACAGTTTACATGCAAAAAAACAATCCTCTCATTTGATGAGGTTCTTAAATGAACAAACTTTAATGTAATCACTATATACTGTTTTGCAGAAGCATTTAAAATGAGGCCTAATTCTCTTTATCAGCCTTTTATCTCACTGTATTGCAGTGCTAGCTTGCTGCCTTGCAGAGTCCTACAGATACCCTAGAACAAGCTTCCACTTCAGACCCACCAGTAAAAGATACTCTTAAATTACCCTCCACCGCAATCCATTACTGCCTAGTGTATTTCAGACACCCCACTCACGGTAAAGCCAACGCAGAGTACAGGCCTGGAACATGCTGACTAACTGCTGTTCTCAATTAAACAACCAGCAGTCAGAGAACAGTGTTGTCTCCAAAGATCATGCCTTGTAATAGCTTTGAGTAAAAGAAAATTTCCATAATTGTTAATTGACCATGTGAGAACATCTGGCTACCTCTTTACGTTTTATGTACACTTGATATTGGTTTTATTCCCTTGAAGAAAATGTTCACTTTATCAGAACTATTTATCATCATTTAAAAAACGTTTGAGAAAATCATCTCAGTAAGGATAGAACCTCGTTTGCTCCTTACTGCATATATTTATGTTTATTTATGTCTGTGCTAATACGTGGGAAGATGATCAATCATGCTGTTCTACAAATTGCTGGGCATTAAAAAAGTATTTATTCAGCTAGTTCAATAAGGGAAGGTCATTCGATCCTGCCACACAATTCAGTAAACAACCTCCTCCTTTCTGCCCTTGTGTCCCCCAAAAATCTGAAGGCCAAAAACAGGATTTGTGTAGGATTTACAAGCATAAATCACACACTACAGCCTAAAATACCTTTTTGCACCTGCTAGATACGTCCAGAGACACGTCATCTCCCCACAATGGACTTTCTCAAAAATTTCAAGGGTCCAAGATGACTGAAGTGTTTTGTATGCTCAGCATCCAAGACAGGTATGTATTTTATAAGAACTAAAGAAGTCCCAGGTTCAGATCCAAAGACGCCTCTAGCAGCCTATATCCAAAAAACACACACAGTAACAGGACTTTAGAGAGAAGACTAAGAACCAGCGTGCAAAGTGTCCCCTTCCGGTTCCTGAGCCTCTAATGTCTGTCAGCTAAAACTTCCCATGCAAGACACTACTCTTAGATCTCCCCACTGCTTTAAGTAGGGGAAAGAAATAAAATCACCAACAAGTGGACGTCTATCCACGAGAAACTTCTCTTTTCTCAGGCTATCTATGCTTTTGGTCTCCAAAATATACTACAACAGAGAATATAAAAATTGAGTTATGAATTATTTAAACACACACTCCACTAGGTAACATGAAGAGTCTTATGTAGAGCTTGAATATGTGACTGAAATGCATCTGGAGAACAGACAAGTAAGTAAAGTGTCTACAGCCCAACTACTAGCATTGGCCTCCTGCAAAATAACTTGCAAGAGAATGTGCAGATCAATTAATATCCAAATACGACACATAAAAACATATACTGTGATAAAAACTGAAGGCATTAAAAGCACCTTGAATATGGATCTGCTCTTAACTTAAGGATAAAATAATTAGCCATTTAACAGTACCAAACATATACACAGTCAAAAATAAACATATAAAAGGGAGCTTCAGGTGACACTTGGATAGTTGAACAGCTAGCCCTTATCATGTGCTGTCTGGTCACCTGTATACAGCAAAACTTTTTCTACCTTCATTCAGCCCTGCACGTGGAAAACAGAAAAATAAGCCCACTGTAAAGTCAAACTGCACCTGGGCAAGGCTGACTCCAAGAAGGCACAGGGCTGGGAACAGATATTGGAAGAGAACACTGAACCAAGAGGAGTAGCAGAGCTATGCCTACCCCACTGACTATGTGGACATCTGCAGAGCAAAACAGCTCAGTCCTGAGGCCCCAATATCTGCTTTTCAGAAGGTCCAGCTTCAGCCTAGGTTTAGTGTAATCCCATGGATAGAACAACAGATAGCTGGACCCCTTGGGTACCTCTACAACACATCTTCAGACTTTGTCTTATCTGAAAGGAAACCAACCCACGTACTCCAAGATTGCCCTACAATGCAAAGCAAAGCATAGTAAACAGGACAAGTGGGAGATTACTTCCAAAGGCTCACACATGTAGTCTGAACCAAAACTATATTTGAGGCAGGGTCCATGAAATACTTCCAGCAGCCAGTGGAAAAAGCAGTTCCTGGGAGGGCCAGAAAGCAGAGGCTAAAGCTTTCCAGACAAGGCTATAAACCCCTGGGTACCACAGCCAAACATCCATGGTCAGCTCATAAAAGACTAGAGCAAAATGCAAATATAATTATCTTGCTTACCCACCACTTAACTTTTTCTATTCTAGTCCAAAAAGCAACTTCATGAAATTTCAGACTCCAGCTATGCTCCTGAACTAGCAAGACTACCTTGAGGAACAGTGGAGCAAATGAAACTCTTGGCTGCTGAACACCCTTTGGAGTCAGAAGCTAATGCCACAAAATTCACCCTAAAGCAGGAGGTCCAAAACCTGCAGAGTGCTACAACTCCGTAATTCCTTTTTTTTGTGTGTATTCCTCAGTTATTCGTCACTCTTAGTACAGATGGCAAACCCTTCTAATTCCTGCTGAGATGCTAGACTGATGGTTGCCTCCAATTCTGGTGCTATTTAAAGTTATTTCCAATAACCAGAAGAGTACAAGAGAATAGGTCTCCTACACTCCCTAATAGTCTCAAGGCATCAGAGTAGACAAAACACACAGCAATGACCACAGGTAGCATTTGATGCCACAAGCTCCCCCTGCTGAAGTCAACATCAGCTGCCTATCCTCTAATTCCTTCTCCTTTTCCTAGCAATAAGACACCACTATACATAAATCAGGTGGGGGAGGAAAGGGAAGGAAACCTGGTATTCAAAATAGTCCTTTCAAGAGAAGCAAGGAGAACAGTATCTGCAAGATTTCTTAAGAGGACAGCTCAAGCTTGCTCTCTGCCTCCCAGCAAGCTCTGCATTTTCCACTCATCAGTTCAGACCAATTACAACTCAGGAAATTTTTGCTTCCTTAAAATATGTAACATTTCAGAATTTAGTGTACTGAACATCTGTGTTGCAGCAGAGTTGGGAAGTTTGAAAGCTTTAAAAAATACAAGAACAGACACCTTTTAGCTGTTATTACAAAAGGAAGCATGATACATTGGCAGATAGTAATTTCTCTCCTCTAATTCACATCGAATTTAAAAGCATGTGTTTTGCTTTGAACACAAAGCAACATTCTCAAAAGCTTTACAGATGCTTCCTCCAAAGCACACAACCAAGTTTTCCACCTACAGTTTACATCTTAACATTGGAAAATCTATGCTGTACATGAAACTTCTCCCAGAAAGGCTCTAGGTGCAAAGCCTAGGGTAGAAACTTTAATTATAAATTTTGCAAAGGACCCCTACTTCATAGAACATTTAGAGCAGCAACATGACTGGCAGACTGTCACTCAGATCTGTAATGTGTTCCCTGGCTCTAAATAACAACAGTTAAATGGAATTATGGGCACAAGCTACAGAACTCTATGGGTTTTGTGAGGGTGTAGGTACAGTTACTTTCAACATCAGCAGGAACATAAGCAAGAAGCCACAAAGGTTCTTCCAGCACACCTCTGGGAAATACGGGGATTGAGAGCCCAACACGAAAATATCAGACTCCTGACTTGGACAATTAATCTCTTTAGTTACTTGGCCAATATTAGAAAAATTTGCTTTCTCCTCACCTGGCAAGGATGTAGGATGAACTATCCTCACAGCTGTTCTTTCTAGGCTGAGTTTAAAGACATTAGGACTATTTGGATAAACTTACACTACAATTTCCTGTAGGATGACTATCCTGAAAACAAAGTAGTTACTGTTTGCCACTATCATCTCAGAGATGAGCCTTCAATGAAGGTTCCAATTGTACTAGGCTCAGACAACGGGGTGGAGGGGGGGGCAACCCCTACTTGAATAAATTTACAATCCAAAAAATAAATGACAGTCAAAGGGGCAAATGGAGAAGACAATGCATCAGACCTATACTCTGGGTGAAAAACAGGAACAATAACTTCAATATATTAAAGGCAGCTTAATCTACATTGTTCTTAATCTGACATTTCTGAAAAACTTTTTTATAGTATCTTTAACAGCCAAATTTTTAATAGTAAGAGCTTCATAAATATTTCACATTAGAGCATAAACTACTGCCATAATTTCATAAATGCTGGATTAACCACATTTTTTAAAGTGCCTGACATGCATAATAGTTGCTGAATAGTGGGCAGTTTTCTGTATGTGGCAACCTTTGTAATTCATCTTTGTAACTGCATGAAAAGTACAATTCCATACAGTATCTATCCCATGTAGTCTTTCTCTTCAGAGTTCACCAGTACATAGGCCCATTTTGGAGACATCATTTCTCCTTTAGCCACTTCACAAATTAAACAGTGCCCCATTGGCTGTTTGCTTTTCATAATCTTTCATAAAAAGTTTCCAATGAAACCACCAAGATGCTTACATTTCCAATGTGACTTTACAATCAAAATCATTTACAGTAACATCGAAAGATACATTAAAGGGTAAATAAAAACCAAAGAAAATGATTGCTGGTGCACTTGGACACCAATATTATTCTGTAAGCAGTGCTGACAGTACTGTCACTACATATGAAATTTCAGAGAAATAAAGGAAAACACATATTGCTGACTCCAGGCTGAATCTATCTTTAAAAAAGCCACGTTATGCAGCACAATGGCACAGACAACTATTGTGAATTAAATTCTACTCTGAGAAAGGTTCCTCAAGACAAGGAAGCTAGCAGAAATCAAAGCAAGGCTCCTTGGCTTGCAATACAGCTCCTTCTTTTATTGAGGATGGTAGAGGAAAAGGTTTGGTGGATGTTTCCAATCACTGCAGTTCATATACATGAACTGTCAGCTGTATATCAATGTCAGCTATAGATGATTCAATTCCAGTTCACTATGTCCCCTTCCTTGCTCCAAGAATCTCTAAGCCAACATCTTTCTTCACTGCCTCTGAATAAATGCCATGGGTCATAGAAAACAGGTGATTCAACAGTGAAACAGTGCAGTGCCCTACAACTAATTGCTTTATATTGTGAGATACCTGTCATTTTTATAAAGCAAATTCTAAAAACTCTAGAAAGAAATTTTTTAATTGGATAGTCTATATCTGGACTTTTATAGCAAGGATTTTATGACTACACACAGTCAGATTACATTGGGACTTTTTTTGTACCAGGCTCTATTTAAGCACATATTATGAATCTAAAGAGCTTTGTTCCAGCTGCCAAACAAAGAAAAGGATCCTTTATTATTGCCTAACTTGAATATATTGAGAATACCATCCCAAAGCATACTGTTTGAAAGATTTTCTTTTTTTTTCATGATAGAAGTCACAAACTAGCATAGATAACATAAGCAGTGTTCCACAAAGGCTTATCTTCATACTTTTAAAAGCCATGTTGCAAAAAATGCACAACAAAGCAGCACAAAGTCTGGGTTAAGAAACACCAATGAGTAGGTGTAGAGTTGTTTTAAGTTAAAGTTTGAAAGAAAACAGCACAGATTTTGAAGTGTGGTATATATTAAATTGTGCAATGTTTTCCAAGAACTATAATAGGGGAAGAAATCAGTTTGCAGTTCTGCTTAAGCCACCAGCTTAACACTGCCAAGAACAAAATGCAATTAGGCAACCTTACCTTCCTTCTGAGGCAAGGCACACTGATGAGAAGGTATAAAATATTATTTCTTATAGAATGAATATTACACACAGAGCACTATAAAGAGAATATAAATTTGTGCATGCAGCCCCAAAGATACTATTCTGAAAACTGCAGAAGCTTCTAGAAACAAAATGGGAGAGAGAAGATAAAGGAAGTCTTTGTGGTAACAGAGCTGAAAACAGTACATCTATTCATTATGGACAAGTACCTGGATGCCAGAATTTTACTTTTGGTTAATGCAAATCTTTTTTCTGCCTCTCTTGTTCCCTGCATTCCCCTCCATGAGCTACCACAATACTGCTCAATGTTTGCTCGTGTTCCAGGTCTCCACTCTCACACTTAATAGGCTACATAACCTCAAATATATAAGTCAACTTTCACTGTTTCTTCCTTATCTCCAGTGCTCTTCAAGAATTAAATCAAATTATATCATCAAATTAAACTGATACCCTTCCCCAAGCACTCTGCATCAGTAGGTGCAAAGCCAAAAACTGTTTGAAAACTACTAAGAAAAAAAAATAAAATAGCAAATGAAAGATACTAACTTAGTTCAGGACTAGACACTTTTCCAATTTCTACCATCCATCACTATTCTAGCACCCAGAAGTTCCACTGTTCTACCCTATACAGAAAAGGCCATATCCTAAGAAATCAAGCTATAAGAGAGAACAGTTTACAACATTTGCCATTTGTTCTCAGACTATTTTGACTGTCAAAACAAAAGTTGGATTCACAAAATTTAAAATTTCAAAGAATCATACAATGGTTTGAGTTGGAAGGGACCTTTAAGGTCATCCAGTCCAACCCCACTGCAATGAGCAGCGACATCTTCAACTAGATCAGGTTGCTCAGAGCCCCATCCAGTGTGACCTTCAGTGTTTCTGGATATGGGCCCCCCTCTCTGTACAACCTGCTAAAGAGCTCCAACCACACTCTTCATAAAAAATTTCTTCCTTGTCTCTAGTCAGGAAAACCCAGGAGCAGTTATAGGCATAATCAAGATGGCCCATCTAGAAATACTAACTTTTCTCAGTCCACAGTTTCTTTCTATGCATTTACACATACCTACATTTTCATTTAAAAAAAAAAAAAAAAAAAAAGCATTAGGAATATACAGCATGATTTCATGGAATGGGTTGGTTCTGTCATGGCTGGGCCAGATGGCTTCAAGTCACACTGGGTATTCTCCCATGAACGCTGATTCTACAGCACTGCATTACAGGGTCTCAAACCAATAACCCTACTACTTTCACCTTCTAGATCCTCTGTCTGTAAAAACACAGATAGCAACAATTGCTCCATAGGGGCCTCATTATGCTTAATTAACACCTGTACGAGCTCCGCAGATAAAAGGATAGCTGTAATTACAAAATCTGAACTGCTTCTTGCATAAGAAACATTGTATTAACCTTTTCATAATCTGAGCTTTTCAGACTCTGTTCCCTACAAAAGACTCTGACCCACTGAAGTCACCTCTTCATCTTCTCATTCAAAGGCAGATGAACCCCACAGTCTTTCCAATTTTAACAAATGGGATCCTGGAGTCTTTTTTTTTAATCATTATTCCCCACCTCCCTTCCTTTCACATATACACTTTAGACTTTTCACATTTACAATACTCGTTTCATCCTGGCTCCCAGCTCCTGAAAGTGTTTCAGGTGTAAGTATTATTGCTCAAGCACACAGGACAGCAGGCAGAGCTGCACAGGAGGAGGTTGGCAGAGGGCAGTAGGGGGAAGACCAAAGACTCTCTAAGGAAGTTCCACAGCCCTTTAACACCACTCTGATGCTCCTTCAGCAAAACAGTGATTAATGAGACAACCCCATCAACCACTGAATGCAGTCAGAGGCGTGGCTGGATTGTGTTCACAGAGGAACAGCAGCAACCACCTAATGACAGCCACTGCTAAAGTCCAACCTCCTCCAGCATGCAGATCCACAAAAGAGCCTCTCAAATGCCCAACCTGAGTGGAACGCGGCAGCGCCCATGCACCTTCACTGGTCCTCACTCTTTAGAATTTTACATACAGGCTCACTGCCTTTTCCAGCCTGAGCCCACGAAGTTTCACTGCCTCCAGCAGCATCTTCCCCCATTAATCAGAGCCTCCACAGGATGGAAATTAAAGCTGCCAGACCAGTGTCTGTGCTGACAGAGCCAGGTGGGAAGGGGAAAGAGGAGCAGAGTGGAACTCTGATGGTCGCACAGCCGAAATCCAAGCCTGGAGAGAGTTTTGGCTATGCTGGCCATGCTCTCCAGAATGGATTCGGAAAAGCAGGTGCTCTAGAAAGGCAAATCTCTCATCCTTTTTTATATGAACTAAAGACAGAGCATCTTTCAAGAGTGATCCCGTTGTAAGCCCCAGAATTGCAGCTCACCAGATGCAGGTTCTGCTTCCAGCCCCTGCAGCACATCTCCCGCAAGCATGTAAAATAAATGCATTAAAGCCTGCTATCTTTTGTGGCACACATTAACTACAAATGAAAACATTGCAAGAAAATAGCTTTTATTAGCATACAGCTTCACAATAGCTAATCTCTACTTTCTTGATGAGTTACAATCCAACAGCATTCCTACAGTAGTGAATCTCGCTATAAATTTCATTCTATGCTAGTACACCCACAGAACCTGTTTTACCATAGCAAAACACATATTTCTATCCAGTCTTCCACCTTGACTCTGTCCAGCAGCAACCCCTGCTATTCAAATTGTTTGAGCAGATTGTCTTCGAAGTAACATGTTGATGTGGCTAAACAGTAACCTCTATAAACACCTATTTTTTTGCCCCTTCCAAACATCTCCTGCAAATGCAACGGAAGATGGCTGAGCTGCTTTCCCCTCCCACACCCATTTAGTTCCTTTTTACTTTACCTCAATGGACAGCTTGAGAAGAACTGTGGTAAAATATGTAGATCAGACAGATGGCATTTGCTGCTCTTTATCAGTCCTGCTGCTCAATGGTTTTAAAAAGTCACAAGAATTCACTACTTAAATAGTTTCAGATAGATCCTAAGTTCCACTACAACATTTTCTTACCCATTTTGGAAGTGGAATTATTTTATTTACAGGAAGTGTCAGAGCATTCCACCAGAGTAGAAAGAGATACTGGATTAGAACAAGACATCTGAAATAACTGACTTTTGTTCTTTGCTTTTAAATTTCTCCTCAACAAACACAATCCTCTCCCTACTTTATTTCAACAGATCTGAAGAGCGGCTGACATCTGCACTTCCCGGCTGGAGCAGTGGGGCAAGATGGTTTGGTTCTCTTCACACTATCCACCCCTGCCATAGAGTGTCGCTCCCCACCACAATCAGAACTTCCTTTCATAAAACAAGTAGCAAGGTTAAAACCATTGTTATTTGGTTACAAAGCAATGCAGAGATAACAATGAAGAGATAAAAAGTTAAACCAATAGATTTTACTCTGAAATATCACTATCTGAAAAGGCTTACTCAAGGAATCTCATTTAACCAGGGTTCAAATTGCAATTTAGGCAGCAGTCATTTCTAAGCAAGTTGCTCCTTAGGGATGGAAGATATGCAAATAATTTTTATACATTATTTACTAGAGGCTCCACATTTCAACACATAACTGCTTCCAAACAGTAAGCTCCCGTCAAGTTAGTGTTCCATCAAATCTGTCAACTGCAACTCACTTAGTGCTACAGGACAAGCCGACACATTGCATAAAGGTCAAGTGGAAAAATGTCCCTTCCACTACATCAACATCTAGATTGGTAAAGGTCACTCCATCCAATAATTGCTACTACAGAAAATAACTTTGTTGTAATCTACAACAGAGGAGAAAAAAAGCAGTTCAAGTACTCATTTTTTTTCCAAGACATGACAAACTAACATTACTGTCATTTCATGACTGGATTTCAGTGGGCTTTAGAGTATTTAATTAGAATTCAAAGGACTGTACTATGGCAAGCAATGATACACACCCATTTTGTAAACAGCTCACCTGAAGCAGACTGAAGTATCTTGCCTAAATTTAAAATAGCAAAAAGCAAATAGGATTATATAGCCTAAAATAAAACAAAGCAAAAAACAAAAAGAAATATCCTGTGGATTTGGGTTTTTTCTTTCTTTTAGCTTCCTATTCCTGTCTTATCAAAACCTTTTTGTTCCTCAAAAAGTATCACTATCACAGTCTGTTATAAAATATAAAACTAACATATACAATTACATAAGTTAGCATCAGGCCACTTTTATGCTGGAGTTGAAATCCTAAGGCTAAGTGATCAACAACCCAACCTATACTGACACATAACCCTTGTCACCCAAGGAAGCCTGGAATTGTACTCTGCAATGATGGAAGAGAAGGGAAAGGAAGATGTCCAGGTTCTCCTCGTCTCACTACAGCATTTCAAGTGTGATTCATACACGATTTGGTTTATTCTCAGCTTCCATTACTAACAAAAGATTAAAAATTCAATACTACCACATAAAATTCAGATCCTGTATCAAGACAAGTTTGGAAGAAATTCGGCAGTGACTGGAAAGAGTGATAGAAATATTTTACACAGTGGACTCTAAAACAAACGAAAAAATAATCATGCAATCAATACCCTGACTGTAAGTGCTGGGCTTCTTGACTTGCTGCAAAGCAGCTGAGGTCTTACTAGACTTTCCAGATACTAGCTGAATAGAACTAAAAACTGTCTGCATCCTAAGCAAGCTTTAGATTAAATCAAGAAGAAACAATTTTCTGTTAAAGAAACAAAAAGTTAACCAGAGACAGTTGTAACTCTGTCCCTAAGATCCAGAGTAAACATTAACTACCCGAATATCTCCAGAATGAGACTAATGGAAATTAAATCATCTTTAAAAACAGAATCAGGCCATCCTGTCAGTAATTACTGTAAGAGATACAGTACCAGGTACCTGAAGCCACATATCCCTCGTTCAAAGCATTATTGCTCCATTAAAAAGAAAAAATCTGGCATAGCATAGTAACACGTATCTCCTTCCATAGGTCTGCACTTCCACAGGGAAGAGGAGGCTGGAAGCTGGCAAAGGGACAGGGTGGCATTCTTCACAGACCTCTTCACTGCCACTTCATCTGCCACATGCAAGAAAAGAATTGATGTTTTTATTTCACCCTCTGGCAGGTTTCCTAAGTGTGTCAAATTCAAGTAGTTATTCAAATATACTCAATAACAACACTATCAAGATCTTAGAAAGCTGCAATGGTTTCTTCAATGACAAGCACTATGAATGATGGCAGCAACTGAATGTTAGGCTGCAAGCAGCTGCAGTAATGGAAGTCCAAAAGAAAAGAGTTTCTCAGTAACAGACAGAAAATTTCATTTTTAAGTGCTTTAGGCTAACAAAGCATTGTGTTTGATGAACGTCCCTTAATGTATAGATGCTTTAACTGTAACTGCATTGACACAATACAATATCATGGAGAATAGCCTCCCATTCTGGAAGAAATTATTTGTTTACTTCATCAAATAGATGCATTATTTTGCTTATAAAGGGTTAGAAAGAAATGTTTCTATATGTTACCTTATACCTTTGCCAGCACAATAAGTACATACAACAAAACATGGGCATATTACACCAGCAGAAGAAACAAAAACAGTCTTGAAGCCAGCAGTGATAACTAGATATTTCAACACTTCAAAGGATGGAGACAAAAGCCTACAGGGCCAGCCTGCCAGCCTCTGCAATACTCCACCTCTGGTGCTGGGAAATCCTACAGATCCCTTTCAGCAGGCTTCAGGAATTACCAGGCTGCTACATCTTATATTTAATGCAATTATGCATTGATGAATAATAATGCTATGATGAACGTCAGGAAATAAAACCTCAGACAACATCCCCTTATGCTAACTTTCCAAAAACTTTCCAGAAATAACTTTTTAAAACTTATTTAGGCAGAAGGTACAATCAAGTACAATAGGCAACGTGTCAAATACATGAAAGGGTGTAATAAAAAATGCAACAAAGTATTTGCATAAAGTTTCAAATAAAGTAAAATTGTATGTTATTCTTGCAAAACAACTCCTATTGAATACTTCCCTCTGTACAACTGCCTTATCTCTTACACTATATCCCAGTTACTGAGCTTCACCAAGGATCAAAAGCCTTTATTAAAAAAAAAAAAAAAAAGAATTCTACAGAAGTTCTCCCCAATGCCACAACATTTGCACTGTCATCACATTCACCTTCTTCCTCCACTGTTATTAAATAAGATATTTAGAATAAAACTCAGAAATGAGAAATAAATTCTGTTATAAGCAGCAAAAATCTCTCTTGTTTAATTCAGGCATTCCTGGTCACTCCATCCAGTTTCAGAAATTGTCCTTTGAAAGCCAAACAAAGGTTCTTGTACTTAACCTGACCCTTTAAATTGTTTATTGTCTAAAGGAAGGATGAAGATACTGAGGTATTAAGATATTCTCCAGCACTATGGCTTCCTCTCCTTTCCTAGTTTGGCTTTATTTCTAAAACAGCATCTGCTGGGGCTGCATTTGCACAGTTGGAGCCCTGGCAACTCCTCATGGCCAAGGTTAAGGCAGTAAGCAAATAGCTGTTTGACAGCCCTTTTGCCAGGAAGGGACCCCAAGCAGAGTACTTCTGAATGAACAAATGCAAAAACACCAGAGTACAGAATCTACCCCGAGACAGCAGGTCTGACAGATCCGTATTTCCCACTGGTGTCACCCTGGTAATTAGCACATCCTTCTCCACTACAGTCATTCCCACAGATTTCAGTAACAAGCAGCTGCTCATGCTTGGAAGCAGCTGAGCAATAAAGGAAGAGGCCATTTAAATACTGATCAAAAACCAAGCATGGCAAGAGCATCACTTGCACAAAGACTATGCGCAGGCAGTACAGCACTGAACACACTGTAATACTGCTAAACATATCCCAAATCTACAGGATGTTTCTCAAACAGAATTGAGGTCAAATTAGCCTCCTCACCAATAAAAGGAAGCAAAATCAATCACAGAATACCAGGCTGGAAGATACCTTAAAGATCACCTGATCCAACCTCTCAAGGATGCACACTCTAGACAAGACAGTCCAGGATCCTGCCCAGCTGAACATTAAAGGTATCCAACATTGGGAAATCCACCACTTCTCTAAGGAAATTATTCCAATGACTGGCTGGTCTCATTGTGAAAATTTTTCCTTGTGTCCAGTTGGTACCTCTCTAAGGGTAATTAGTGTCCATTACTTCCTTGTCTTTGTATGTGACTCCTTGCAAAAAGGGAACCTCCACCTTCTTTGTAGCCACCTTTTAAACAAGGTTAGGAAACAAGGTCTCCCCCTAAACCTTCTTTTCTCAAGGCTGAACAAACCCAGTTCCCTCAGCCTTTCCTCACATGGAAGGCTGCCCAATCCTTTGGTCATCTTTATCGTCCTTCTCTGGACCCTCTCCAGCCTGTCCACATCTTTTCTGTGTAGCAGGGACCAAAACTGAACACAGTGTTCCAGGTGTGGCCTGACAAGTGCTGAGTAAAGTGGGAAAAAGTTGTAAAGCAGGACAGTCATGAACTTCATGAGCGATGGCAGTGATGAAATATTCATTCAACTTTTTGACCTTACCTTGAGCTCCCAAGAACATTCTTTGACTGGAAATAAGCATTGCACCCGCTTCATCCTAACCTTCAAAAGAAGTCTGCAGCAGTTAGTTAATCTTGGCTGAGCAGAATATTAACATCAAGGAAGTCTCTCTATCTCTCTACTGCAAGTTGGTTTGGGTTGTTACTTTAAACCCTTTTGCATAGAAGGGATGGTTGGTATTTTTTGTGAATTTTAACTGACCCCAGTATCATTTGTTTGCTTGCTTGGAAGCCAAGATGATAGGTTTGCGTGCTACACACCACTTCAAAAAAGACCTCCAACTGTCAAGAGTCAATTGGCCTGCTGATGAGAACTGGAAAACAAAAAATGTAGTATTTCACACCATTTTCTTGATTTTTCGAAAAGTTACCCAGTCTGCTTTGGCAAAGACAGCTTTTCTAGTTGCCTAACAGGGCTGTATACATGTCTTCTTTGCTTTCTCAAGGGTACTTAAAAAATTCTGCACTAGAGGTAATATTTAACAACATTTCTTTTAGGTAGGCATTGGAGATATATGGAACAATGTGTGCTGTTACATTACAAGACAGATAAATCTTGGATATTAGAAATGGACTTTAGTAATTTCAGGCAGACAAGAAGCATAACTTTGTAAAAGGGGAAAAGAAATTAGGATTGTATTAAAAAAAAACATGAGAAAGAAGACATTCCTTGGATCTATAAGGCATCAACTATACATTCCTGAACAACAAACCATCCAAACAACTCTTTAGATCTTCCTACAGAGAAAGAAATACGAACCCTAAAGCCATCTGCCTCACATGAAAGAAATTTTAAAAACCCTCATTGCTCTTGGCTAAGAGCAGAATAGCTTCTAGGATCCTGCTCCAGCAGCAGGACAGGCACACAAACCGATCTGCCCACTTCTGTTACAGAAAGAATAGACTTGGGGCAGTGTAGAGAAGGCCAGGTAGCACACTGGACTCCAGAGTAGGGAACTGGGAACACAGAAGTTCACTTTTCTAACTGAAATAGAAGAAAGGTTGCCTCTTAGGAAATGGAGAGTCAGGAATGTTTAGAAGCAAGGAGGGTATAATTCTGTGAAGAACTAATTTTCCATCCCTCTTAACTTCTGAAATCAGAACTGATTTTGTAAGCAAACATTCAGTTCATTATTAGCTGCTCTTATCAGCATTCATTCTGAACAATTAGAGGCATTTGCAAGGAGGAATTATAGACTATAAAATTAAAGCAGGGAAAAAAGGGCTTCTAGACAAATTAAAAGCAGGCAGAGTGTGCAAGGCAAACTTAGCCTAACTCCAGAGAGACAGGAGAAACAATGCTGTTGCTTGCACCCAAGGAAGGCCAGGAAGTGTGGCCAACATCACTAATAGCACAGTCCCCACAGGAGCATAACACAGAGGTACAAGAAACCTCTCAGCACAGGCCTGTTAAAGTTCAAGTTCAAGTTTGCTTCCTTCAAGCTACAGTCCAAGAGGAGATGCTTGTCCAGCAGAACCAGGCCAGCTACATTATCCCCCTGAAGGTTTCAGCCCTTACATGACCTCCTGCAGACATCACAGAACTGAGCTCTGGCTTGAATAGCAACTGAATTCATTGTTTTATCCTCATCTGAGCAAAAGCAGAATTTTTCAGGACACTTCAACAAGCCAAAAAAGCTTCATTTCACATTTTTTGACATAATGAATTTTTTTTTTCCTGCATTCAAAGAACAAGTGTGTCACAAGTAAAGAAAGTAAGTCAAATACAGCTCAGCTGCTTTGCTGCCCACACTGTTCCCAAGTAAATCCCATCTGTTTGCACTGGTGAGGCATTAGCCATTCACACACAGACAGGCAGCCTTGCCTTCTCCTTGCTTGATTGAAAAGGAAAGCATTGTGTCTTTCCCCTCCCACCCCCCACCCCAAGAGAAGTGGTAACAATACAATAATTTCAGCACATAAGGCTGCCCCTATATATTCAGCCTGAATGGGCCAGTCAATACAACACCTAGAGGTAGGAAGAGCCTAAGTATTTTGAAAACAGAAGCAGGGCAGAGAAAAACACCTCTTGTACACAGTAACAGGAAGGTTCACTCAACAAGCAGGTTAAGTGGCAACAGCATATGACACAGGGAGTAAAGATTGTTTCTCTGCCACATTTCTCACCTCCTTCTTACTTGGAACTTCATGGTTATTTTCAAAAACGTTCAAAAAATAAATGTAAGAGACATTTAAATGAAATACCAGCATCCTATGTATTCCTTATTCCTAGGTAATAAGCCCTGGGAGTTACAGGTGGGTAAAAAGGCACCTGAGACAGGAAATATAAACTACACAAAACTCAGACATCTCTACAGGCAGACACGAACAGATTTGTGATGGCAGAATAATTATATCAGAAAGCTATTCCAGTAGAAGTGTTTCTGCAGGCACAGTGTTCTGAAACAGAATTAAAGTTTAATTCTGAAGTAATTCTACTTTGGATTTTTATTTGTTCCCCCAAATATCCCTTGTTTTTCTCTTCCTCAGCACCTTCAGCATTTCTTTCCCTGCAAGGTCTTGTCATTTTTACAACATTATTATTTTTATTTTTTTTACACATGCTTATACGTCTTGAGTCTTCTTATCCTAGGCTTTACAAAGTAAGTGACATAGCATGACCAGAACCTCTTTGTTCAGAACTACTCACTATTTTTATTCTCATTGTTAGATAGCACCAGAATAACCAGCTGTTGAAACCTGCCTGTGAATGGGGCTATTTCAGCTCTTGCTCAAAACTGTCTTCTCCACCAGGTAAAGGTCATAATTAAAATATTTCAAATCAACACCCCTGAACTTCAACATGAATTACGGTTTGATTTTAATTATTGCTTTGCCCTTAAAAGAGCTGAGCTTTTTTTGTTTATTCCTTTTGTTTGTTCTTTGAAAGGATGGGACAGCAGATTCTCTATGAATATGGGCAACAAAGCATGGCATTTGGCCTGAATACAGAGCAGCAGATACTGCTTGTACACCTTTGAAGGTGGTCAGAATCAGGGTAGCTTCCTTAAGTCACCAGAGCTACTTTCTTAAACCTGCAAACACAAGATTTTGGTAGCACTAATAATGGGCTATTGAGCTGTCTGTTTACAGTTCACCAGTTTGACTCTTGCTTAGATTAAGGATCAAGAAATCAGTTCCCCTTGAGTGGTATTTGATAGATGAGGACGTCTAAGCAATAACCCTACTGGTAGGCTTTGCACTATGTTATGGGGTAGAGCAGCAACCTTTCCTCTCTGCATTACTATATGCTCGTAATTAAGAGAGCCACTTAATTTCACATGGCTCCCACTGATAAAGTTCTCACTGTCACTCAGGATTCAGATTGAAAAGAGTCCAGGTTCAGCCCAGTGTAGAGCTGCAGCCAAAAGTCATCCCATTACATCATATACTTTATGAAAAAAAAATAAAATACATGAGAGCATTTCATACTCATTTGGTAACACAAGAAAAGTTCATTTACAGGTTGTATTGCTTGGGTTTCTTTTAACTACACACTTTACTTTAAACTATAAAATTCTTAGGACCAAAAATAATTTACTTTAAAAACAGATGAAGTAGAATTAAGTTCAGGAATCAGGCTGATATTCACAACCCTATTCATATGCCTTTTTCTGATGCCATGATTAATTTCAAAATATGCACAACTCTGCAAGTGATAGATCTGTCCCTGGCATGACTGCATGGCTAATCTTCACCTCTGTAAGGAAAACTAAAGATTACAAAAAAAAAATCACTCTATTTAGTGACACCAGCTTTTCCACCTGTGCTTTCAGAAGAACTTTGCTAACAAAAAATCATCCAGAAGTCTCTAAAAATATTTATTTCACCAGCATTTCTTTTACTGTTATTGGTATGTACAAGGGGGGAAGTGCAAACTACTTGCTTTTGAATTTCCAGTTTTCTAGTAAGTGATTAGTAACTCTTTTTCATAAAAAGAAACCCTTCCTAGCTAGTGATTTGAGTTACCTATACGTTCTCATGGTAATGCAGATCTAACAAAGAAGGTAAAACTGCTAATTTACTTGACTTTATCAATTACCAACTACTACAAAGTACCAAGCCGACAGTTTCAGAGAAGATGTCATATTCTCACTGTGAAGTTTCAAGGGTAAACACGGAGTCCACTATTTCGTAAAGCTAAGCTAGAACCGTCTTTTCCCCTCACATACATCACAATACCATGCTATTGCCTATAACACATTTTATCACAACACCACAAAATAGGTAGCACAAGGCTTGTCCTGCTAACTAATCAGCCAGGGTGACTAGTTAAGTCAGAACAGTAAGACAAGCTTTCAGATATGCAAACCCTTCCAGACCACTGTGCATAAAAGCTTATCTGATTATGGTCAGAATTCTAAAGATATTTCCCTATGACAAATCTCGTCTGGAAGTTATGACCCTGCAAAATCCCACACTGACAAATCAGTATATTTAACTCCAGAAGGTCAACATTGTACATATAGTTAAAGACTAATCTCATTTGCCTCACAACATAGAAGGAAGAAAATGAAGAAAAATTTCCCACATATTTTGCACAACGAAAATCCTAGAGCTAGACAAAAATCTTATAAAATACATTTGTTCAAGAGTGCTTATTAAGAATTGAAGTTATATTATTATTCCTGTCAAATTCAAGACTGTCTCCCGCGTCTTCCCACTCAGTATAACTCAACTACACCAGCTTTTCAGAACACATCAGTTAGCACCTCCACGCACCATGCCCCTTCAAAGCTTCTTCAGACAAGAGGCAGAAACTGCAGTGTCTGAAATTTAGATATTGCAATTCCAGATGTCTGATCAGCTGTGCCTATTCCAAGTTTAGGGTTGGATACTAGGACAGCATAGAAACATTCTAGATACAGCACATCATGAAAAAAATAAATCAGATAAAAATCCACTCATTTCTACGCAGGTCTTGTTGAGACCTTTATCCCAAGTGCTTCAATATACAACACACTCCCTGACACTTTGGTTCAAGGCAACAGACTATCTGTATGGTGCCACAGCTCATATAAACCCAAATGGATTTTGTTCTTTACCTCCCCTGACTGATTTTCTCAAAAAGCTTAATGAACCCTGGAGAGCTTCTAGCAACCCCAGCATTAAAGCCTTTCCTCCAAGATGTTTTTTCTCCAGTGAGTTGTTATTAGCAAGGAGGCATACAGGGGCACTTGGCAATGCCAGAGGCACACATGAATGAGCACCCACAAATAAATGAGATCAGCTGTACATTCTGCAGTGATCGAAACAAAAAAGGCTGCACATCTTTATTTGGTACTTGGTTCCAACATCATGTCGGAACCATGCCTCTAATTCACAGCACGTCACCTTCCTTTTTTTTTCCAGCTTTGCCATACATCAAACCAATTCAACTTATTAACCTCATCCACCTTTTCAGGCTTTAAAAAAAACCTCAGCAAGCACAAACATGTCCCAATCACTTCCCACTCTTCAAATCAAAACCTACCAGTAATCCTGACTACTATTAAACTGGTAGGATGTTATCAACAGCAGAAGTTTAAAACTCACATTACCTGACATCAGTTTGGATGCTCCCACAGTCAGCATCTCCTATAGACTCACTAAGCCTTTGTCCAACACATGCTATTGTATAAGAATGCTAGAAATTTGAAATTTCCCCACGTGGCCTATTTGATTAACACTTATTGCCACAACCCTATCACTGTCCTAAGAGCAATAGAGTGTCCATAAAACACCACATTTGCTATTTTCACTTTCCACAGGCTAATGATAAGAAAGAAATGCACAAAACCTTGCATATGCTGAAAGTAGGGCAGTGAAGCATCAGAGAGCAGATACATCTGCAGAACTAGGAACAAACCCCAGAATGGGCATTTTAGCCTGGACAGGTGAACAGGGAGGAGAGGAGGGAAATTTAAAGAAAAAGGAGAAGCTAACTGACTTGAGGCAATCCCACTTTGCAGAGGAGTCTGGAAAGCAATGGAAGGGCTGCAGAGCAGATACCATCCAAAAATCAGGTAGGAGCATTATCAGTTCTCCACAGAGGAGTCACACTGGAAGACTTTGATGGTTGCTTTCAAATGGTAGTAACATGCATTCAGCAGATTTTTAATCCAAATTGATACAGAATTTGCATTACTGTGACATTTAGAAGTTTCTGCTCATGTCCAGTCACGTATTAAGCAGCTAATAATACAAAAAAGCAGGTATCCCCCTTCCTCTAAAATTTTTCATACCAAGTGTAAGACAAGGGCAGCAAAATCAATTTCCAGTTGCTGGTTGAATGCCGTCTCCAGTGGTCATATTGCAAATCAAACACGATATTCTTATCGGGAGCTAATATTTCTAAAAAGCAAGGGAAAGATTAGTCTGTCCTGAATATAAAATTTGTTTTCAAGTGCAAAGTAGCAGATGGGCTGGCTGGGTATCAGGAGAGCCATGTCACTCAGTGGGTACTGTCCAGATAGCACATCAACACTTCTCCCAAGTTACACCCATCAGAACCCAACGCTTCAAACAGCAATTCAGCAAGTAAGATCTTAAATTACCCATAATTGCTTACTTTGTTCATATTTTTTCATTGCTTATTTGTTTGTAAAAGGCTAGCCAGGCTGTCTGGGAACAGCTTGGCTGCATCATGGACTGAGAACAGAGCCCAGCTACCCTAGGAGGGTGGCCGGCAGCGTCAGTTTTAGACAGCAGATGGCCAGGAGCACAGAAAGCTTCCAAGCACTCAGTATGCCAAAACATCAGCAACTTTCCTTTTGTCAAGCAGCTTCCAGAAACACAACTGAACCTCTTCACTCTGGCCAAGATTAAAATACAAGAGCATAGCAGAATCTCATAAAATACGACCACTTCCTAGAAATATTTAGGCTGCACAGTTTAAGATACTGCACAACTACCACAGTTTCCTCTCCAATATTGGCTACAGAATTAGAGAGACAGGAAACATGACTGCATTTTCAGTGTGGAGGCCTAACCAGAGCAACAGCAAGATCCTGTTCTACCTCAAAGACACTCACTGATGTGATAGAAACAGAACAACTGGTCTAAAATAAGGATTCACATCAAAAGCATTCCAAGAATCTGCTGAAGATGCATGTGTTTCATATGCAATGAGTAAAAACAAGTCAAAGTACCCAGAAACGCACACCAGACCTTCCTCTCATAAGAGCTAGTCATTACTATATTATTTTTGTATTAAAAAAATGTTTTTCCAGTTATCTACCTGAAAGTGAGATAAGGAAAGTCATACCTTTGTGACTCCTGCTCAGTTTAGTAATTTAAAAAAAACCAACAACACAATAGCAACTGGATAGGCCTAACATAAATTGCATAAAAATAAACAGTGATGTTGCTGCTGCTTGTGGACAGAAGCCAAGATGAAGCATTTTGGTCCATAGTTTCAGCTAGCACCAAACAACAAATGGATATGTGCAAAAAGACTTCTATCCTTTCGTTTCAGTCTGCTATCTTAGAGAAACACAGACAAGATGGTAGAGTTGCAAGGCTTGTGCTGCCACTGTTCACTGCAAGGTGAATTAAGTTCTATTTATAATTCACATCACTATCCTTAACTATCCAAACTCTTTTGGAGAGATAATTTTCATTTATCAGAGTAGGGCAAGATAAACAAGATCCATGCAACAAAGACTTGGGTTTGAGAATTTGTACAGGCCCTTTCCTCCCCATCTTCTTAATAGCTTTACTGGAAAGTTATAAAAATGAAAAATGAAACCCAAAAGACTTACCCACAGATTTCAGGAAGCTTCTACAAGCTTGTAATGAAACAAGGCTCTGACACTGTGGTCCAACAGAAAGGCCTATTTGTTCCACCCATCCCAAACCTATTGACAAGTCAATGGCCTGCAACTGCAAGTTACAAGCTTGCAGTGAGTCTCCTGTGGCACAGCAGCTTTGCTCCTCCAGCATCCACCACTTCTTATTTAGTCAGCAGCCTCAGCTAGAGAGCTTCACTCAGTATACAGCTAGGTTTGAAGATTTAAATTCCAAAGGTACATGCCACATTGAAACAAGTCTGATCCAAAGCAACATGTTCTTTGAGAGTTATCTCCAGATATAGCTTCTCTCAAATTCACTGTCCTTCCTCAGAAAGAAGCCAACTTGCCTTCAGTTCTGTGTCCTGTTATAGCAGCCATCTGTCAAGCAAACATTTTAGTTCAAAATAATAGAAGCACAATAAAGCAGGGATTCTATCAAATCCTCACCTACAAATAGCTCTTCCAGAAAAAAGAAATTAAAAAACAAAAAAGACAACAAAAAGAACAACACACGACCCACCTGCTTGAACATCAAATTAGTTCAAATGTTTAAGAGCTATCTCTAGAAACAGTACTTCAAATGGGGAAAAATATTGTTCCAGTTTAAACTGCAAAAAGAAATTTGTAAAGACCAAGCAGCTACACATCTGGCCAGTTCTGTTTTTGCAAAATTCAGCATCTGCAAGTACCACTGTATTGTTACAGGCCACGGCCTTCCTTTGAGTGCCACTTAACATTTTCAAACCAGGCATTACTTAACACAATTCTCCATCATTTTCTCACTCTGCAGTTGCCTTAAAACAAATAGCTGGTTCAAGTGAGCAACAGCACCTCTTATAGTGTAAACCTAGAGGAGACTAACAGCTACAAAGTCTTTCCTTTCCCTTCCTACACTTGTGATTAAAGGAGAATGTGCAAGATGAGACTCAAACTCCTACACACCATAGGGTTGTGTCCTTCATGCCCTGCAGATCATGAGACATGGAAAGGTCAATTGATATAAAGAAGTGTCAAAGAGCACAAGCTAAGAGCAAAAAATGAAGCAAGCAACATGCAGACACTTTTTCTGCTGAGCACAGAGCACACAAGTCCATGGCAACTCACCAATTCACACAGCACATGCTTTGAGAACTCACCTAAAATAACTGAAGGCTCACATGACGTTAAATGTATCTACAGCATGAATTTTTATCGCTGAGATAAGACAGGTTTTGCCCTGATAGGCATAAATGTTGCTGTGTTCCTCTTACGTTGGACTGACGAGGAGTTGCTCTGATCTGCTCAATGACCTTCACTGAAGAACCCTAAATCTGAATATAATCTGATTGCATGGCAAAATCAGCATTCCCTACCAGTTGCAAGCAATGAATCTGCAAACAAGAATTTTCCTTAAAAAATAATTATAATAATTTAAAAGAATCAGTATTTCTGCAGAAACTTTTTTCTGAGTAACAAGATGGCATGTGAGCCAGCAGTGGAGTTCAGCAGCAAGACTCAGTCCTGAGAATTACCAATGCATATGCCTCTCGCACCAGGCAAGGTTGAGGAGCTCAAGCAGCAAAGAACAGGAAAGAGGTTTTCAAATGTTTGGGCAATAGATTTGTACTGAGCAAAATATACTTGCTCCCACTCCAAGCACAACTCCCACAGACACAAAATACACAGTATTTTTTTTTTTCTTCTCCTGTATTCAGCAGTGTGTTTAACCTTGGAGCTGTCAAGCTCCATCATGAATAATGAGCCATGACAACACTCCAAGTGATCCTTGGAGAACAGACCAATTTTTCCTATATGCTATGCAAGGCAAAATGCTTATATTCCCATGGTACAGTACCTGCTTTGAAAATATACAGTAATGTGGCCATCAAGAGGAGATCAGAAGTAAATACAGAAAAAAAATCACTTATTTCCTGATATTTCAGCACCTAAAAACAGAAAGAGCAATACAACACGTAACATCCTAATGGTTCCTACTGAAAATTATACCAGGACTGAGGAGATTTGTCTCACTGAATATGCATTTCACACAATCATTTCAAAGCCACAGGAACATCTGTGTTTGAAACAACCCATGATCGCTACAGCATGAAGAGACAACACCCTGCAGCTTTCACTGCACCTCTGGTAGATGAGCACCAATGTGGGACACAGGGGTGGCCTCTGCCCCGAGCAGCCCCCAACGCTCTCAGAACAAACACAGCCCCCACACCACACATGGCACTGACAAAGTACAGGGAAAAAATGTGATTATTTGAATGACTGATTGAAGCTCTTCTACACCAACACCCTAACCATGCCAAGGCAGGCCTTCCAGAAGGCACAGCACAGGTAACCAAGCAATGGCAAGAGCCATTTCTGCTGTGCACCTCTCAGCCTCAAGGGGAGGAGGAAGACAAAGCAAACCGATTCATCTAAAGAAAGTAAAACTAAGAAGAAACAAGCTGAAGACTTAGACAGGCATTCCCTTGTCTCTTAAATAACAATGGAGGGTTGTGGTTGCAAACAGCTCTTAAAAAAATCATCCCTCATTCAGGAAAAAAATGCTAATTCATTAACATGAATTAGGAAGACACCATGTTCTCTAACAGCTCAAGCAGCATGTATTTGTCCTGTGTTTCTGCAAAGGGGAAAAACAAACACATTCTTATTCCTGACGTGTTTCCAACAAGGTATTTGTCCATGGCCTTTTAGGGGGAAAAACCTGCCTTTATTTCTGTGCCATTTCCTAATCTTGTTGCCACAACTGAAAACTGGGTGCATCACTTTTACCTCTCAGTAGAGCACCACTTTACTTACAATTCAGTTTCAATGGTTACCATAAACTACGGGAGCTTTCAAAAAGCCCTGTAAAGCAGGAAAGCAACAATGTCAAACCTGTGATGATTGTCTTTCCTTAAGGTGTGAAATTTGCAGTGTCAGACAGCAGAAACCAGTTCTGAGCACTTGGAGGAGTTTTAAGTGCTAACACATCTCCCTCCCACCAAACTGCTGTAAAAAAACGAGGCCTTTCCTGCAAGACTAGATGACTCAGAGCTGGAGTCAGAAAATCCCTTGAGTTTCTTGATTATGGTTGAAGCTGGAGAGAAGCCTGTACCACCAAAGCAGTAGTAACACATGATAATGTATTTATTGACAATTTAATTGTCCACTTAGCCATCTAGCCACATATATCCCTCCTCCACCTGCTCTCCCTACCCTCTACTCATGTCTTCCATGTACAGGGCATCTCACAGCTATTCACATCACACTAGATCTATCCTTCCTCTGCAGCACTTCCAAATGAGCAAGACCTGTGTTGTCACCACACACAGCACTATGGTGTTCGAAACAGTTCTGCTCTTAACTGAGGACTCACTCTATACTCATAGTCATTCCCCAAATACCAGGATTAGTAATTTTCTTTCTAGCATTACAGTTAAAATGTCCTCAGCCCTTCCCACATACCATGTCCATTTCTCCCACTCCCTGGTAATACACTGCCATTTATGCCCCACATCACAGCTCTGCACATTTAGCAATTCCATTCCCTGCTAGCAATATTTGGCAATAAGATCCCTTTCAAGAAGGCTAATTACAGATTTCACTTGAACAGAAATTGGTACTGGGCCAATCTGTAAGCTCTTTAATAAGCTTTCAAACTGCACGCCAGGGAAGACTTTGTTCTCCACCAGGAGCAGTGCCACAGCTCTAAAAGCAAAGGTGGAAAGCTTGCCACTGCAAGATGAGGAGGGAAGGTCACAGCTCTGATTCTCCTTGCAGCACTGCACCTTCTCCATGTGTCTTTCCTTGGAGATACGCTGCCTGTGTTTCACAAAACAAAAACTAAGAAAGCCAGTTCAGATAACATAAAAATAACGAAAAGCAGTAACAAAAAAAAAAAACCACAACAAAAACCCAGCTGACAGTTGTATCAGAAGAGGAACAAAGACCAGTATGATAGAAAGCAGGTCAAGGACTCAAAAGTTAGGAATCAATAAAGTTAAGGATGCCTACTCACATGCATACCTAAAGCATGTCATTTTCTGAGAACAGTGTCAAGATGGACTTCTAGTTTTCAAAAGCATGGGAGAACCCAAGTCTCTCAAGCACCTCAGCATCTAGTCCCATAACAGGACAAGTATTTTCTGTGTATATATGTCAGGCTTAGCACAGAAAACAGCAATCCCACCTGTGGATTCTTTCACTTTTACTCTCTGTGCCCACAACACCTGGTGAAATAACATGTCAGACAGACCATTTTTCCAAGGGGAATTAATGCAAGATTCTGCAAACCGCCCTCCATGCTACCTGCTTGATAACTAGGGTGGAATTGAAAAGGGTAAAAGGATGAAGTGACGGTCAACAGAAGGTTGGTCCTGTTTTAAGGGTAGAAGACTAGTGCCCAGGAAAACTAAACAAGAGCTTTCTGTGCTAGATTCAAGACAAGTCATCATTTCCTGTGGTCAATGACTGTATGGCATCACATGGAGATGTCACATGGGACAAACTGAAATGCTGCTGTCAGAGTGGCTGACTGCCTAGAGAATCCCAGCTGGAATCTGTGGTAACCATGCACACTGAGTACACAGCTGTTGGCAAGTCTCCAACTGTGAGCTCAACCCACAGGCACTTAAAAAATAAGAGTTGTAAGTGTTACACATGTAAAGCACACTCATCAATAATGCCTATTTGACAGAGATTAAACCCATAAATATCTACTGCATCCTCAGATTTTAACATACCTAAAGGTCTTCTCCTTTAGGAGATATCACACTAGAAGAATTACTTGTGACAGTGGGAGACTCTTCTCCTACACACAGGCAGGCCTTTAAGAGGCCAACAGAACTGCTCTTGCAAAAGGGCTACACACCTACTCCCTTAACACTCTTAAAATACATTTTCATCATTTTGGGGACAGGAAAACAGAGTCATGGTACAACTGCAAAGCATCACACATTAATTCTGAAAGGCAAACCACAAGTCTGACCACTGCCCAAATCCTAAAAGCTGAGAATAAAAAAGCATCAGGAAAGGAGCTTTCTTTTTCCAGCCTTATTCTCTGAAGCAACCATGCAAATTTTAGTGAAATGTTTGCAGGCTCTTCCAACTGAGGACAGATCTAAGCAGGAAGAACTTAACTTCGAAACTCAACACTATCAAAATATGAGTACCTGAACACAGACTACCACAACAGGAAACAATAAGAAACCCAGTGTGTGTTAACAGCTCTAATTATTAATGTGCACACACAGAGCTTACTAAAAGTGCTAAGGCATTTGAAAGAAAAAGCATTATTCAAAGATAGATATTTGCCAGCAGCTGTATCACCAGAGCTGTATACTCTCTGGCTGATTTCGACTGAACTCAACAGACATCAACATAATCCCACAGGACAGTATCATTCATTTCTGTAACAGCTACTGACCTTATTTCAATGTTTGAGCCCTGTTGTAGTGTCATGACTAGATGTGGTAAGCAGCAAATCTCACTCTGTCAGCAGTCAGTGCCTGTCCTTTCTCCTTTTAAAGCTTCCACTCAATTCTGCAATGTTTTTTTAGTCATGCTGCTTCAAAACAGCTGATCCAGATGGTGGGTATTTGGATTTCAACCTTCTCACATGGTGATGTGGCTCAAGAAAATAAAAACTGTTGCTACCTGCTGCTGACCTACTTTAATTTGTTTCCTGCCAGAATAAACAACACAGTTCATTGAACTAGTTTTCCACATCTACTCACTGCTATGTAGGAAATATAAAGTAAAATTAAGAGAGGAAGAAGGAAAGAAAAAACATGCAGCATGATCCGGTGTGGAATAGGAAGGAGCAATTCTCACCTCTGTCATAGTCATCTTCCTCTACTGCTTTTTCCTGAAGCCTCTGGAGCTGTAAGATCAAGGATTTTATCTGTGCAAATAAAAATGAAGTTCATTATGAAGAAGCTGCATTTAAAAATATTTAGACTACTAACCTTTACATAATATGAATTCAATGGATTACAGCATCACTACAATGTCCAAATTTTGATAGTTAAGTCTGGTATTTGTTAAGATACCATCTAATACTTTGTATTAGACAGACTTATTTGGAAGTCAGCTGAACTGCAGCTACTTGAGCCAAGCGTGGCTTTAGTCCAAACACATTCAGGAATAAGAAATTATATTTCTTGAAAAGCAAAGGAGATCATGCGATCACAGGACAATTTTCACCCTTTGAGTAAGTCAAAGTAGAATTATTAGAGGATTCTGTCAGCATGACATCTACTTCTGATCACACTGTACTGAACACTGTGTTCCCAAACTCATACCGACAATTTTTTGCCTGAGTTTTGCACAGAACAAACAAAAAATTTCCATATGCAAACCACAATTTATTCTGTAAATAGAAAGAGAAACACAGTATAAATAATTTGGAACAGGTACACTCATGTTATGGGTCAGAAAAGAGTGTTCATATGCAGTCAAAAAAGTTTCATTAAAACACAATTTAGGCTCATCTACATAATGTTGATATTTGCATTTTCAGTTCTCAATGCAAATGCTAGATGAGGAAAAAAAGCAGACACAAAGAATACCTGAACCACATACAGAGTGCTCTCTCACATTCCAAACAAAATTTACCATAATTAAGTTCTATTTCAAAAGTCAGTGCTTCTCTTCATTAACATCAAGAGTCTGGACCAAAGTTGTAAATTTACTAAAAATTTGTAAGGCCTTTACTAGTTTTTACTGTTAAAAGAAATTGATTAGAAGGTAAGATTAGTCCTCTCCTCATTGCCATGACAGCCACAGCCTAACATAGCTGCAGTTACATCACTGGAATGTTTCTCCTATCAAATTTATGCATGACCTATACCAAACAAGCCATTATCAGAACTGGAAAAGGTGGGCCTGGAAAAAGTAGCAGCATATATTCTCAAAGTCCAAAGCCTGAAAGTGCTTGGGAGAGCACTAAAATCCATACTTTAGACATTATGCATTTACAAAAGATTTCCCTCCTCCCTGAAACTTTTGTATTTAATCCCCATATTTAAATTCTAAATTGCATAAAGAAAAATAGGTACAGCCAGTCAACAACTTAACAGGAGCACTCTGTTATCAAGACTGCACATCAACACACAGATTAGCCAATCAACATACAAACCTTTAAATTCAGGATATCCCTCCAAATATGGCATGTGAAAATGGATTAATAAGAGAAGAACTATAAAAATAAAGCCAGAAGAGTAAAGAGTATCCAAAAATGTTTGATTAATAATAGGCTATAGGATGCTCCAGAAGAAAAACAAACAAAAACACTGTATATATTCCCATTTCTTCTAGGCTTTATTTTATTTTGGTTTTCACTTCCTGGAACTCCAATCTTTTTTCTCTGAGGCTGGTGAGGAATGCTTAAAATACTGAAGGGAGGAGCTCTGAATCCTCACCATAAATTATTTTCTGTATTTTATGCCTGACTTCTTATGGCGTTTTAAAGAAGCCTGCAGTATGAATTATTCCAGTGGCACTTTTTTCATATATATGATGTATAACAACCATCTACACTGAGAGCACAGCTTTGCTGCTGTTGGCAGTGTTCACTCCATCAAGCACTACAGTGGCAGGTCATTTAAAGTCTGCTTGGGTACCACGGCCCAGGCACGCCCACGGCAAACTGACTGATGCTGCCACAGTGCAGTGTTTTTTCTTTGCAGGCTGGGGAGACACTTGGGGCTCAACTAAACAAAGGTCTGCTTCAGCATAGCACGTCCTATATGTGTACAGAATGATGATCATTTTTTAAGTACAGAGAAAGCATAATTTTAACAACTTTGGTATTGCCTGCTTTTCTTGACTACAGTTGCCTTTGTTCCTTTTCGAAAACTTGGAGACTTACTCATTACCATTACAATAGGAAGGTGCTTCCAATTAAAGGTACTGGCAAACCAAGGGCAAACACATCTGAGGGCACAATTCCCCAGTTCTCTGCTCAATGAATTAACGAATACAGAAATTAAAGATAGCAATGTTTCTTTTGTGCCTATTAAAAGAAGCAATACCAAAAAGAAAGAAAAATAATGTCCTATTTTGATTGCCTTATATATTCCCAAATTTGCAGCGAACTAATTTCCCAAACCATCCCAGACTATGGGCACATTGCAAATTCAGGCATGAACCCAAATAAACTGCTCCATGTCAATGTGTGTAAAGTCTGCAAATAAGAGAACCTAGTTTGAGTTCTACACACATCACCTATGAAAAGAAAGTATTAGAGAGCACCATAAATCCAGGTCAGATGTCATAGTAAGCAAATCATGAATACAAGTTTCTCAGCCTTCTGCCTTACCCAGACAGCAGGTTTGTGCAAAGTCTCCCCAGAGCAGATTGTTTCATTAGGCCTAAGGACAATACAGTGCGTCTCAGCAGGTATGTATCTGAGCTGAGAAGTCACAAGGATCTGAGTTTCTGAAAGGCAACCAAGAAACTCAGGCACCAGTGAGACAAAATAAAATTTAAAAAAAAAAAAAGGCAACCCAACAAACAAAAACCCAACAAAAACTGTACCACCCACTCAGTGCACCTTGAAGAAATTAGTGAAATCCACTGTGTCCATAGTAATCTCTGGATTACTATTTCCAGCATGCACAATAAAGCCAATATTTGGCTCCTTTGATCAGGTGAGCTCAGAATGGTTTTTCACCAATGCCCACCCTGCCATAGTAAAAAACTTCTTAAAAAACACAGCTGATTCTTCTTAAATTTTCGAGACTCTTTTCCTATGAAGAGCACAGTGAATTACACTGCTGTATACATTTAAGGTAAAAATGTGGGTATACACACGTATGTGAAAAGAAAGATTCCTGACTCACCAGCCTACTATTCCTCTGGGGTGGAAGCGGAAAAAGATTCAATTCACCAGCTGGAGACAGACAGGGACTTGACCTCCATTTTATTTCATGTGGGGAGAGTACCTATCTATTAGATTACATGCTACTTTCACACAGTTGCCTCATTCCAAGAAATCTCTGGCTAAACTTTTAAATTGGAAATGTTTAAGTTTAGTGTTGTTAAACCATGATACTTCAAGAAAAAACTTCTTATCACCTCCCAATTTTACACTACATATACCCCAAACTGCAGACAAAACAGCCACTTCTGAAAGAAAATGGTAGTTATTGAAGCCAGAAATTGATGTGTGACGTTAGAAATGAAAGGATCAAAGTTTCAGTAGAACACAGAATAGAGTACTGCAACAATATCACCGATTTTTAAAGAATCAAACCAAACCTGTTCTCTCGCTTTTACCATGCAGAACACTACTGTAAAACTCTATGGACAAAGGCTGCAAAAGCCAGTAGTATCTGAACTCCTACATAAACTTTAATTTTGGCACTATAAATAAAAATGTTTTGAGGGAGAGGAATGAAAAACAAAGTGAGATTACTGACCTTTAATGTACTGCGGTTGCCAAGCAAGCAATCCTGTAGCACTGGTTCATATTTTTTCATCAAAGCATCCCAGTTATGGTCACTGACAGTAAAGCTACTTTCATAGCCTGAGGTGACAGAAGAGCCAGCAGATGCTGCATCTGAGGAATCTGTAGAATATGAAAGTGTTGCATCTACATCCGAGAGAGAGACAGTCTCACAGTCCTGTAATTTATCATTTACTGGGCTCTCATGTTGATGCAGCAAATCATCGCTGGACCTGGAGAAGCAACACCGATCTCCCAAGTGTTCACGAGTTTGTGCCACCTCTTCTGGCTTCTGCAGTTTTCCCTTGGTTTTGGGATGCAGAACAATCTCAGCTTCCTCCACAGCTGATTTGCCTTCAACTCCAGAGGCCGAGTTCAGTGAGATCTGTATGAAGCTGAAACTTGAACTAAAGCTATCGTGTGCACCAGCAGAATGAGAAACACCATCTCTGTTGGGATATTCACAGTTGTTATTCACTTCAGTCTGATTCAAAGCATACATATTTGGGGGTTTGCTCACTTCAGTGCTGTGGCTTTTCTGCCGTGTACAGCACACAGCAGAAGCTTCTCCTTTGCTTGGTGCAGCAGCAGGGCCGGCTACTATCACTGTCTTTTCTGACCGTGGACTGTTGCAACACGAAAGATTTCTGCAGTGTCCCAGCATATTTCTGGTAGTGGCCAGCGTTGTTACCCCATCAGCAGGAACTACAGCTCTACTCACTGCACTGCAGCGCGGGAATTCCAAGTTCTTCTGGCATTGTGTGCACGGAGCACAGTTCTCAGAGTCTCCACAACACTGCCTGCCACACTGGAGCTCTGCTGGGCTGAACCGTGCGCAGGCACCCAGGACCTGAAACTCGATCTGTCGCCGAGCTTCTGGCCTCATGTATCCAGGTCTTTTTGCCAGCTTCTTCTTACGAAGAGAGCCCGCAGGCATTAATTGCTGGTGATCATCTGGGGGAGGGAGAAAGAGTCAGTAAAGTGTTTCTGCGGTTTTCTAGGCTCAGCATACTATGGCATCTGAAAATAGTTGTTTCTGAAATTTCAAGCAGCGCATCGTGTTCCATTTCAACAAAACAAAGACACTGACCATACCGCAGACAGAGAACTCTGTGTGTATTCATTCACTTTCTAAACAGTGTGCATCTGCTTTAAGTGAACACACTAACAATCTTCTCCATCAGAACACAAACCTGGGTACAACAAATCACATAATCTTCCTTATTCACAATACCGCTCTGCTTTTTCATTCTCAACTTGCTTAGCAGCACGCTGAAGCACAGACTTGGCTTTAGTTTCTCTGATCCAAAATTATTTCAGACTTACAAGCACATCTAAGATAAGATTGAATCTGCATCCAAAAAGGTAAGAACCATACTCACAAAGAAACTTTGTTCATCACCTGTTGTTGCTTGTGTTCATATCCATGTTTTAACAGTATGAGTAGCAAGTGGTTCAGATCCTGCTGCCATAAGAGATGCAACTGTAACACCCTGTGGCTGCAGATGTCAGTGTAATGAGATACCATATAAATTGTTATTTAGATTTATGATACTACCTATTGTCCAAAACATGAAGTTAAAGGAAAAGCTTTGCATGCAGAACCATCAATGCTAAAAAACTAATACTTGGTAGCATTACTAAAGTATTAATATCATTAAGAAACAGCCTCTCCTTAATAACTTGATTCCCCTACATATACCTTATTTACATAGATGAAAAAATAATTTGCTGTTTGCAGAGAATAGAAAACCCAACTACAACACGCAAACAAGATTGAAAAATCACAGTGAAAGTTAAAAGTGGGGGATCAGAATGTACTGTCCTGTCCACGTCCTGTGCATTTTTATATACAGGTCATCGGTAAAAGATTACATGATGACAACTTTCATTTTCTCATGGATTTACTGCTAGTCAAAAGGTATTCCATTTGTCTGTCCTGCACAATGGGAATCAATGGGAATCCATGCTCTGCACTATCACCAATTTCGTAACACAAAAACCTATTGACTGGACCTATTTGCCAGAATCACCCTTCAAGGGGATCTGAAGCCTAGCTGAATTCTGCCCTCTATTAGCTGCCCTCTACTCACTGAAACAGAATCAGTTGGTGTTAGAAATATTTGTATCACCTACACAAAGCTCTTCCAAAACCACAAGTTGCAGATTTTTTCTTTGTATTTAACATTTATCTCTAACCACAACCCTGTGTCATTTTTTACATTGATAGGTATGTACATAATCTTAACTCCTCAGCAATTCCTAGCACAGGCCTCACACATACCTCACTATGATGACACCCTGTACAAGAAAAATAAGCATTACACCTGAAACTTCCCAGGAGAATTTTCCCAACATTCATTACATTTTCTCCAAATAGCCTTCAAAAAAAGCAATTTATACATTTTCCATATACCAGAAGAGTGGCACATCACACCATAGGACTGCAGATAAGTTTCTGTATTCTGCTTCCTATCACCATAAATTAGAATATCCCAGCTGTCTCTTACATTGTCTTTTGTCTGAGGGAAAAAAGCATCACAGAAATCAGAAGTAAAAAAGGTCATGGAGTCCATCAGCCCATCTACTATAAAAAGACAGTGAAATGATGTAGTGGGAGTAATTTAATAGAATTCTTAAACAGGAACCGTTCTCTGAGCAAGGGAACAAAAACTGAACTAAATGTTCTTTAGAATTTAATTCTTTTCGTTTACATACAAAACAACAGCCTAAATTTGACTTCAGCAGAAGAAATCAGTCATGCATAGAAAAGTCATTCTAAGACTGCACATACTTCACGGCCATTTAAAAAGGCCAGTAACCGGCCTTGTCTGTAAAAATGTAAAAGGTTCTCTGGTTTAATTAAGATCAGTTTAAAATTGATCTCACTAAATCACTATGAATTTCTAAAGCAGACATAATTACAGCCCTTTAAACACCAAATTTAAACTAAGCTAATGTAAATAAGGTTTAAATGGGCCAAAGCGTTAGATATTCACACCAAGTAGACTGGATGCAATTCTAAAAATTATTGGAGCCAAAAGGGTACAATTCCAGTATCCCGAAAGAGTTCACACACAGCCCACACATCTCTGTGCTCCTCACAAGGTTTGTGAGGTTTGCAGGTCACCTTCTAGACAGGTTTGGCATTCAGTTCCTTCATGGACCCCAGGTCTGTCTCTCGGTGAGTCCAGCAGCACAAATCACTCATGTGGATATCAGAGCAGACCACTGCCTGAGTAATACTCAAGATTATAGTCAGTCCAAGCCATGAGCCATCCAGAGGATGCCACAAGGACAGAGTTGCAGGTCCTTAACACCAATGCAGCTGCCCTTGAGCACAAAGCAGAGTGGACAGAGACAGGGCTGGGACCAACATGAACACAGACACTCACACCCTCCCCAAAAGAGAGGGGAGGCAGGGAGGGAGGAGGCAGCAGCCCCAGCCTGATCCCCAGCTCTAGCTAAAGAGCAGTCACAGTGTCCTCAGCCATCACAAAACCCAGCAGGAAGTTACTATAGCCCTGGGTGTACTGTTTGGGCATTGTTTACCCTTCTGCCATGTCCTTTTCTCAAGATTAGAATGACTTCAGTTATTTATTATCACACACCTGAAATTTAGTTATGTAGACTTTGTTTCTCTGCACAGCCTTCCAACCATAACTTGCTTTGTCTGCATGTCAGATAAAGAAACTACACTGAACCAATTCAGCAACTTGTTAAAAAAAAAGACAGGCTTTAAATTCTTCTTATAATTCTCTCCGTTTTACGAATATCAAATAATTGTTGGCAATTAACTACAAGATTATCAGAACGGAAGCAACTGAAGGCAATTTTAAAACCCTACACTATAGTGTCATGCATTGTATGAGACATGCACTTAGAAAGAGAAAAGTCACAAACAAAAGAGCCTTTCAACAAATCAACTTTTTGAAAAATGTATTTTACAATCTTAGAAGAAGATGCAACATATATTTTAAAGGCAGATATGTGCAAATTACTTCAAATTCAAATTATGAAAGCTCAGAAATATTCGTAACAGCTCTTTCACCACAGCAATCTTTCCTGATGACCAACATTTCATAAAAACTAACAGTTCAGATCCAGAGCAGAGGGGAAAAAGAAAACAGTCTACTGCTGTAAAGAAATGTTGTTCAAATCTTAGTTGCACCAGTAAGATGAAAGAGGGAGAGCTGAAGCCTAAGAGCATTTCCCACTGATGGAAAGAGCACATTCTCTTGTACCCAGTCTGATGCTAAAGGACAGAAGAACAAGTCATTCATTTTAGATTGTCAGTCTTTTCAGCCACAGAAGTGGCAGTTTAATTTTTTGATCAAATGTTCTAATAGCATCTGTGGATGAAAAGGTGTAAATACCTTACACTTTTGTTAAGTTCACTAGAATTTTATAGATCAGCACAGAAACTCTGAAGTGATCACCTCCTCACTCCTGCTTTAAGCATGCAACACAGAATAAATGCTTCCAAGCTCATTTAAGTTCTCTCTGAAAGTGAGAAATTATAGATGCAGTTTTAAAGATAGCTCAACTATCTGAATACACCTATATTATATACAGTTCATTTTTATTAGAATAACAAATTCATCTTCAGAGCATTTGTGGGTGGTAACTGATGTGGAGGAAAAGATATTTGGTCATATTCAAAGCCAACTATCAAAGCACTGCTCCCAGCAATTTCTGTAACGTTGCTTCTGTTAAGGAAGCCTTAAACACCTTCATCAAACTGTACACAAACAAAGTGAGTGAAATTAAAATATTATTTACAAACATACACATACAAGTGTTTAATCTATCAGGAACAAAAAAGAACCATTCCCAGGGTTTAATCTATCTGCCATGACAATAACCCTTACTGTTCAGTCCCTAAATCATAGAAATTCATAAAATGTTGCAGGTTCCTAATCAGTTATACTGTGACTCATTTACTGAATTTCAAAGATACCACTAAATATGCAAAATAAGATGGCACTGATCTCAACACAGCCTGTGTAGAAACAAACAAGCACCATCTCTTTGCACAAGTACGCTTTCAAAGAAAGCTACTTTTGAATAAAGACTTTCATAACTCTCAAAACGAAAAAGTCTCCCTTATCTTCTTACTGAGTGTTGACTATAGCTGTGGTTTATGTAGCATTTTATGAAGTGTAACTACAGAAGGCAAGAATGGCTGAGCTACATTATATTTGATATAATGATACAAATTATTTCCTCACCAAGGGTTCCTGTGATTTCTAAGGTCACAGACTGGGTTCAACTATTCAACTGTTATTTTTCCAAAACATCACAAATAACATTCTCTGAAGCCATTAAATGCATGTCAGTTTCTACTCTTTATTAAAAAACATTTCAAAGAGTTGTGCGTCATAGAAGCCAGAGTGTTCTTCTCTAGCCAGGGTTTAAATAATTGTGTTTTTATTGACACACTCACACAGTGCATGTCAACTGACTTGTTACAATCAAGCCACTTACCTCCTTAGTGCAGCAACTCATTTAAAGCCATTTGATGAAATTACAGCAGCTCTCTCCAGATTTAGAATCACATCAGCTGATACTAATATGCCCATCAAATGTTTCACACCTCGAGTAATAAAAAAGTAGTTTAAACCTGGTCTTGCCTTAACACTGAGAAAGAAAAAAAAATCTACCGGAAAGTAATTGATGCAACAAAAAAAACAGAAATATGCCTTTCTGATCTTTTCAAATTTGTAAATGTAACTATCCAACTTTGTGTAAGCATGCAGTTACACTGTGAAGGCTTGTTTGATAACTAAATCACCACCCTATGGCTGGCAACCTGAGAACCAAGGCTTGGCTACTACAGAAAATGGCATTCCTCCAAGCTGAATGAAAATTGCACCATCCAACTTCTCCATTGAACATTACAAGGAAACTCACTTTTTTGGTCTGAAAAGCAAGTGGCCAATTTCACTCTATAACAGCCAGCTGTGATGATTCAAAAAAGCAGGATAGCATAATACTGACAAAAAAAATGACATTTGCTCTTTTTGTTCTTATGCAGTCAACTATCGTTAGAGAAGTCACCAAAAAAAAAAAGTTTAGAAAAGCTCCAGGAAAGTCCAAGACCTTTGCAATATTCTTCAGTGTAATCCTGTTGCAGACATTCCTCACACTTCTCATTCTCCAGCTGTTATTACATCTCACTTTCCAAGTTCATCTCTGGTTGACAAGCCTCAGCCCAAACACTCTCCAAACTTTACACGACTCAGTGATACATTTCACCCAACCCACCAATACCTGTCTTGGACAGCTAAAACTGCCAAATTCACATCACCAACTGCCTTACACACCAGTTTTCAGGCTCCCCAGTCACCACTAACCCTACAGCCAGCTCAATGATCCATCCTGTCCACCACCTGCTGGACAACAAAACATTCCAGGGGAGAACACAAGCGGTCTGGAAAAACAAGCCAGTACCAGCACTAGGTGCCTTCAGCACAGTCAATAACAGAAGACACTTCCCCGAAAATATCCAGCCCAACTTTTTCCAAACCTGTGAGAATAATTCTTTTAAACTTACAGTTAAGTTACTCTCAATAATTTATCCACTTTCCAAAGAGGCAGATGGACACACAAGTTGAAAGCCTACAGAGAATATTCACAACAGAGAACTAATGCTTATTTCAGGAATTGGGCTGCGGGTGTGTGTAAGGTTTGTTCTTCTTCTTCCTGGGGAAAAACCCTTTTGTTCCCAGTTTCAATGAAAAAGTCTGTACAGGCAGTCCATGCAAATGTCTTAAGTGGAGAGAACACTCCGGTTCTTTCAGTCAAAATCTGACAACAGCTTTAAATATTACACAGAAATAGGGGAACAAAGATGTTTCATAGAAACTGTGAAGTTCTCTCAGGTCATTAATTAATTTGCAAATAACACTTAATGGGTTGCAGTCATATCCCATAAAAGTATTTCATCAAACACACATGTAAGTACGAAATTGGTACACAGCAGCCCATTCCAAGAATGGTCTATTTAACACACCACACTTCTCTTTCATCACTCTGTCTACAGAGTGACAGTGTGGATTCCCACTACTTCTGCTCAGTCAGATCATCTACAGCCAGACTCTAATATAAAACTCATCGGGGGGGAGGGGAGGGAAGAATTAAAAAAAAAAATGAAGTGTGAGAGCACATTGACAGCAGTCAATTTCTAATTCAAGCACAGTTTGAGTGCTCCAGCTTGGAGATTTGAATTTTTAATTTCACTGAGAGAGTGGGTTCCAAATTAAGCATCTGATGCACAGTCAGTCTGAAATCAGAATTGAGTTTACTGAAATAGAAAGTAATTTTCTCTTAACAGCTCAGTAGCGATCACATATAATGAAAATAAAACAACGTGGCAGTTTCTATATTGCCAGGGGTGAGGAGTCAGAATACTTTCAGCTTTACAATTTAATATCAAAGTCCCAGGACAAATGCTTCTCCCTTGCCTGCTGAAGGGAGTTCAGCTTGTAGCCCCAGTCAGGCTGTCAGATGTAACGCCCATGCTGTCTAGGCAACAATGGAGATGGAGTGGAGCTCCAGACGTCAGGAAAGCTGAGCACTAACTTCCCACAGAAAGCACAGCAGCTCAGGATGCAGATTAAATGCAAGATACTGCAAAAGCCAGGCATGGCCACAAACCGCAGTTACAGCAATGCACAGGACATGAGGTCAACCTGTAGCTAGGGGAGAGGAAAAAAAGTGGTGCTGGTCCCTCACTCTGCTCCCCTAAAAGGAAAGCCTCAGGGCTTTACATGAAGCCCTGCAACTCTTTGTGCTCTGGCAAAATTTCTGTACTCGGGTATCCTTTGCTCTTTCGCAGTAGCAGTTGTGTGGACTGTGCTTTTGCCAGCTGACAACAAATTGCCGCTCCGAGCTGTGAGAGGAAGGTTCTCAGCTGAATCCAGGAGGCACAGCCTGCAGCACCACTCTCCAGACCTCCACACCTACACAAGCAACTTCAGTTAATGCAAGTCCTTGCTCAATGCCAGCAGATTGCTCAGCATCACCCGTCTGCAGATGTTATAACCTGTGAGGGGTCAAACTCTGTGCTCCAGCAAGCAGAGTGCAGTTCGCTCCGAGACCTTCACTGGTAAGCAGGAAAGACACGTACGATACCCCTTTTGAGACCTTCACTGAGATTACAGACCTTTACAACCCCTGCCCACAGCTGTAGACAGACAAAACAGAAGCTGGAAGTTTGTTTTACTGGGCACAAGAACACAAAAGCAAAGACGTCAGCTATATCCTTTTCCTCTAGCATGGAGAAGAAAAGTAGGTTGTTCAGATGAAATTCTGAGATTATCTATGAACAGGCTATGAAAGAGGTATTACAGTAGATATTGCTGAAACTGCAGCAGAATACTTGACCGCAGGCAATAACACCTCTCTCCTAGCAGAAATCACAGCTCCTTCTAAATACACTGGGACAGAATTCACTCTGCCTAGAGCAAGTCAGATATCTTTTAAAAAATCTTTAAAAAGTTAACATTCCAGGAAAGAATAGAGTTTCTCCCTAGAAGGCAATGGCACTGAATAGTAGAATTCAGCAGATGTGGCAATACAGCATGACTACGGCATTCAGTACAGAGGATGAGAAGAAACAGCTAGAGAGCACTCAAAGGAGGCACCCACCAGCACCAGATGGCAAGCTCTCCCTATCTTCCCACGTAGGAGCCCTGGCACTAGAGGCCAAACTTGGTATTTCCAACACACATCACCAGGTACAGCAGGAACACTGAGATCCAAGCACCAGGCAGGAGCTGAGAGGAACCTCATGCACCTCAGACCCTGATGGGAGACTGAAGACTCAAAAGGAACAAAGCCTGTTCACACACATTCAAAAGCCATGGCCCCTGGAAGCAGACAAGGATCAGGGGATACAGTCAGCAGCAGCCAGTCAGACCACAGGCTCAGGGAGGACTTCAACACCGACAGATCTACTTGGACTGTCACTCACTCATTTTTGTCTGCATCCCAACTCTGCTGATACCACAGCACATGCTTGCCACAGTTCCCATCAAACCCTGACTTCTTTTACACCAACTTTGATTGCATTTCAATCATTGCTCCCCAGTTACTTCTCTCAAACCAAGAGCTCCAGAACTTTGAGCAAACTCTGGATAGGTCACACTTCACAGTCTAGAATGGTAACCATTCACAAAGCTCGCAAACAAAGTTCCAAGCCAGAGAGAGAGGCTCTCTTTCCCAATACCAATTTCCTCAATACCACCTCTCTGGTCTTTTCTAGTTTATCTTTTTGTCATGACCCTGGCACGCATAAGCCTCCCTCCAGCCCCCTTGACAGCATTTCTCTCCCAACACAAACAAGCATGTCTCAACTTACCTCCAAAAATCCTCCTCATATGAGCTTCCAAGCCCTCCAGCTCCTCAGCCCACCCCATCTCCTCCTAGGTGGAGAGTCTTCCTGCTTCACACTGCCCATCAGCAGGGCTCAGAAGTTTCTAGGCTTCCCCAGGTGCAACTAAAAGAAGCCCAGCCCCACTTCAGCTGTGTTCATTGATTTCAACGCTTCCCTCCAGTTGCTCTTTTGGCTACAGAACTTCAGACAGTTCTCAGGGTTTCATTTACATCTTTCACAGCACGCAGAGTTTGTACAACAATCTAAACGAAACCCCACTCTAAAGGCACACTGACTCCATTCATCCACTTTGCGATTATCTCAATGAAAACACTCTTGTGAGAGCCTCTTTCCCGTGACTGTAAATCACAGCTATTCATGTCTAGGAAAGCAAGACAATTACCTGTCACAATTTACTCTGACATTCTCCCTGGGCTAACATACATCAGCTCATGATACAGGCTACTCTTACTAAGTCATGCCTATGCTGCTCAACAAAAGCACAGACTTTTGCCAGAAGTTTTTTTTAACATATTTCTGTCACATGCTATTTTTGATGCACGTAAGTACTACTACCTTAATATCTGTCACCTTTCATTGAACCTTACCTCGCTGCTTTTATTACCAAAGTAAATGAAAGCACAGTATTAGTCTTCAAAGAAATTGCACCCTTATATGAGATAGTTTGTTTCTTGGGTGCCAAGGACTCTGTGGGATACTGCACTGAAACAAAGCCTTAAGTAAAATATTTCAAGTTAAAAAAAATAATGAGAAGTCAACACAAAAAAAATCAGACTGACCTTTCAAAAATATTCTCTGTACTAAAAGACTAAGCCAATGAAACAGTTTTTCAGGTCAACATATTCCGGATTCGTCTTAGCATTTTAAGTGGATAGAAAAGGTGCAGAATGTACCATATGGTGTCAAACACACACACCTGAATAGATCTGCTTCCATAACAAAAAGCTTGGCAGAGGAAAACACTGAGTGCCATGCAGACTGTTTTCCAAAATAAATACAGACCATTAACTCATTACTTCCCATATTGTTTGGGCTTTTTAAAACTTATTTTTTACTTTAGAAAACCTGAAGTCAGAATCCAGGATTAGCAGGGTCCCACGCAAGGTAGCTCATATGCACATACCCCTTTCAGGTGTATGGGACAGGTCCCTGTATAATAATCATGTAGTAGCAGCAGCAGGGGATTTTTTTTCCCCGTTTCCTTCAGGTTTACACGTAATACTCCTGACAAGTGTTATTATTAAGAAGTAGCAGGCAGAACTGCTGTAGCTTCCTTTCAAGGAAAGCAATACAATTTCAGAGATATTTGATCTCCTCAGTTCTGAGGTACAGCAGAAATCTGATGCACTGCTTTCTGGTTAAAGCAGACCATGTGAGAAGCTACACAACTTCTCCCAGACACAAAGCATACCTAAGACAGAACAAAGGATTAACACAGGACTCCTGAAAGACAGCTAAGTATTTTCACCATCACAATACACCTTAAGCTTTGTATCTTTAGAACTCCTGTCTTCATGGAAAAGACTGGAGATTTAAAACCAGCACTTGGATAGAATTTTACCTTTATATTATCTAAACTATCAAACTTTAGGAGTCTCAGGTCCCCTTGAGGCAGATCCTGCAACAATGCTATTTCATCCAGGGAATTTTTTACTGGGAACTTCAGATTTAACTTGGATTTTCACCAGAAAGCAAATGCAAACACCATATTTAGAGGACTCCTTAATTTGTCTATAAGGATTTGCACCTGTCTATATTTTTGTACTCAAAATCTAAACAAATCTATACTAATCCACAGATCTGAGACTGGAAAATATATTTATTAAATATCTGTGTCAAGTAAATCTACTAATATAATCTACAGACACAAATAGTTAATTGACAGGCTCCTTTAATTACTGAGTGAAATGGTGCTACCTTTATGCTGGAACCCTTTTATTTTTTTTTCCTGACAAGGCAGAAAGGAAAACTCATGGTATTTTGAATGTACTTATAGAAGTTTCACAACCTAGAAGGCATCCTCTCTCTAGCCCTCTGTGAGCAGGAACACCTTGCATGACTAGCCTTACAAAAACAAAGAGGTGACAACAAAACTGTGAGAGATACTAAGAAGACACATGGATTTTCATTTCTGTACAATAAAACTGTCATAGTGCTTTACTGAACAAAAACATATGACATGTCTTAAATTACCTTAAAGTCTGAGTCATAAGGAAGGACTCTGTACCAGAGAAAACCACGAAGGCAGACCTAGGAACATCTTTAGTGTTAGAATGCCCTCTTTGGGTATAAAGATATATTTGCAGCAACAGTAAATTCCATTAAGTACAGTGCTATTTTATGCTACAGGAAGGAAAGCAAATCAAAGAATGCCAAGTGTGCTACTCAGACTTCTAAAGATGTTACCCTAATTACCCTCGACTAGTAACAATGTTCTGAAGATGCCGCATACCAATAGTGAGGATAATAACAATCCATACACAGGAGTGCACAGGGACAGGACAAGAAAGAGATGGGCATAACTAAAAGTAGGAAAGGTTCCAACTGGTTACAAAGAAAAACCTTTTCACCCTGAGGGCAGCCAAGAAGTCAAGCAGGCTACCCAGAGAGGCTGTCATGTCCTTGGAGATTTTCAAGGCCCAACAGGATATAGCCCCGAGCAACCACATACAACCTTAGAGTCAGTCCTGCTTTGAGCAGGGAATGGAACCAGAGATCATCTGAAGTTCCCTTGAACACAAACTATCCTATCATACCTGTCAAATTTAAATTGAAAAATTTAAACTGAAAACATGTCTCATGTTTTCAGTACTCCGCTAGTTAACCACACCTACAACAAAAGTTCAGGAGTTTCATCTGTGGAGATGCAGCCAACCTTGCAAGAAAGCAAGTTATCTGATTCGTAACTCCACAAAGGAGTCACAAGGAAGTTGGCAAACAATAGTTCCATCACATCCTGGGAGATGGAAACAGCTGACTTTCTACAAATAAAATTAAGAATAAAGTTTAATACTAGAAAGAAGTAAGTTCTCAAACAGCATTTAAGCATCCATCATCCACAGAGAGAGAGAAATCACAAGCTTTGCTGATGGTCAGGGCCTTAAGCAAGACATATCCAGTAAAGCATAACAACACAGGAACTCCAATTGTTCCACAGCAGCAGGTCTTTACTACTTAGCTGGTGATTAAATGATGCTCATGAGCATCACTTAAATGTCACTTTGATCTACTGTAGTTATTTCACAAAATCTTTATTACTGAGGCTTTTTTATTGGCTGTACAAACATTGGCAAGCATTTCTCTTTGCTATATTAAAAATTATTTTGATACCTATTCCTAGGCTGCCTGCCAACTGGAAGACAAGATGGAGCCATCTGTGAGACTACAACTCTCTGAAGACACTTGCCTTTCAAAAACATAATCCCTTAAATGGTGTCAAGGGCATTACACACAAAAAATCTAACGTCACATCTGAACAGCTGCAGCAAAACCTGCCTCTCACACAGATTTCTCAGCAAAGGAAGGAGGAAGATCACCTCTGCCCAGGGAATACTGCCTCTACCCTATCCAGTCCATAAAGTCTAATTATGACATGAGCATGGAAAAAGTCACACCTGAATACTCTGCCACACAGATATATCAGGCAGCTATAACTGTGCCAGAGGTCTCTATGTTCTATATAGATACAGCTATTTCTGTATCTCTTCTTTCTTGCTTTGGTTGAAATTTAAGGGATTTCTGGGGCTGGTCTCTTTCTTCTTCCACTACTTAGCAATGTTGGTGCTCAAAACATGTACACAGGTTGCTACCCAGAATTTCTTATGTCCTCTGCACTGTCTTTACCTGGTCTGTTCAATTTTTATTATTATTACTGTTGGAATTATCCCCTACTTGCATTGTAATCCTTTTAAAAACCCTTCTCATATTTTATATCATGATATTCAAGCCATCAGAGATCACTTTTAGACAGCTACCATGTAGGACAATTATTCCTAACAGTCCTCGAAGAAAGCCAGCAACCCCATGTATTTCTTGTGGTTTGTACTGAACAGTCATACTGGCCTCTCAACATTAAAACCACAGCCACTCTAAACTTGCTAAGGCCACACTTAATGCCCAGGCTTCCAACTTTATGCCTAGGCAAAGGACATGGAGTTTCACTAGGGCGTGGCGGCACACAAAGTTGTAACATGCGAAGCACGTGTGCATCCAGATCCAGGAGAAAAGTCTGGACTCTCATCAAGAAATTCAGTGTCACACTAAAGTCACCAGAAACACAGCTAAAGGGTTGCTACTCAGCATGGTCACTATTCATAACAAAGCTAAATTATTTTAAAATAATATTAAATTAATTCAGAAAATGAATGGCATGAATATACACCACCTACTTAACCCAAAGATGGAAAACCTTACTACCTGCACTCTAGAAGAGAAACAGAAGGCCTTGAAGAACAGAGCAAGCCAGTAGGTTTCACAAAGGGTAACCAGAAGTCTCATGGATTGTTCTTCCCAAAACAGCAACATTGGTTATTACCTCCCAGTCCTACCTCATACAGAAAAAGATGGTAACAAATGTACTCCTAAAAACTACATCATAACTATACTCACGGTGGGCAGAAGGCATCTCCTTGGCTAACATGAAATGGATCCTAACTTGACCCAGGAACAGATTGATCCCATGGAAAATTCTGTCATCGGCAAAAGCCAGCGCCACAGCAGAAAAATTCTCAATTAGCTAAAAGAACAAATAACCTGTTGGTAGTGCTCACTGCATACAAAGAAAGAAGTGGAAGCTGATATTTTCTTACCTTACAGCAATCTGAGACCCCTGACAAAACTGGATTTTCCCCTGTCTTCGTTCTCACAGGAAGCACACATCCAGCTCTGATGCACTGCTCAGAGGAAACCATTAACTGGAGCAGCTCTTCTCTCAGCCAAGTCTGTACAAGGCCCCAGCAGACCACAAGCACAGGAACACTACAGCAGCTGTCTCACCATGACCATGTTCAGGCTCCCCAGGGAAAAGGGAAACACAATACCTGCTGATTATTAAATAGTTTGGGAGCAAAACCACAGAGGATCAGCTTCTTCATACAACATTGACCAGGCCCTTCTCACACAATTTCAGTGAGGGTCTCCTCAAGATTTTCACTGCTCTAAGCAAATAAAAACACACTCCTAAACAAGGATTCTGGCAGGATTGGAGCAAAGTTTCAGCTTGGTGCCCTGCTAAAACAGTGCTGTCCCACTGCAGTGGCGGCATAGCCTGGGACCATCCAGGGTGTCCAAGACAATCTCATGCCCCTGAGACCCCACACCACTGCTGAAGTACAGAGGTCAGCACCCTATCCACATCACTCCCACTGGAGACACAACAACCAAAAAGACGTTAATACTAAGGAACTTTTACTACAGCAATATAAAATACTACCCAACTCAGTAGTTGTCTGTCACACCCTCCCGAGACTGGTGTGCCTATGGCTCTTCAGGAGCAGCGCTGGGAATGCAACACAGCCACAGCTCAGCCTGAGCTATTCGTGCACACAGTGACAGGTTAATGCACTACTCATTCAATGGAAACAGCCAGGCCCCAGCAAGCAGCTGTGCTGCCCATTTCCTCATCACCTGGATCTCCATGGGCCATTAGCAACAGGAAACACCTGGAACTTAGACCAGCACAGTGAAATTCAATCTCATCCCTGCCTCAGTAACCATCCTGGTTCAAAATTATAACAGTGAATGGAAAGCTCTTGTCCCCAAAGCCATGCTCTCCAACAAGGAGGGGAAACTCAGTTTATGCTATCAGCCCAGTCCTTGCAACAAAAAGTTAAATATTGTATGGAACTGAGGCTGCCTCGATTTACCACCCCTGAACAGGATCGGGGATGTTCCTTCCTTGGAACCTCGTGATGTTTCCCTGAAGTAAAACAATAATGTGTGGAGGAAGGGGAACAACCAACCACAAGAATTACACAGACATAACAAAAAGGAAAAGCCTGTGGCTATAAGCATGTGGCCTTGCAAGTAGTCTCCCACAGCACCACTCCAAGTGCCTGCATATCTGCACTAATGATAACCCATAACACTAAGCTGGTATGTCAGTGGAAAGGATGCTCACCAACATACCAGAAACAAAATACTCTAAGTATCCCACTAAAACAGCAAGGAAGCAACTTACTAGTATGAAAAAAACTATTCTTCCCCTTCCCAAGGTCTCTGGAGACTTGATGGCTTTCCAAAAACAAAACAAGAAGACCCTAAGAATGGTTTCCTTTAATGCTTAAAGCATATTTTTCAGGCCAAAAGGCCTGACTGTTAATTTAAGTTCAAACTGCTGTCAGATAGATGAGCTAGGGACTATGGTGCTCACCCTATTAATCAACAAAGTCGTGAAGCCATTGACAAACTTTTTATCTACAGACACATCCAAAACATCACTATCCTCTGATTCTAAATTTTCCCTTAGTATTATTATTCACCATTAAGCAAGGTCTTGAAAAGCTACACCAATGCCACATGCCTCACCTTACACAGATCTGGAGGCTTTCAAAACAATTCACAAAATCTAATTATATCAACTCCCAGTTCCTGCCTCTCCCACAGATACTAACCCTTTCATTCTTACTTAATTTTGCAATGCTCACCACCAATCTCTTGACTTTTTGCTCCACAGGTTGCCTCAAGGTTTCCCTACTAAGAGATTTTCCTCTGTAATGGTTTCCTGCCCTGCTGACCTCTCAGCCCAGCAAAGGAAAACCTTCAACCAGAGCACCCTCCAAACATCCAACTCTTCAGCCATTGCAGAGACAGGGGAAGTTCACATACACAACATTCAGCCTGCACTTAGTTTCAAGGAGCTCCTTTTCCCACACAGCTCTTTCCCAAGGAGGTTCTATAGTCTGAGCATACATACAGTGTGTTTAGCAAATTTCTGTTCACTTGTAGTTCTGACTTGGTTGCTCTTTCATTCAATCCATAAACACAGGTAGTGCACACAACTTTGAAAGTAAAGGAGCTAGCTAAGCACTACTAAGAAAACATTTTCGACTTTCCAACCCTTATTCTAAGTACACTAAGTTACTTTTCAAGGTAAAATCTACTTTATTTGGGGTTTTTTACACTTGTCACTGTTATGCATAAACAGAATGACAGAGGGCAAAAAGAGCAGAGTAACAAGACAATTTACCCTGACACCAGGGTAACACAACTAACGCACCTATTTGTAAGGCAGCAAGAGAGGAAGGGAGGAGACGGTGAGAAAAATCAGAAAGTGCCATTGATCATACTCATTAGACAGCTGGGTCCCCATTAAAAATATATCACACAGAGATGATGAGAGGTGTTCTGGAAGGAAGCTTGGCTGTAAGATGAAGGAGGGTCTGAAACACAGCAAGCAGCATTTTACAGTACATACAAACGGGAGGCAGAATCCAAATTCTGCAAGTCCCCAAGGAATCACACCAAACAAAGAAACCCTACTTGAAGCAAGCACATGATCTCACTCCTCTGCCTGCAGACTTCAGATTAGTCATTAAGCCACTTCATATTCTCAGCATCAATAAATAGGGAAGTAACTCCACATCAATAGCTAATTCAATTTCCATACTGAAAACTCCTGTTTAGCAAACAAAGTATGTGCATAGCAGATCTCAGCTTCACAGCAGCAGTAGCTAGCAGGCTTGATAAAGAAATAATTCTCCCTGAAAGCATTTTTCAGGTGAGTTGTTAATGGAATCTGTGCAAGAGAGAGAAAGGAGAAGAAAAAAGAAGATTACATGGTTAAATAGTTAACACTACCCAGAATTAAGGAAACACCTTCAAATAAGGATACTACCGTGCCTAACATAGGCACAGCAGCCTTTGTTCAGTGCCAGAGGGCCAAGTTTTTCCTCGTCTGACTGCTGGTTTACAAAGGGCGCATTCATTCCGAATACATAAGGGTTTTGCAGCAGTTTTCCTCCAAGAATATTGAATAGTATTACAACACACCCTGGGTTCAATCCTAATCTAAGTGACACAAGCATGAAAGGGCTGTTTTCTGGAAAAAGACATGAGATGCTAAAGATGAACTTGGAAATCACTATGGCAACTCTGCAGGTTCCTTTCTGTTCACCTTAGAGGCCGATACTCCAAAGGAGGTAGGAAAACCTCTTTCCACAGGAGCTGTTAATATGCATTATGGCCAAAACCAGAAAAGGTCACAGCCTGTCTCCACTCAATTAGAAAGACAGTTTGTTCAAAGAAACACCATGCTAAAAGGGGGGGTGGAAATCATAACTCCCAAGGAGCACTCGTGAGGCGTCACACACTCGAGTAAATCTCACTTGAAAGGTCAGGTGGTTCAGTAGCTGTCAAAGGCCCAAGCTAAGGCGCGCAATAAAAGCCTAACCGAGTGTGCCTAATTTGTGAACAAAGTCAGAATTAACCTTTAGGGTTTTTGCTTTTGTCAATACAAAACATTGTTTGCAGTGCTTTCCGTCCTCCTGTTCATCACAATTAATTTATCCTGGTGCTAATAAATCCTCTTTTCTTACATGGACCCACTATAATTGCACCAGCAGCAGCTTAGGCCCAAAGTTTTGACTTCACTTTACTCAAGAGAACAAAGGATGATTTATCTAGATTTAAAGAGGGAGGAAGCCAGTGGCAATACAATACTTGCCTCTGACTGTTCTCTAGAGTGCTGCTGCACTGTAATCATCAGTGTCGTGTAGGAGAACATTCCATTTCCAGTGCCCAGTCTCAAGGACAGCTATATAGAAAATCGGTAACTCTGATAGTATCAAGCACTGGGAAGAAAAAAAATACGTAGTTGGACATGGTCCCAATCTCAAGTGTACAAAACACTGTGCATAAGCATGTGGGGGTTCTTGTACATCTGCTCAACTTGCCACGATCACAATATTTTAAGTAACCACAAATGCCTAAACTCAGCCATTTTTTTCCTTTAAATCAAATATTTATTTTAAACACCCTTATTTTTCAGTTTCATAAAGACCTAAAAGCCCTACGAATAGTAAAAAATGTACTGTAGCTTCAACTGGAAAACCACCATCAGTGCCTTCCTAGAACGAATCACAACAATTTTAACTTCAGCAATGAGATGGGGGAATACTCACACAAAGTAATTAAAGGCACTTTAGTATTTAAACACCAAGAAAAGTTTAATAAAGTAAAACTTCTCCCATTTTCAGGAGTTACTGTAAGGCCAACAGCAAATTAGCAATTAAGGGAATCAATACAAAAGGACAAAACCAGAGATAATGCATTCCAGTGGACTTCACTTACTTCTTTGAAAACTGTCACTGCTTTTAATTACCCGCAGCACTTGCTGGTCAACCTTCTGCAGCATGTTTTGTGAAAGCCTTTATTATAAAAGCATTTCACTGCAGAACTCTTAAATGGCTATTCAAAAGCATAACAAGAAGTTACTTGAGCACTTGTACACAAAGATTAGTGTGGATTATCAAAACAGGAATTAGCTGTTTTCTATTAAACTGTTGGCAAGGACAACTGAAGCGTATGCAGAAAGTCTTGGTGGACTCATGGATCTGGGAGCAACACGTATCCCAAACAACCCAAAAGACAGCAGACATATCCAGTGAGCCCTGTGCATTTCTTTCCCACTTGTCCTGGGAAAGGTGAAGTGGGTTTTTTTCATAATTTCCCCATGGCTCCAGCCTTTTGCCAGCACTAGTGTTGTCAATGAGGGCAGCTCCAGCTCGGACCAGCTGATTGCTGCTGCTCTGAGGGAAGAGGAGAGCAGTTCATCCACATTAGAGGTCACCATCTCATAAAATTCAGCTATTTATGAAAGCACATACACACAGAGTCTCTCCTGAGATGGCAGCTTCCTTTTTCTTCCTTAAGCCAGGACTGGAGGGACCATGTGGGTGACTTTTCTAAGAGCACCGTTACTTCTCCCTTTGCAGTTGGTTATTAAAAATTTAACAAATGAATTGTACACCTTTTTATCAATGTAACTGCACTCACACTGGCTCAAGTGAAATCAAAGCATTTTAATTTTGTCACTTAAAAAATAATAGCTATGTTATTTCAAAGTTGCAAGATTGTTTCTTAAGACTACGTTTACTATGAAATAAATGCCAACATCACCGCAGGCTTAAAAAAAGACAAAAAATCCTAAAACTTTCGGACTGTGAAATGAAAGATACAGGTTTGTTTTGGGGTTTTTTTGTTATGGGGGCGAGGGGGGGTTGCGAAAAAAAAAAATAGAAGAAAAAAAAGAAAAACACCAACTACATTCTCCCCATACTCAACACGACTCCCAAGAGCTGCCGATCCTCCCAGCCCGAGGGCAGCATCCAGCCGAGCCGCCCGGCCCCCCCAGCGGGGAGAGGCGCTGCCGGCCCCGGCCCCCCAGGGGTCCCCCGCGCGTTCAGAGGCGCCTCTGGAGCTCTCGGGCCGGGCACCCC
>VZRZ01008641.1:1328042-1375050 GCA_013398175.1 Climacteris rufus
GCGGGACCGGCTCCAGGGAGTGGTGCGGGCGGCGGAGGGAGCAGTGCGGGTCCAGGCACGGTCCCGGGGAACAAGGGTCCTCCAGGTTCCCGCCCGCGCAGGGGTCTCAGCCTGTCCGGGCTCTGCTCCCGCAGGTCTGCTAAGTTAGGAGGCGAGAGGAACCACGGCTCGCTGGGATTCTGGCATTGCTTTCCGTGTCAGATACTCACTGAATTTAGCAAGACGTGTACGGTTATTATGGTATTCATTGGCTCCAAGTAGCCATAAACAACCTGGAAGCAGGACTGCAAGCGATACTAAGCAAGTTTGCAAATGATAAATATTGGGATGAGCTGTTGACTCCCTCGGAGGCAGCGAGGCGCTGCAGAGAGAACTCAACAAATTAGAGGGCCGTGCAATCACCAACTGTTTGAAGTTCAACAAGGGCAAGTGCCTGAGATTCTGTACCTGAGATGGGGCAACCCTGAGTGTACAGACAGACTGGGAAATGAGACACTGGAAAGCAGCACCATGGAAAGAGAGCTGGGGGTCCTGGTTAACAGAAAGTTGAACTTGAGCCAGCAGTGCCCTGGCAGCCAGGAGGGCCAACCCTGTCCTGGGGGCATCAGGCACAGCATGGCCAGCCAGGCAAGGGAGGGGATTGTCCTGCTCTGCTCTGCACTGGGGCAGCCTCACCTCCAGTGCTGGGGGCAGTTTGGGACACCACAATGTAAGAAAGACATTAAGCTCGTAGAGAGCATCCAGAGGAGGGTAGTGAAGATGGTGAAGGGCCTTGAAGGAAAGCTGTATGAGGAACAGCTGAGTCTGTTCAGCCTGGAGGAGACTGAGGGGAGACCTCATCACAGTGTACAACTTCCTCGCGAGGGGAAGCAGAGAGACAGACACTGATCTGTGCGGTGACCAGAGACAGGACCTGAGGGAATGGCCTGAGTTGTGTCAGGGGAGGTTTAGGTTGGATAGTAGGAAAAGGCTCTTCACCCAGAGGATGGTGTACACTGGAACGGGCTTCCCAGGGAAGTGGTCAGAGCACCAAGTCTGACAGAGTTCAAGAAGTGTTTGGACAATGCTCTCAGGCACAGACTGTGACTCTGGGGCTTGTCCTGTGCCAGGCCAAGGATTGGGCTTGATGATCCTTGAGGGTTCCTTCCAATTCAGAGCCTTCTGTGATACTGTGAGTTCTATGTATGAATTTTCATTGCTTTTGTATGACTCCACTTATCTTGATTCACAGATCATTTTCATTTTGTTGCAAGGTGCTATCATTTATATCTATGTATGGATTTTGGCTGGGATAAAGCAAATTTTCTTCATAGTAGCTTATAACTGCCCTGCCAGTGAGCAGGCTGGGGTACACAAGAAGCTGGGAAGGGACACAGCTGGGACAGCCTGACCCCAACAACCCAAGGGATATTCCAACCCATATGTCCACATGATGTCAGCCCTACAATAAAGGTTGGGGGAAAGGAGGAAGAAGAGAGAATGTTTAAATTTTCGGCATTTTTCTTCCAAACTGTCTGTTATGTATGATGGAGCCCTCCTTTCCTGGGGTAACTGAACACTTGCCTGCCCATGGGAAGTGATGAATTAATTCCTTGTTTTGTTTTGCTTGCACACCTGACTTTTGTTTTACCTATTGAACTGTCTATGCCTCAGCCCATGAGTTTTCTCACTTTTACCTTTCTGATTCTCTCTGCATAAGGATTAGCTGCCTACCAGAATTAACCCTTAATATATAGCAAATAATTCAAATCCTTTTTCTAAGATCGCTGTACCTTTCCTGAGTCTGTCCTCTTGAACTTACATATCATTGGAACTACATGAATTTCTGCAAAAAATCCCCTTTCCTGTTTTGTGTTGTAGGCAATTTTAGTCCTCCATCATTTCCTGTGTCTCTTTTCCCTAGTTAACACGTGCTTCACCTTTTGCTATCCCTAGTATTTCTCCACTTACAGTTTTCTTTCTAATGTTACCCATAATTACAAGCTTTATATAAGCTTATGACTGTCCACTGACTGCAGCTTTTATTAACTTTGCTAAAAAAGTAGTGCCTGCTTCACTCATGGATCATCATATCCACTATATTAACCATGCACACAAAATCACTGTTTTTCAAGATGACCTCCATCCATCCTAGTGCTCAAGAATGCTCCTTCCTTCTCAGATGCAGGAAATGCAGCTATAGGTTAAATATACCATCCTGTGCACAAGGAAGTTTTCACAGCATTCAAAACAGTTGCTAAAAAAAGCCTAGGTTTATCTAACAACTGTCATCTTACTCATTTTCTCTAGTTTCAGTCCATTCACGAAGAAATATGTGGACATGCTATGGGAGCTTTGACCTCTTGTTCCAGTCTGTGCCTTTCCTGACTTGTGAGAGAAGACAGTGAGCAGCTGTGCCTCACATGCCAAAAATAGCCACACATCCTTCTCCTTCTTCCTTCAGCCTTGCTGCAGTGCATTTGATTCAAGTGATATCAGTGCTGGCTCCAAACAGCCAGAGAGAAATTGGTTGTAAACAGGCAGCTGTATGGGTACAGACAAAGGGCCCATATAGCACAGCCTTGCCTCCACCTCAGAGCCAGGGCAGTTGTCTCAGCAAGAGCAGGAACAAGGCAGCACACACAACACTTTCCATGTGGGCTCTCCACCAAGGTCTGCTCAGGGTCTCCTCAGCTCACTTTGGTTTGTTGAGTCAGTAGCCTGCAGTGGCTCTCACACTCTACAAGGGCTTGCCCAAGTCCCCCTTAAGCCTGCTTCAGTTTTGGCCCACACAGCATATGTGGTTTGATTGCCCTGTTATTCAACATCCCAAGGTCCGTCTGCACTTCTTTGCAGCCAGCTCTTCTTCATACTACCTCAAATAACTCCGCAGCAGCAGCAGACTTGTTTCAGCTGCTTATATGTTGAACAGCAAAGGTTCAAGAGACACTAGTCAATCCAAAGCTACCAAAAGGTACCTATTCTCTAAACAAATATTCAAAAGAAGTAGGGTATACTCAGGAAAAAGACCTGCTAATGAGTTCTTTCCATTTGTTCTGAATCTACTGGGAGAGTTAAAGTTTATTCCAAAACCTCATCACTTCTGCATGACACAGAAGGGCATACCTAACAGTGGATATTATAATGCTGTCTTCTAATTTAGTCAGGAGAGAGCCAGAGCATTTTGCTATTTCTTAATTTCCAGTTTTCATAATAATGGCATATACAGGCACAGCTGCCAAAAGAAATGGTCCTGCCTGCTCCCTCCACTACTTCTCCAGTTATGCCTTCTTTCCTTCCCCCAAGCTACTGCATAGTTTGTGCTGACAGGAGAGTTTCTTTGGCTCTATGGTGAACTAGGAACAGATGTGGATTTAAAACTTTTTTTTTCCCTCTAAAAACTTTTCTGTGCTTGAAAGCAACTGTGAAGTTACAGCATTACATGCAGATCAGAAATCCCACCAAATTTTAACAAACTCTCTCTATACTGAAGGCAGTGCTGCTGCCTCTTCTCAAACATCTTCCTGAGTCCTCATGCAAGCTCCAAATTGACCCCTGTTTTCCACTGCTTGTCTTGGCCTCTCAGCTTCTCATTATCTACACATAGCTGCTTCTTTGTGTGGTACCTTCGCTTCCAATTGACATCAGTGTGTGAGAGCTCCCCCCTGCACCTGCTGCCTTAGAGAGCAGATTTCCTGTAGCTCTGTCCCTTACGACCTCTGGTTCATCTCATAGCTCAGCTGCACACTCTGCCTTTCTTCTTCTTGCATTCATCTTTGTTTTTTCACTCTCTGCCCCATCACTACTACACCAGAGACTTTTTCTGTTTCAGTAGTAAATAATGTATTCATCAAAACATGCTGCTGAAGGGAAGCCAACTCTATTTGCAAATTCAAGACAAATTTAAACAAAAAAGGTTTTGCCTGGCATGAGAATGAGGAAATCCCAGACATGTTAGACTTACTTGTTTTTATCTCTTCAGGATCAAGACATCTTGATCTTTTTAAGCTGGGCTCACATGTGGCACAGCAGCATCTATCACAGAGCAGAAGAGCGAAAAAGCATCATGATCATGTTCTAATATGGATTTTTTTTCAAGCTATTCTCATCATCTATCTTCCCTTTAAAAACCATTTGGCACCTTTTGAAGCATGACTGCAGCATGGACTGAGGAAGCTGCAATGAGGTGGGAGCATGGGAAGGGGTGGCTGGTGCCGAGCAGCAGCACGAGCAGGGCTAGCACAGACCACAGTGACATGGAGGCTGTGCCCGTGGGAGGTACAGCAGCCAGCCAAGCTCCCATATCTCCCCAGTAGACTCAGGACAAGGGATGGTGATAACCATGGCTAGCCAGGAAGCTGGGAGACAGCAGCTCAATTCAGTGGTTTACTGTGGCCAAGGGCTCCTGCTGCCCTCTGCAGAAGGGAGAACCTGGCCCATACTTTTCCATTGCCTGGTCCTGCTGGAGCCACAATCTGTAAGCTGCTTCCTTTGCACCTGCATACCCTCACAGCTTCACATCATCACTTTTTATTTCCCCTTGGTAACATCTTTTGCAGCAGAAACTGTCTTTCAAATTCCTTAATTTACACACAATTGTCCAAAACCAGAAGAACTCATTTAACTTTCGGTAGTGAAGTTCATCATCAAATGATTGTTTTCCATCAAAAACTAAGAAAAGCCAGGGTATTTTGGAGCTAATCTGCAAAGAACTTCTGAACATACACACTTTTAGATCATCCACAAAACCAAAGCAAAAATATTTTTGCAGAGCTTTAATCAGTGCTGAGGTCAGATATACCATCATACCCTATCCAAAATGAGATGTTCTAAATTTGTGCTTTAGTTAATTCTGTAGGTACTTACAATACTTCTGGAATATGCTTTGCAATCTGATTAGTATAAAGGTAATCTTCATAATAGATAGGGAAGTAAAATAAATCAGGGTGCATAATGGGAACGGTAAAAGTACCAGACTCAGTTATTAAACCACAGAACTCTTAGAGAATTCAGCTAAGCCAGGATTTTGTCAAAAAAAACCCAAACAAACAAACAACATTTTAAACAAACTCATGTAAATCTGAAAAAAAAAAGATGAGATTTTAATGTGATTGTTGTTACAGGTGAATGCATTTCACTTTACAGAATCACCTGTTTCACTGTTCATCTGTAACTGTAGCAGAGCAGCTGTTGGGCTTTACTGGCATCATTTTGTGTTCCTGTTCAAAAGATAGTGACTCAACTGGGGTCAGGGTAGACTTCAAAACAAGAGTAAAGCTGATAGCTCATTATCACTCAATTCAAAATATTTATGGGATTAATAATCATATATTATGGGTAACTCAAAATGTTTGAAGTCCTAATCCAGTGGTTATACAATTCAAAAGTGTTAAGCCTTTCGCTGTTTATTTTGACTGAATGACTTCCCATAAATTTAATTTAGTCCAAGAAAAGAATTGAGTTTCCCTAGAGATACCTGATCACTAGCAAACAAGCTGAGGATTCATGTTGCTCTTCTGCAGGCTTTAAAAATGGATATTACTCATAGTAGTGTGAACTAGCCATAACTCTACATCAGTAGATCAGCTAAGAACTGTGAGAAACAAAACAGGACCACTGGTGACTTAAAAACCAGAATGCACATATTTTTCTCATCAACTGTCCTTTTTATTGAACATATCCCCCCAAATCCCAAATTACCTCAAATTTATTTCTCACACTCTTCAGTATCTACTGCATGTCACAAACTGGGATTTAAACATTGCATTATAGCCACTAAGTAAACAAACATTCCTGCATTAATTTTTCTTACATCTGGATATGGAATTATTTTCTATTGAGCTGTCATTGCTGCGGTGGGTTTTTTTCATAGCACGTGTGTATTTGGATTTGAACTTGTCATTATTTGGCTGCAGCGTTCATTTAAATAAACCTTACTCCTTTAACACGTCATCTTACCCATGCGATGGTCATTGTATACTTCCGTTTTCATGTGTGGGTTGAGTGGATCCCATGGAGGGCAAGGCCTGGTGTCTGGGCCAAAGTTCCTCACAGACACCTCCCTCCTGCCCAGGGCTGTGGCAATGGCTCATCCCGTCCTGCAGTGCTGGGACACAGCCGCTCTCATGCCCTCCCTGCACTCCGATCACTCCCTGCCTGACTGCGTCAGTGCTCCCCCGTGTCCTGCTGCTGCTGTGCTGCAGGTGGAAGCGCCGCCTGTGGGGTGAGGCTGTCGCATGCCCACAGCTGGTGGCCACGGCTGCTGTCCCTGCAGGAGTGCTGGGCCCTGACAGGGAGACTGCCCTGGGCTCTGTGGGGGCCCTCAGAGTTGCTCACATGCCCAGCCACGAAGAGCATTTCTTAGCTTTGGCAACAAGATCCCGCTGCCTTTATTTTTCCCATTTTCATGCCAACATATCTTATAAGTGTAGGATCACTTAAATAATGTATTCAGCAGAAACCCACTGTATTAAAAGTTCTGATATGTAAAGCATGTTCCCCACATGCCAGAAATCCAAGGGGTACTGGAGCAGGATTGCCATCTGGGGATTGACGGCCCACATCCTCACTACTGTAGGGTTTGCCTGAGAATGTGCAGATGGGCAATATAGCAAGCATCCAGGCATTTCTGAGGAAATGGGGAAAAAACATACTCTCTTCCGTGACCTTCAGATGCCTTGCCTGTTCACAGGTATTTTCCTGACTGCTAAGCCAGGATCCAGTCCTGGTACTGTTGTTTCTGCCTGATTAGAATTGTAAAAGGAAATATTTCTCTGGTTGGTGACACAAACCACACGTAACAATTCTAGGAAATTCTGGTTGTCGAAAATAGATTTAGTTTTTAAGAAGTAAACTATATGAATTAAAAATTCCTCCTCATTTTATTCTCCAATTCAGGAAATGCCATGAGGTGACACAATTTATTTCATTTATTAATGCCTGAAAAGAGGAAGGCTGATTCCATTTCAGACACCATCAGATAATACCTTTGCCAGAGGATGTTATTACAGTTTTAGGCTAAATATATAATATAAATAAGCTGTCTTCTGCTGTACAAAAAAAATCTCTACTGGCTGGAAACAATTATTGTGAGATAATACATGGAAGTTTGCCAGCTGGGCTTGTTACACTTTCTAGCGGTACATTTATAATTTACATTAGTGCATAGCACTATCTCCAAGCACAGCCAAGGCTCTGTTGCTCTATTTATGAGCCTACTTTATGTATCAGTGGTAAAATTATAAAGCTGAAGTAAACCATGCAGTGAAGTAATATAAACTAAATCCTTAGAAGATATTAATTTCCATTCAGGAAATAAGCACCACCTTTAAGTGGACCACATTCAATATGAGTGAATTATTATTCCAATTATTCAGCCAGCTTTACAACTTGCCCGTGGCTCAATGCCAGCATTTTGCTTAGCAGACTAATGAAAATTTGATTATCAAAGGCACCAGACCAGCTGCACACACAGCAGCAGTCGGGGGGCAGAGAAGGAGCTGTAGCAGCCACCTTGGTCAGACACAAGGCCAAGGAATTGTCCATTAGGTCCCTTTATTATGTCAGTAATAAAATTAACAAAAAATGCTCCCAAGAGCTATCTGGGCATAAGAACAGGTGGACATGGACCCAGTTTTCCCTCTTCCATTTATCTGCGGAGAAGGGTTCAGTGTGGGAAAGAGTGTCCTGCAGCGCCTGCCCTGGGACAAGGGATGTTCATGGGGGAAGCAGTCATCCCTCCTGTGCCCACAAGTGTTTATAAGGGAAAGCAGGGCAGAGATGCACAGGGAAGGGGAGGGAGCATACAACATCAACTATTTTTTGCATTTCTGGATCAGGAAGTTGGAATTGCACTGGGGGTGAAATCCTAGGAAAGCCAGTGAAAAATCTTGTAGGCAGATCACCTGATCAGACTTCTACAGAGAAAGCAGACCTTTACCATGTAACAGCTTGTCAGCAACCTAAGGATACAATAGAGCATGCTCCTGGCAGAGTTGTTATAATGTCACCCGTTTTTTGGTCTGATCACAGAAAACTGGAAAAATCTCTTTTGGAACAAATGTCTGGATGGAGACAAGGTTGCATTTGCAGTTCATGGTTCCTGTGTGATTTGCTATGGAAAAGCTTAACCATGGCTCCATTCAAAATGTTGAAGTTAGCCCCTGGGAAACATTCTCTCGGTGAAACGAAAGATGTGGAAACTGTGCAGATGCCTGCTTTTAAATGGCTGGGCAAGAATGAAAGTCGTGTTTCCTTTTTCACTTTTATTTCCTTATTCCTCGCACGATATTTTAGAGTGAAAAAAGGAACAGGAGTAAAAATGTTTGCCTGGCCGTTTGAAGTTGGACCAAATGCTTTGTCTGTAGCAGAGCTGGGACTCTGGGATAGGGGAAGGTTGTCGCAAAGCTCTGTCAGCTGCTGTGCTGCAGATGCCACCTGTGCTGACTGCCAGGGTGCAGGCAGGAGTCTGGCACCTGGGAGGGCAATGTTGGTCAGAGGGAGCATACCCTGATTTGTGTTCCTCATCTATCTGACATGTGCCAAATCCTGTGCAAAAGCAGGATTTGTATTACATAACTTTGTGTCCTCAATTCAAGCTCATAAGTTAGGATATTCATCTGTCTTACTGGCAGATCACGGGAGGACATCAGCCTTCACAAGGTCTTAGGACAAACTTAAAAACTGAGTCACCTTCTGAAGGCTCCCATCTCTTCCAGCTGACTTCAGAGGGAACCAAAGAAGGTCACCTTCCTCAGCTTAGCACCCCAAACTGTAGGAGACAACTCTGGGCTATGCAAATGGCCTTGCAAACAGAACTGCTGTGATCCAGCCCCTGGGAAAAATAACCAGAAAAGGAGGAAGTGGTGCATATGGTTTGGCAGAAAGCAGGAGGGAAAAGCAAGAGAAATAGGGAAGGTGAAGAAGAAAAAGGGGAAGAAATGGAAAGGAATGAACATGAGTGGTAAGAGGGAAAGCAACTGCCGAAGGGAAATAACGGAGACTGAGGGGGTAAAAGTGTCTGAGAGATCAAGCAGCAGAAAGTCAAGAGCAGACAAGTGAGAAGCCTGAGCATCACGTGGAGAAGCTCATCCCCACACCCTGGCAGAGGAGCAGCAGCTGCCCGCAGCCACCCGAGTCACTGGCTCAGCCATGTCCAGGGCCTGCAGGGAGCCCTGCAGGAAGGACACTGCAGTTGCTCTGTCAGGGACACTCCTGCAACAGCCCCTTCTGCCGTTCCTGGTCACAGCAGAAATTTAGCAATTGGTAATCAGCAGCCAGAGAATGGAACTGTCTTTTCCTCATGACAAACGTACAGCACTATTCAGCAGACACAGAGCAGGGTTTCTGATGTGTGGAACCAGGAGGAGGAATTTTTCAGCTCCCTGTTTTCAATTCTCTTTTAGACGTGAAATAGTTGGCAAATTATTCAGGGCTTTTTGCTTGCTCTGCTGCCAAAATTATCTCAGCAAGACCAAGGTAACGTAAGCACAGAGAGGCCTTCAAATATATTCAGTGGGTACTGGACATCTCTGGAAACACTTTTGGTTTAATTGTTGAATGTCTTTCATACTTAAGATGTACTTGGAAAGTTACACAAATCTGCATGTTATACAAATCCGGTGATTAAAAGTCACTTTCTAGTTTATAACAGTAAATATAAAACTGCTGAATGGCAAAGTTAAATATGGCTAATAGAAAAGAATGTGGGATACATTAGTCAGTGTAATTGCTTTAACAGTCTATTACCTTTATTGTAGTTTTTACAATTGTGCACACACATGTACCCACTGTGAAGATACCAAATTAGAAATAAAGCTCTGGTAGAGCCAAGCCACAACTTAACTCTTTAGACCATCGATAGTAGGACCGCCCTTGCAGCTACATTAAAATGTAGTGGGATGCATTTTTCTCTTTGAGAAACCCTCCTGATCACCACTTGATACCATGAGGAAGCATTCCTGAGGGGTGAGCCTGCACATCTGGACAGCGAGCATCCAGGCTGCGGTCACATGGCGCTGCAGGGCAAATGCGTGCAGAGCTGCAGCCAGAGGCCGAGGGAGGCACAGAGGAAACGCTCACAATTGCCTGTTTCCCCACCACACATCGAGCCACTGAGTGATCACAGGCCACAGCCGAATTACAGGAGTGAGTCACAGAGTTCAAAACAAGAGCATCCACTAATTGTTTCATGGAAGAGGCTCAGGGAAGTCTGAAGAAGGATTTTGTAGGATATTCTTTTACTCACTGTGAGCGTAGTAGTCTTTTGTAGCAAAGCCAGCCGTTCTGATCTGAAAGTTTATTTTACAACTCATAGCCCAGGGAGGGCTGTGTTCCAGGGCTGGGCATCCATCCTTCATGGGCAGCTTTTTCTGCTGTGAGCCTGGAACAGCTTTGGAGCTGTCTTCTGGAGGTGTCTTCTTCTCAGACACCACTGGATGGCAAATGGGTGGAGGGGATAAATGGCCTTGTTCCCAATCTGTGCAAATGTTTTGGTCAGTTTGATTAAGATTTGTTCACCTACATTTCAGGTGTTCAAGAGAAGAAGATAATCCTGTAATTTTATTTGACAAATATCTCTACTCCCAAGCCCCTACATCCGGATGTCTCCATGATCATCCCCCAGGCCTTGCACAATGGGGTTGTAGAGCCACGTACAAGTTGGAGAAAAGCTCCTGGCTTCTGTTGGAGGTTCACTTCATGGGGGCTGGATCATCATCACCATCTTGGGTGGTGAATGGGAATGAATGGGGGTCCAGGAGGCATGTGGATCCAGGGCCTCATTTTGCCACAACCTATAACCATATCCTAAGTATGTCATGGAGTGTCAGCTCACTTTTCATAACATAAAGAAAATTCATCGATGCTCCTGTGAAGGTGCTACACCCTGGTAATGGGCACTGAGGATGTATGTGAAGGGGATGAGTACAGTCACAGGCCCAGAGGTTGCACAAATGTCTGGGGACACGCTGCAGGTTAGAAGGAGGGGAAAAAGGGCATTCATCCACAGGCAGATTGCTCTGGTGAGGTGGTCACTGAAGATGAAGATGGCTTCCACAGTGCTTTTTACCACAGGGTTACAAGAACACTGCAAGTTTATGGCTGTGGGCCTGCCTTGGGGCTGTGCTTTCGCCCTTCCCTGCCCCTTCCTGACCACCAATCCAGGCAAGCTGCTGCAGTCAAGTCACACACAGCCCACTTGCTTTTACAGTGCTGATTCCCTTGATCTCTCTGGCATTTATCTTGGACAAAGAATATGTTTGTTACTCCTTCTGGGTAACTGCTCCTCCATAAATGCTCTAGCCCCTGATTTGCCTGACATGTGTCATATCCCTCTCCCACAGCTTCACTTCTATGCATGCTCCAAGTTATTGGAATCCAATTTTCAGAATCCAGGAATGCAGAAAATAGTCCAGCCTGCACTAGTGATATAGAAACCTCTGCCAAAGTATTTTCTTAGTGCACATTGGGTTACCATGTACCCATTTCTCTAGGAAATTCAGATTTACAGTCTCTACCTGCTGTCCAGTTGGTAACCCTGAGCTTTTCCTTCCTCCTGTTCTCTGTCCTTTGAGGCAGGAAGTCTCCTCTCATTCTTGCCATCAACTTTCTGGTTCTACATACCTGCCTAAGACAGAAAAGGATCACAGCCTACGTGATGGACTGTTGTTTTCTGAGCTAAGGCTTATTCAGTAAGCTTCCTTACAGATCAAAGTTAACCAAGGCTCAGTAACTCATTTGTCTGGAATAATATTCTCTTCAAATTTCAGTCCCAACCTGAAGATACAAACATCAACAGAAAAAGCAGATAAATCAAAATGGGATTTGCAGTTTGGTGGAAAAAAAGACCTGTCAATGCAGATTCGCTTGGCAGAAGCTCAACTGCTTCAGAGGCAGTCAGGAAAGATTTTATGCAGATACAGTGATTTCATCCTATTGAGATCATATGGGCACAAAAAATGTAACGCCAAAGAGCTAAGGTCCCTTCCAACCCAAACCACTCTATGATTGTATGATGATCTCCTCCTTGTTTTTTTCTGAGAAAATTAAATAAATCAAACAGTGGCTGCTTCTGGATGTGTCCTCCTCTCAGGGCTTACTTCTGGAGAAAGGTCCCTGCTGTTGGCAGGAGCTGGGCTTCTTTGCATTTTTCTTGTATCTGAATTTTTATTAAAAAATCTGGACAAATCTTTTTCCACTGATAAAAAATGTGGAAAAATTAGCAGGCTGGGAAAGTGAATAAAAGTTAGAAAATTTTTCCAAAAATTGGAAATTTTCCATGTTTTGCACTTGGATTTAATGCAAAGTCCATTTGGAGTAAAAGTACTTGCCAAATTATTATCAGGAAAGTGAGAGTTAGCAAAGAGATCTGCCAGGATTCAGAAGGAGCCCAAGTTAGTGGAAAACTATCACATTTGGGGACCATTTACTAGAATAGTAACACTTATGGTCTTGTATTTAAAATAACAGCTTGGTCTCATCTGTCTAAAAAAACCCATTGCATTACTGCCAAGTCATTAGCTTACAAAGCTCCAGGCCCTGTCTACACACAATCCTGCCATCAGTTTAACTAAAATCACTATTTAATCCATTTAGAGCAATCAGCACAACCCTTTTTTTTGGGTAACCAAATTAACCTAAATCAATACAAGCCTGTTGCAAACAGAGACAAACAATTTAAGGACATCGACATCACAACCTGCGTTAGCTCAGGCAGTGTGAGTTTTGTGGTGAGGTGGGAGCTCAGGTCAAGCCAAGGAGATGCTGCCATGGTCCTTTTTGCACCATAGAGCTGTGCCTGAAGCACGTCCAGCAGCAACTTTGTGTTAAGGTGGCCAAGTGGTCTCTTCTGAGTGTCGCTACATGCATGGTCTGGATCCCCACTGCTTCTCAGAGCCATGCCCTGCTGTGTTCAGGAGCTGTGGCCGCCCTCACCCTCTTCCCAGCCTTGAGCCCTGCATGACAAACCCAACTAGTTTGCTGGGGAAGCTTGAGGGAAAAGGTGGAACGCATGGCTGGCTCCAGTAGAAAGCCTTCAGCTTCCATGGCCCAGGTAACCTTGTTTAAACTCTCTTCTCCTGTGCTGAAAAACATAAGGAGAGCATAAGTACAGACATAGCCCTTCATGATAACATCCTCCCTTCCCATATTGGCAGCTGCCTGGGCAGGAGACCAGGTCTCCTCTCAGGAGACCTCCTGCACCCTTCTCCTGGGAAACAAGGAGGAAAACACCAGCAGTAGCAGCAGCAGCTGATCCAGAGCACAGGCTGTTGCTCAGGGTGTACAGGTCCTGGTTGCTGTGCTCAGCCCCTGCAGGGGCTGCCCAGCACTGGCCCATGCTGAGGCAGGGGGGCAAAGCTCCCAGCAGGGCCAACCTACAGCCAAACAGCACTCACCTGAAAGGAGTCTGGGCCCAAAGGGAGCTCAGGGGTTTCCTCAGCTCACTTTGGTTTGTTGAGTCAGTAGCCTGCCGTGGCTCTCATGCTCTGCAAGGGCTTGCACAGCCCCGCCTTGAGTCCGCTTCAGCTTTTGGCCCACACAGCATCCACAGGTCAGGGGTGCCCCAGGTCTACATCCACTGTGCAAGGCACAGCTCCTCATGCTTGCTCTGAGCCAGGCTATGGCCAGCTGCAGTTGATGGTGTCTAATTCTTCTCTTGGCAGAGAGTTTCTCCATATCCATCTTCTTTGTGGCACACATAACTCTATAGGCCTCTATTAAACCCTCCCTATCCAGCCCACTGGACTTGCAGAGTTTCCTTTCACGGAGAAACTATTCCCTACCTTTAGTCATCCTTTCTGCCCTTCTCTGGACTTTTTCCAGTTGTGCTGTATCCTTTTTGAGATAAGGGATCAGACTCACACTCAAAATCAGGTGACCCAGGGATTCATAGAGTTACATTTACGCAGAATTTATCCTTTTCTTTATTCCTAGTCCTCACAATTCCTAACTATGACTGGATTTTTTGCTTACTGACAGTCATTGAGTTGGTATTTTCTTGGAAACAATCCCAATATTTTGAAGGGCCTATAAGGGGATTATTTTTCACATCTACCTACAGTCAGTCTGTTTCCCCATCCTGTCACTCTGCAGGTCCGTATTGCTCTTCTGCAATTTTTTAGTTAACTGTTGTCTTTACTTCAGAGGATATCTCACCATGAGCAGATTCTTTCCCCACACAGCTCACGGGTTTTTCCACATCTTTATGTGAATGCTGTGTGTGTGTGCACAGGGCAGCAGGGAGGGAAGTGCACAGGAAATAAGGGAAAAAATCAAAGTATGTACTCATATATCAGTTATCCCGTTTTCAGGTATTGCATCAGCAAATGCCTATGGTAACACCCTACTGCAAAATGTGACTCCCAAAAGCAAAGGAGACGAGAATCAGAAAGAAGCAGGGCCACAAGCAGGCCAGGGAAGGGCTGCCAAGGTTCAGAGACATCGTTGTAGCTGAATATCTCCATGTTTTCCTGCTGCCCAGGGGGAGCATGAAGTTCAGCTCCTGATGACCTCAGGGAGAGGTTTGAGCTTTGACCTAAGGCAAAGCTGCAGGATGTAGCTGCTGAATTTGACAGGTTAGAGATGCCACTAACTTCCCTGCTGGAGCCAGGGATTTCAAAGGGTTTTTACTGAAGATGCCAGCTGAAATCTCACTGGAGTTTATCATAAAGACTAAGAGGACTTGAATTGTCTCCAGCCTTTATACACAGTGCATGTTGGGGTCCTGACCATTCAGAGGCTTATATGAAGTCTGTCTTTGTTAAGCTGTGGCAGAAAAAGATGGAAATCCCTCTGAAACCTGTGATCTTCCAGAGGCAAAGGAACTGCTCTAAAGCAAACCAGCATCTCCTTCCTCCCATGGCTGTAATCCAGAAAGCAGTTTACATTAATGAGGTATCTGGCCCCCAGCTAAGCTACAAAAAGCCAAAGATGCTCAGATATGACTGCAACAATATAACGTAAAACAGGGCTAATTTTGTATTGCAGAATGCCTGGGTAGCAACAGATGTCTGCAGCCCATGTCCAGACACACCAGCCTCACCTGATCATTTCCAGGGTGCCAGCCCTCCACCATGGAATTGGGTACAGGACTGGCAGAGACTGTGGGTGGAAGAACAGTTCTGTTGTTCCCTTGCTATTCTATGGCTTTCAGGTACCTTGTAGGAGAAGGACCTTTAATTACCCTTAAATGACCTTTAGAAGAAAAATCTCTACGTGCCACCATTTCTAAGTCTATTGATGCAATTTTATAGGTGATTATTATTGATGCCTTTCCACTGGGGCAATCCAAGTGACAGCCACGGTTGTGTTGAAACCACAGCCACCCTCTTGAAAAGCCTGGTGTTTCATCATTGCTCTGCTGTGGTGCTTGCCAGGTCTCTCCTGGCCTGGGAAACCCTGAGCAGCACAGGGCAAGGGAGAGACCAAGGACCAGGGCAACACGAGGGACCAACCCACCTACACCATTAACTGGGCAATGTCCCAGGGCTTAACCACCAACCCCAGCCCGCTTCTGCTCAGGAGAGCAGCACAGCCACTTCTTTTATCCTACAGACACACAGTGGGTTTGAAGCCTCTCCTGTTTCTGCCTGAGGGTTTTCTGTGACAAACACAGTCAGGGCAGGTAAGCATGCAGGCACATTCACACATGCAGAAGCATTTGATTTTACACCAGGAGGTCAACAGTGAAAAAAAAAGGCTTGCATTTTCTTGTATAGGTAGCATGATTAGAATATAAATTAAGGAATTTAGGACTCCAGTCTACAAAACTTTATAGCACTGGTACTCCTTAAAAGTACTAGTTCAAATAAGAACATTTGTATTATTCACAAACCTGCAAGAATTCATCTGGTCGAAGTTTCTCATGGCTTTTTATTTATCTATCTTCAAAATGCTATATACACATATGATGAGATATAAAATAAAAATATGCTATTCCCTGGTATTGCCATTTTCCAAATAGTGTGCTGAGTATAAATTATTACTATCAGAGGCCTACCTCAGTCTAAAAATGAAATTTACACTACACACAAATTGTGTTTGTAAGAACTTAAAGAGAACAATAAATAAATGGTAACTCAAAGCCAAGAGCTTGAGCACTCCAAAAGCTGGACACTAGGTGGCAGAAAAATTATACGTTCTCCAGTAACTGACAAATACTCATCCTTTTAGTAAGAAGGCAGGCCCAGAGAAGTTACAGCATATATTTCAAATAAATCGAAAGTTTATAGCTGCCCTGCTTTTCCTGGTCAGTTCCAAAAGAGCATAGACCCTGTTAAGGTTGCGTTGAAACCGTTTGTGTTCTTTACAATGAATGTTACCATTTAGTCGTAAACCCAAGTTTCTTGCCATGGCTCCTTCTCCCCCATGCAGCACATTTTTAATGCAAGACCCAGACAAACCCCACCCCAACATTTAATAGATCATACTTTTTTTTAATAGAGCAGTAAGGAATTCAAATGAGTCCAAGTGATTCAGGAACCTCAGTGTAGTTGTTGGTAGAGCACACTACATAGGGCACACCACAGGTAGGTCAAATTAAGAAATAAGAATCTACATTATTTGTTAATTATCCCTTTACTCCTGTAAAGCAACGTTTTTCCAACAGCCCATTAACCAGGAGTCACCACAGGCATATCCTGAGCTGAAAAGGCTGGAAAAAAGGTTTGGGAAGGAGGCAAAGGAAACAGCTGTCAGCACATGTCCTGCCTGCATCTTGTCCTCCTCTTCACGCCCTCCACCAAAGATATATAAAACATAAATAAAATAATCAATAAATATAAAATATCAGGCATCAAGACTTTATGAAGGCCAGCAGGAGGTTCTGCATCAGTGTTTCCAACACCATCCCCTGCTCACTGGGCACGTGTAAATGCAGGCATGTGGCAGGTCACAGACGTGCACGTGTGAGCAGCCTCAGCCTTTTGGTGGTGCAGCTTCCCTTGGATGACTCTCGGTAGCAGAAGGAGCTCGGCTCATACTGATGGGAGCTGGGCTGGAGGTTAAGGAGCTGCACCTCATTCCAGGCTCCTGGCTGATTTATGTACAGCCTGACACAGCCCCATCTTACTCATCTTGTCTCACAGCCCCGGCATCTGCTGCCCGTCACCTTCGCTTCCAGGTGCGAGGTGCAAAGAAAAACTGCTGCAGGGGGAGAAACAACCCCCACCACTTCCTGAAACAAGACTCCTGGCACTTAGTGTTCCCGTGACATCCACACTCCCTGGACTGACTACTCAAGTGCATCTTCACCCACCTGGTTCCTGTCCCCAAGCATGAAAAAGCTCATTTTAACAAAAAACTGGGCTATTTCCAGATCGGTTTTTTCAGCTTCTCTTGCTGGGTCCATTCAAGGAGAGGACCTTGAGGAAGAATTAAATGGAACTAGTAGGACCTTTCTGGATTAAAAGGGACTTGCAAGCCTGCAGGAAAGCTCAGGGCTGTGGGAGAAGTGCCCAAAGCTAGAAGATGTCCCCCAAAACCTGCACTGCAGAAACAGTTTATGATGGGCTCAAGAAGTCATCTGACCTATTGTGGCAGTGGAGGAGCGCAGGGCACACACAACAGCGTCTTTCTTTGGGAGCAATGAACATCTGCATGTCATGAAAACAACACCACTAGGGAAAAATAAAACCCGAGGATGAACCCACATGTCACTGGTGTGCAAAATCCAATAGTGGAGGCTCAGAGCTCGGCCCTCCCAGGTGGCCAAAGGGACAGCAGAGCCAGCCCGCCCGGCCCGTGGGAGGAGCTGAGAAAGAAGCCATCACATCACTTTTGGCCAGCGTTCAGGGAGGCACCGACTGGCTCCAGAAGAAGCCATCAGCAAGTCTCTTCTGCTACATTCTGCAAACAGGCCTTTCAAAGGGATGATGGGTGAGGTAAAGAGAGGTAGAGTTAGTGGGAAATCATACTTCTCAAAGGCAACCTTCCTCAGAACTGGAGAAGAAACTTATTTTATGTTTGTAGGCAATTTTCCTTGGCTCATGATGATTGCAAACCTCAGAATAACTAAGGTTGCTCACCTGCAAAAGCAGCATGAGATCTGCACACCCACCCATTTATGTTTGTAGGCAATTTTCCTTGGCTCATGATGATTGCAAACCTCAGAATAACTAAGGTTGCTCACCTGCAAAAGCAGCATGAGATCTGCACACCCACCCACCCATCCTGACACATGGCACCACAGCTGCCATAGGAAATATGCACCAGGCCTTATCTGAATGCAGGAATACCAGACCTCTCCCCTCAGAGTCAGAGCACTATTCCCAAATTTGGAGGTGCAAGCAGACAAACCTACCTAAGAAACCGACCGATTCCTCTTCCTGCATGGAAACACTTCCCCCCAAGGATTCCAGCTAAACATGGAAAGGACTGAACCATGGCATGGACATGGGCAATGGCTCAAAACAACAGTACAGCCTAAGAAAGGATAAGTAAAGAAAGGGAAGAAACAGAGAGGGGTTTGAAGCAGCAATGCCAGCGAAATGGACACGTAAACAGCACACAAGGGGAAAACTGTGGTTACCGTAAGCATTCCTTTATGTTAAGAACTGTCTCTAACCATGTCTCTAACAGCTGCAGATGATGGCAAGTCAAAGGTTTGTGGCTACCAATATGGGAGTGAAGGGAATGTGGATGGGAAGCTGGGTCATATGGGAACTAAGAGCTTGTTGTTGATTAGTGACAGCACGACTGGAAGCCTGCAAACCCTGCTCAATCCAGGACCTGCAGGTTCTCAGCTGCTCAGGAAATCAAGTTCCCCTTATTTATGGCCCAAGGCTAGATCAATGCTTTGGGGACCTTGTAGTAATTTTAAATTCAGTTCCTACGGTCAACTCCAAGTCTCTTTTACAGCTGAGTCACTTGGTTTCAAAGTGTTGTTTCCAACTTCTTGCGGGGCTGTCTTCCTGTGCCACGTCCTCCCCAGTCCCACCCTACTTGCATGTGCACCCGTGTCCCGTGGCTCAGCCTGCTCTTCCTCCATGCTGTCCCACTCCTCGCCACTCTTCCCCCCTTTGTCTCTACTTCACTTCCTTCCATTTTGCTTCTCCACTGCCTTCAACCTTCCCAACTAACCCTTTGCTGTCACACTCCAGACTTCCTTAAGTTTTGACAAGTTTCTTTTCCAAGATGGGAAGTAGCAAACCAACCTACTACTACACACCGTCTTCTGGTAAAAATCCTGTCACTTTATCTCCTCGCCTTTCTACCATCTTCCTTTTGTTTGTCTTGGCTGCTCTTTTGCCTACTCTTAAACTGCAAACTCTTTGAGGGCAGTGCCAGAATCCGGTCTGGATTCCATAAAGCATCTAATATGCTAAATATTATAAAAGGTCCTTTTTATTTTCCTTTAATTTTCATTCAAAATTAAAAACTCACTGAACATCCAAGTAATCAGGACTTTAAGTAGACAGACATACATGTCTTGTCAACAGGAAGTTTCTCTTGCATAACTTCTCTGGCAGTGCTGGAAAGCGAAACACGGGTGCGTTTTTCCTCACTGCAAATTAACAGTCAGGGAAAAAAAAGTGAACCCGTAAAGAAAAATCATTTCTGAGAAAGGAGATTCCAGAAAGGCAGATGATTTTTAGCACGCAGAGCTGCCCTCGTGAAACATCTGTTATGACATAGTCCTGTTCTGGCTGCAGACCAAGCGTATCAATAGCTCCAGAGTAATGGGATAAGAAATGGGAAAATTGCCATTGCTTGTTTAGCCGCTTGTTTTGCTGATAAATGTCTGTCACTTTTCAAATAGCTACAGTGCAATTGTTTTTTGGGGAAAATATTTCCTTGAGCAGGAGGTTTGCAGGCCATTAGCTACTTCCCATCTGTGCTGCTGTTTTAATACACCGCACATACACTTTGCTCCCTATTAGAAATTATTCACGGCTTTTGATTACAGGCAGGCAGCCTGAAGTTTAGAAATCTCTTTTCTCTTGCTTTACCGAAAGTTTTAATCTCAAAATCATTAGAACCAGTCTGTACTTTTTGAAAGAGCATCTACTTCTAAAGATTGCTAGGGAAAAAAGTACTCTTTTTAGACATCTGTAGTTTTAAAATAATGATTGACGGCATAAAAACAGGAGCTGACTAAAGCGGTGGCCACTGTGTGCTCATTCCACGGCTAGAGGCAGAATGTCACTGAGCCAAGCAGTGCTATGTGCTGGAATTCATCTCATCCCTTTTCAAACTGTGCCATGAACATTTTATAATTCCCCCTGATAGCTGCTAGGACAGACAAGAGACAGAGCTCTGTTTAATATCACACACTATGTCTAATAATATCTGCTCTCACTTCACACACTTGCACTCAACAAGAAATGACTTGCAGTAAATTCATCTGTGCCAAAGGAGACAGAACTACACTCATAGCTGCATCAGCTGAAATGCTAGATGTATATAGAGAAGGGGTGACATGACACCCCAAAACTATTACTTATTAGCAAGCATCCTTCTCCTCTCATCTTCCTATCCTTCTCCTAGAAGAAGAAAAAAAAAAGGCAGAGAGAAAAGGTCAGATGTAAAAACATGGGTACTGTTGCAGATTTGTTCCAGGGATATACTTGCTTTGTCATCTGAATCCTTTCCATCTTTTTAATTCTAGAGAATCACATGAAGTTTCTATCCTAACTAGTTTTTAGACTTCACAGAATAAAGTTAAGGGAGAAAGAGAAAAGAGATGCAGGATTAAAAAGTGCCCACTGAAGTATGAATATAGGAATGGAGTGAAACTTCCAAGTCAACTCCTGCACAGTGGGCAACTCACACCATAATTTGGACCACTTGGTCTGACAGGCAAAAGGACCAACATAGAGACAGCAACTACTTTTCAGAATTTATTGTAAAAAATAGTACTAAACAATAGGAAAAATGCCACTCCTTGTTCAACCCACCACATATTGCTTTATGTGAAAACAATGGAGAAATGTGAGAGAAATGTATTTACCCATTCCTATCCATATATCAGACGAATCCAGCTACTCAGGACATGCTCATGGGAAAAATATTGGCAGTATCACAGCATATGGAAGTGGGAATAAAAAACATGCAGTATTTTCAATTGCAGTTGGGAGGCCTATTTCCTGGAGTCTAAGGATCATGTTGTTTTATCTGTTTTCCTTTAGCATTATGTACATTATCAGACTTTCATAACTTCAGACACCAGCATAAAGCCCTGATTTTTTGCCAACAGTGACATACCCACCTCAAAGATAAATGTGGAAACCAGAATGCCTGCCTGACTTCTGTTTGCAATTTCCTTTCCATAGGAACATGCACGTGATATAGTTCCTGCTAACATATATTTAAAGCTTGGCTAGCCCTTTTTCACTTATACCAGTTCAATCCCACTGGAGGTCCTCAGGGCAGCACAAACAATGGAGAACAGACTTCCAACATTGCAACACATTTGTTCTGGCCAAAAACTGCTTGTCCTAACACCAAATTACATACTTTGTATGACAATTTCTTTTGTCTACAAACAGAAATATGTCGGATTCTGCATTAAACCATATTATAAAAAAATATAAAACAATACATCCCACGATTTTTTTTTTTTTTTGTGGATTTCCTAGCTCATCTCAAAATGGTCAAGTACCAGTGTGAGCTCAAACAGAGCTCAGTTTAAACAGAGACCCAAAGTAATGAGGGCACAGTACTATTTACCTGGTGCAATTAACTTCTTTATCAATTGGCAAAAAGTTGACTTAGTTTCATACTTTAAAGCACTAATCAGAGAAAACTTAAGTTCCATGGTTCTGTTGAGACCACCCCTGTTTCAAGTCAAGGGATGAACTTATACACAGGTGCATTGGTCTAGCTATGACACGAGTATAGAACCCAAATATGCAGAAAATGGGTCAGCAGAAACTTATGGGTAATGCTAAATAAGAGCACGTAACCATTTTCTTCCACTGCTGTGCTTGATGAAAACTTGTAACAACAGCAGTTTGAGGTGAGTCACACAAATGACAGTCACCGGAGTAGAGTGCAGTGGAAATTTTGGTCACTCTGAAAGAAGATACAATGGAGCAATACAGGAAATTCCATACCAAGAGGCCAAAGTCAAGCATCTGTTCTCTTGCACATCATAAAAAGTATTTTTGGTTACAAATTACCACTGCAAACAGCCTTCTCATAGATAAAACTAATAACGTCTCTACCTAAAAAGCTTTGAGAAGGGTCAAAACCCCACAAACCAAAACTAAAAAGCTTTCTGTAAGTCCTCTTCCCTTGTGAGTTGCAAGAGCCTCCTTATTTTAAGGAAGACCCTCCTCCTGGTCAATCAATTCCGTTTTGGTGGAGAACACGTCAGCCAACATGTGCTTTGGGATTTCAGATCCCCGTACTTTTAAGGTGTAGCAGGCGTTCTCTACTTTAGCCAGACTCTGTTTCAGGGTATAGAGCTTCTTGGAGACTTCGTAGGGCCCCGTGTTGCCAATGAAAGTGAAGCCGTCGTAGATGTGGCGCAGGAAGTGGCTGAGCTCGAAGGGCGTGTCTATGTCCCCGTTGCCCACGCTGCTGATGCACAGCCGCATCAGCTCCCCCGTCAGATCGGCCACGCCCAGCAGGTAATCCACAGGTGTCACCTTCAGGCTCCAAGTAGGGGGCTGTTTGCCATGGCAATTGGAGCTCTGCGGACAGAACGGAACAAAGTCCAGTCCAGAGAACTCTGAAAAAACTGTCAGTAATGGTTCAAATGCACACTAACAAACGTGACTGGAAATTTAAAATAGTCTGGAAAACTGAATTGCACGGCACTTCCACCTTGTCTGATTTCAGAAGTGCTAATCTCCTTCCCGCATACCGGGAGGTAATTTCTACTTGAGATGTCATTTTCATTCTAGCAAGTACGATAAATGTGCCCTAACTCTACCATCTCTGCAAACAGAATTATCACATCTTTGTTGCAACATTTATTTGCAGTCATTTGGTGTTTATTTTTCATCTGACAGATCTCACCCTGAGAGATTTTTTCCTAAATGGTCTGTCCAAAGCTAGCAAAGCAATCAAAAATAGTCTGCATTATGGAAACAAATCCTGTAGTTTTGGAATAGTATCTTGAATTTCAAAATATATTCTCTACAAGAAGATACAGTATTCTCAGATTTGTTTTGTATCAATTGAGCTCATTAAAGTAGCTAACAAAAACTTAATGAAGAAAACTCCTTACAAAGTTAAAAGTTTGCTCCTATATCCAAGTTTCCAGTATTTTTTATTGCCAAAATATTGGTAACATGAGAGACAATGCAGGTTTCTTTCTGTTTATTCATTCCCATAACATGCTATCTACCCAAATTCACAGATCTGGTCAGAGGCGTGCATGCTGGGGTTAACAACTTCACAGTTTGTTAAAGTAAGTGTGCCACAATGTACTTGTCTCTGGTAAAAAAAAAAAAAAAACCAACTAATTTAAGCTAAAAATCTGGCTTCTCTGCAAATATGTTGCTAGGAGAATAAAGAAAGAATGAAAAGTGCTTTACAGCAGAATCTCTTCAGCAGAAGCAGACTCATGAATTTATTTAAAGCAGCATTACTGAACATTGCACATCAACTGCATGTGCACTTCTGTAGATTGCTACCAAATCACTGCTGTCCCCTGCCAACAATCAAACTGCACCCAGTTTACTGTGCTTGGTGACACTAGTCTGTCCCTGTGACCCATTTAGGGCAGGGTAGGGGTACAGGAAAGTCAAGAAACAGCAGATATGGTATTAGGGCTAAGGTATGATGGGACACCAGTTTGTCCTCTGAGGGGAATCAGCTCCAGGAGCGGTACAAATTCCACAGCTAAGACATATGCAGTGTGTTTTAACACAAGCTGAATACACTGCCTCCAGTGACTAGTTCAATACCAGCAGTAAGATTTCATTCATGGAGTTCATCCTGCCTTGGATTTGCTTGTCTCCCCTAACTTCTGCAACACCACTATACACCAGCAGGTCTTACAGGCAGTCCCAGGCATTAAAAATCCCTCCTCTGCATTTGTTTTCCAGTATTTCACAGTCCTGGATCTTTCGCTGTACCAGAAAGAGTTCAGTTTGCTCTGAATAAAAAGGATGTGAAATTTATAAACTTGTATCCCATGGATTTAGTTTACTACTTATCAGAATAAAAAGCAGGTTTTGAACAAGTGAGTCAAAGCCCACACGTACATCTAATCCCATTCCACTAACTGGCCTTATTTAATCAGATGCCAAAAATGTGACTAAGCCTACTCATTGCATTTCCATTCCAGAAAGATGTTTGTCAATTGAGAAAAGAAAAGCTTTTACCATGTTTGTTGTTTCTTCTCTGTCTTCTGCTGTAAATATCAGTTGTTTGTTGATCTCTTCAACACTAATCAAAGATCGTGTTTTGATAAAATACTGAAAGGAAACTGCCTCAACATATTCTTGAAGTCCTGCAAAAACAGCAGAATTAAGCTAGTGCTTCAAACTTTCCAGTAAAGATCCATGTTTACAATTATTTTTTTTCAGAAATCTTTTAAGTGAGACTATTTGAAGGTTACCAGCAAAAACTGAAAACTAACATAATCCAGAAATAACATTGAAATATAATCTAACATAGCACGCTTGTACAGTATGAAAGTCAGACCAAGTACCCAGATAAACATGTTAAAGTTTTTACATCAATTGCATTTTTCATGCAGAACCTTCTGTAATTTCAATATAAAACATCATGGTACTCTCAGAAACACATTGAACAGTGGCTCCTCATGGTGTTCCCAGGAGTTCATACTCGGACCAGTATGGTTTAATATCTGCATCAGTCATAGACAGTAGGATCAAGCACACCCTCAGCAAATTTGCAGATTACACCAAACTGAGGTTGCAGTTGACACACCTGAAGCATGGGATGCCATCCAGAGGATCCTGGACAGGCTTGAGAAGTTGATCTTGTGGGAATCTCACGAAGTGTAACAAGATCAAGTGCAAGGTGCTGCACCTGGGCTGGGGCAATCCCTGGTATCAATCCAGGTCGAGAGCAGCCCTGCAGAGAAGGACTTGTAGTAGATACTTGTTTAAAACCGAACTTCCCACTTCTCCTTTTTGTGGGAAACAGGCTCCTTAAAATATGCAGGTTTGGTGAAATTCGTGTTCAAGACAAAGCATCTGTTGTTACAAACCACTCCAGACCAAATAAATAAATAAATAACTACACAAACAAATCAGTCGGGGCTGTGATGTCCAATAAGAGGACCAACAGGTGACCCTGCTTTGGCAGGAGGGTTGAATTAGGTGATCTGTAGAGACTCCTTCCAACCCTAACTATTCTGTGATTCTATGAATATATGAGTAACTGCTCTGTCCAAAAGAACTTATGTTCTAAAATTAAAGTGTGCAGGGAGACAAAAAGTTGGTGTGTTGGCAAGGGAATAAAAGATGGAATAACAAATGCAGCTTGTACTAGATTTGTATGCCATCTGCAGCTACCTGCCACAATTACTTCTCACTACCTACTTAGCAGATGGTGATTTTCTGTCTGCATTACAGCAAAGGTGAGATCTAAAAAAAAAAGTTTGAATGTTCAGACAGATTTCACAGGTTGTCAGTTTTTCCTTATGTGCACACAGCAGATTCAGGGGAAGCATGTCAGAAAAGTTCACAAGCAGAAAGCTGAAGTTGGCACTGTTGGTGGAAAAAAAGGCAGAAACAAAGCTGGAACAAACAGCCACGGCAGTCCTAAGCTAAAAAAAGTTGTAAAGACAAAGTCAATGCCTGTGTATATCTGACCCATGAACAGAGAAGGCCCAAAGAGGACATTAAAGGAATGGACTGTAACATGACAGAGATGTTCTAGCAGAGCTATTCTGAGCCATTTTAAGGAGATGATCTCACTTCAAGAGAAGCAAAGAGGTATCATGCTGCAAAAGGGCCAAGATTAGACAATAGTTTTGTCAGTGAGAATATGAGGATGTAACCAAGGGTACCAGAAGTAGAATCCTGTTTCCATTAGAATAATCTTAATACACTCAACTGATCTGTACAGGGCCAGGACCTCAGCCTATAGAGATATGCAGGAAGAAGCAAATTTAGACCTCACCTGGATCAAAGAAACAGTCTAAATCCGACAGAAGAGAACATAGGTTTGAATAACAGATGAGGGTGGAAATACCCTGAAAAACTAAACCTAACCTCAGGGGTTAGGAGGCTTTCCACATTACAATCACAAAAGCCTGATAAGTGACCTTCCTTTTATCTTCCTTTTAAATATGTATTTGAGCAGAAGCAATTCAGCCTGCACCCTTTATGCTACTCTACAGCAGCAGTGGAAAAAGCAGAATAAATATGCAGCAACCAAAATCACCCTCAGCACTGCTGTTCACAAACCAGAACACAAACAGGGAGCTGGCAAGGCCAATTAAACACCATAATTTAATCAACTGAATTCAGGTAAAGCATTCTGGGCACAAGCAATAGAAGAATAATAGATAAAAGCTACACAGCATCTTTTAAGATAAATAACTTCAGAAGCTGCAGAGAGGTAGATTTCATCACTCACTCCTTCCCTGACTTACCTTCTGACGTAACAGGACCAGTAATCCATTATGAAACTTTGGCCTTTTCTGTGGATAAGCTGTAAGCTACCAGATAGAGCAGCACTCAACATGACAACATCTGTGAGAATCTCTCTCTGCTATCTGTGGAGAAGACTATCACATATGAAGAAGCAACTTGGCATTTTCCACAGCTCTCACAGAGATCAAATCAGCTCTCAAACTTTATGGTAAACAGTTTTCTCAACCAATCAGAACTCTCACTTTCAGCTCACTCCACTTTACTACTTCACACAGGTTTTGTCCTTTTCCATTATAAGTGTTTGGCTCCTCTGTTCATTTACCTTTATGTATTTTTTTTTATGTGGGCATATTTATATGTATGTTCAGACACATTTTTGCTTCTTTCTGCCATCCCACCCTAGCTGATATGTTCCACCATTGTGCTCCTTCCTTTTGTTTAACAACATGTGAATATTGCAAACAGTCTGGTTTGCCATTTGCTGTCACCTTTTCACAATTAGGGAATCCACCTCCCACTATTTACAAATAAGCCTTACAAAACTCATTTAAAGTTACTGTTATAAATGGACTGATAACAAATCCTGCTCACAATTACTTTGCAAAAAACATTAATATTTGAATTCTTTCTTTTTTTTTTTAAGTCCCTCTTCCAGAAGTAGCTACAATATGACACTTCAGTGACCTAAGACCTTGAAATAAGGTATTTCCATGTGCATGTAGAAGGATATTTAAACATGTTATGTTTTAGCTTAATGGTGGGACATCTGCTATTTTCAGCAAGTAATTCCCAAGGTGAAAAATCCCATCCCACTTCACTACACCATCCAACAATACCTTTCCCCTTATGCTCTTGTTTTGGATTTATCCCAAAATTGGCTTATTTATGGATTGAGCTGCCAGTAATGGAATAGTTTGTAAGGCTGCCTTTTATGGTTTGGGTTTTTTTTCTAATACATGGACAAAAATCCCAATTAAAAGCATTGTATTATTTTTACTAGCATTTCTTAAAATTACACATGGAAGGTAACAAACTTAAGTGCTTACGTATTTTGATATTTTATTACATTTATCCTATATAAATTGCTCGTACTAGACAAGTGACAGTGACCTAGTATAGCAGTTCACTTCTATGTTTTGCAAATTTATTTTCTACATAAGAATTAGAAAGCTACATTGAGATGTCTTCTGAGCACATATGTATAAAGGAGGAGATTTTTCTGCCTGAAAGCTGGACTAGTTTTTTGCTGGCTGTATCAGCTGATAATCAAGACATTTTTCTTTAGCTACATATGCAACCTCTGACAAAGAAGAAAAAGCAGTTTTCCTAAGAAACTTAGAAAAAATCAGATTTCTTAACTAAAATGTTTTTTTAAGTCATTGCAGCACTCAATCCAAGAGTCAAATGAATGCATAAGACATAGGAAACACTAGTTCTATTTAAAGAGTAAGTAAATAATAGAAATTACTTAATTGCAGGAGTCATATTAGGGTAAACAGAATCTAATTCCACCTGAGATGTGTGTGCATGCATGCGTGGAAGTCTTAACCCAGAATGACAGATCTAACAAGAGGTGAAAGTCTCCTCCTAAAATTTTGTTTACTTCATTTCCTCCTTTAAACCTCAGTTCAAGAGTTACAAAACAGGTTCAAATGGATTGCAAGCTTCTTGGTTGTTAAGATTAGCAACGCCAGTGCCACCTGCCATCTTCCCAAAGAAGCTGCTTCTCTCCCTATTTCTTCTCAAACTCATTTTCTTTCTCATCCTTTATCCTCTGTATCTTTTTGTTTACAGAGCAGCCTGTGCTGATTGTTAGGACAGAGGCAGATAGACACAAGTCTGTGCTCTTTTACCCAGCTCCTCCCCTAAACTGTGCAGCAGGAGCCACAGGCTAACAGCAGCCACTGGAAAGATGGTAGGAAGATATACACAGCCAGTTTCTTCCAGGATCACTGTATGAAGGGTGGGGCACATTATGTACAGGGCGAGTCATGTGAAACTACCCACTTGCTGATTCATTACAAAATCAAAACAGCACAACCACGACTCTATCTTATCCTCATGTTTAGGCTGGCAAGTTACATTGTCATTAAAAGAAAAACAAACACAAAAAAAATATCCCTTCTTTCCCCTCCTCCCTAAACCAAAGAAGGCAACAACAAAAAAAACCTGACCACCAAAACCTACAGCCCCCACCTCGTAACCCAGAAAAAAGTCATGTTCTTGTGGAAATCCCAAACAGAGAAATAATTTTGCAGAATACTGAGAGGACTGTAAACTTAAAGAACCTGCTTCTACAAGCATGTTTATGAATGATGGGGGGAACTAATGAAATAAGCAAACAATTACCCAGGTACATCATCAACTGAAACAGATATGCACAATAAATTTAGAAGTATTAATACAAAAATTAAATCCTATGTCCTATTAAGATGAAACTAGTCATTTACACTTCAGTCTTTTCTTTTAAAGTTCTCTGCATACTTGACAATCATTCCTGATTCACAGGTCTTTTTCTGAGCAGAAGAGATAAAAACTTTAGTAATTAAGATCAAACTGTGGCTGTGAAGTAAACAAACTGCTTTGTTGATTGTGAGTATGAAGTCAAAGGTTAATTCTATAACATACACTGAAAGAGGATAAAGCCAACTCTCCTCAGAGACAGGCATGCTCTGGACATCCTGTTGTGAAAATGCCTTAAAAGAGTAATTCCAGTCAGGGATGGATTTTTAAAAATGGTACTAACAAATACAAATATAAGTACTACAACAAAAGTTTAAACGAGCTTACAAATTTGGAAAAAAAATCTGTTTCTATTCACTGCATGTGTCGATGAGATGTATTTCAGATACTGAAGTGTTAACATTGTTTGCACTTTGTTTAAAGTTGAATACACACCAACATCAGGGAAAACGTAATCCCAAGATTAGTCAGTTTTCCCAATAAGTACAGAAACAAATACAGGTTTCCTATCAGGCAGATGCCCATGAAGGTTAAATTATTTCTCCAAACAGGCATAGAAATCCTTCAAAGAACTTCAAAGAATATTTTAATCTCTCATTGCAGAGAACAGGTTAATCAAGCCTTTTTTATACTGTTATTAAAAACACATGGACATATGACAAATGGTAGGTCTTTTTGCAGATGAATAATCGTGGGTGAGAAATTCACAAACTTTTATTTTGCTTCTACCTGGGGACCTGAGGGATGTAACATGGTTACTTTTGTAATCAAGGTTTTTGTTCTGAAGTTTGGGGTTTTGTTTCCACTCGCCAGACCCAGATACAGTAATTCCGAAGAGCAGCCAATGTCCTACACAAGTTCTTAAGAAAACCCAAAAATCTACAAACTATTCCTATGACAAGTAGTCTTCCTGACCTCTCTGACTACCTCCTACTGCCTTCATAATTAATGTGGAGTTTTAAAAGTAATTCAGTTAGATAGCAAATTTTACACTACTAACAGCCTTGAGAGCAAGTGTTCAAGATACCAAAGAAAGGAAGCTCTGACTCAGCCAGGATGTTCAATGATCAAAGAAGAAAGAGCACCTAACACAACACAGTTTCTGCAGTTCAAACCACAGTGAAAGTTCTTCTTAAGATGATGTTGTTTCCACACAACAGACCCAAGTCACGAGCACATCAGAAGAACAGAGTGGCCATTTATCCTGGTAAACACAGATCTGTGAGATGGCATAAAGGCATCTCACCACACACCAACCCCTATTTCTCACCACGTGACTGCAAATCAAAACCCAAATCACAATGTGCTATCCTGGTCATTTCTTGGAATGGAGTTCCTCTATGACACATTCTCCTGTGTGATTTTAAATAAACAAACAAAAAAATTCATAGTTTTTTTTTTAACTTCTCTTATGTTCCAGCTGCACTTGGTTCCTGTAAAGGCTGGAGAGATCTGGTCTGTGAATAACTAATGTCAATAGCTGCAGGGTTGAAAAAAATTCCTGAGCCAGAGCACAAGGTCTCCTCCATTTGCCAGCCATGAAACTGAATTAAAAGACAAACAATATCACTGGTTTCAGACTGTCATGTGAATTACTGCGGTATTTGTCATAATAGTACAGCAGGACTTTAGGACATTTAAGTCTTAAGTTAGAAATAGGAAAGGACAATCTTTGTGATCACACTGACCCACAGAATCCATCTTTAAAAGACTGTACATAGCTTCCCTTATGCACTTATGCTGCCCTGAATGGCTCCTGCTGAATTTACACTTCATTCAGGGATGAGCTGATAATCAATTCTCACATAGTGCAAGCCCTGTTTGTTCATGTCAGAATTTGCGTTCATTTTCCCAGGTTGTTTTAATTTTTTGTGTATGGACAAAACCTGCAGCAGAAAATAGAACGTGAGAGGCTTTGTAGTTGCTGATTTTTCACTTTCCCTAGAAGAACTTGACATGAACCAAAAACAATGAAAGGGTAGTAAAATGCAACAAACTGAAGGTATCAACTTTCAAAAAAGCAACTTGCAGCATGAAAAAAAACAGTTTAACCAAGCTTGTTGGCAGAGGTGGTGCTATGAGTTCAGAGAAACACAGAAAGTAACAAAACAGAAAGAAAGAAATTAACAAAATTGTATCTGATAACCATTAGCTTAGTCACTGCAAGTCTGTTAAGTTTTCCAGAATAATCAGGAAACTTTGTTTCCATTTCTGGCATTTTACCTCTCACCTACAAGAGCAAAGAGATTAATTCTTCAGTTACATCCTGTTCCTGTGTTATTATGTTTTCCCACCACCTTGCATAAACGTGATTGCTTCCTTTATGGATAGCTTTCCTTTCAAGTTTAGGTGTATTCAGGTCTTATCCTGGGTGAGACATTTACAATTCATTATACCTTCCTCCTGCAGCAAAAAGCTTTTCCTTTCTATTGCCAATAGATAAAATATGTCTACAATTAAATATATCTATCTTAATTACAATTTTTAAGCTTTCTCCAGAAAAAAGAGGTGTCCTATTTATACCGCTCCTGATGTACAGAACAGTTTATTGATATTATAGCTTTTATATTATGTACCTCAATATTATTTCAGAAATACATATGTGTCTACAAATACAACAGGTAGCACAACTTGAGCATGTTATTTCCATGTTTTGAGTTAAAAAGAACAAAAAATAAACAGGTAACATAGAAATCATTATGTGGATAGTTCCTTTAGTTTGCATTCTAATTCAAATTCTTCATACCCAAAAAACCCCTTATTACTTAAATCATCAGGAATCTAAATCTGGCCAGCTTGAACAGACCCCACTCATCTCCACAGCATTTCTTACAGCATCCTGTCTGGTGGTCCTATATACTGCAGTTAAAAAGTGGTATTCCAGTGCAATTAAAGTATTTCCTTTTCATCCACACAGACTTGATTGGCCTTGTCCAATCCAGCAATGCAGTTTGTTGCAATACACTTACATGCCAAAAGTGACTCTAAATGGCATAAGGCAGGAGACAGAAATAAGCTTCATTACAGCAATCTCTCAGAACACAAATAGTGCCTGCACAAGATAAATTGTGTGTTAGACTGCGTCAGTGCTGAACTTTTCCACAGAATTTCCTGCATCATCATCAGCAGAAGCAGTCACACAGCAATAGTTTTGACAAGGTGCTGACATTTTACAGCCTCGTCATCTAATCCTATTGAGAGCAAGTGCAGACATGATAAACAGCTAATGAGCTTCCCTGTGCACTCCACTCCACTCACCCCTGCTGCAAGCACAGGCACACAGCAAAGGGCAGCCAAGAGTGCTCTGCTTGCTTCTACCACCATCACCCCACATCACACTACTTAAAAAGCTACAGAAGAATGATGGGCTCCCCATTCCATATTTTGTTTTAAGGGACGAAAAGCTGAGTAAGTCTTCAAATAGCTAGAGATTTCATTGAACAAAGTCTTGTTTTAAAGGTACTCCATTCAATCCCAGCCTATCAAGTAATTCTTAATTTTCCCTTAATTTTCCCTTGTGCATAACACAAGTTTTACATTTATGCAGAGTAGATTTAGATCATGCTTCAAATAATTTCATAAATCCTAACATAGAATCATAGAATTTTTTAAGTTGGAAAAGACTTTAAGGATCATTGAGTCCAACCACTAACCCAACACTACCAAGCTCACCACCAAACCATGTCCCTGAGTGCCACATCTACATGTCTCCTAAATACCTCCAGGGATGATGACTCCACCACTTCCCTGAGCAGCCTGTTCCAATACTTGACAACCCTTTCTGTGGAGAAATTTTTCCTAATATACAATCTAAACCTCCCCTAGTGCAACTTTAGGCCATGTCTTATTGCTTGTTACTTTGGAGAAGAGACCACCTCACACCTGGCTCCACCCTCCTCTCAGGTGGTTGTAGAGAGCCATGAGGTCCCTCCTGAGCCTCCTTTTCTCTAGCCTAAACACCTCCAGCTCCTCATTAGACTTGTGCTCCAAACACCTCACCTGTTGCACTGCCCTTCTCTGGACATGTTCCAGCACCTCAATGTCTTTCTTGTAGTGATGGGTCCAAAACTGGACACAGAAGTTGAGGTGCAGCCAGTGCCGAGTACGAGGGAACAATGCCTGCCCTGGTCCTGCTGGCCAAACTTATCGGTGATGCAGGCCAGGATGCCACTGGCTTTCTTGGCCACCTGGGCACATGCTCATGGATCATATTCAGCTGCTGTCAACCAGAACCCCTAGGCCCTTTTCCAGCAGGCAGTTTTCCAGTTACTCTTTCCCAGCCTGTAGCACTGCCTGGAGTTGCTGTAGTCTAAGTGTAGGACCCTACACATGTTGCAGAGCACTTCTTTCCTGTCTCATACAGATCTTTTCTGCATACTGTTGATATTTCCCTTAGTAGTTGAGAGTTAAATATATATATAAATGCTCAAATACATATATATACAGATAAAAAATCCTGAAAAATTTCTTCCTCCCTTTCATAAACTCATACAATCTTTTCCAGTTCTTTTCTTGCATAGCGTCTCTCAAAAATTTTAAAGAAAGAGTACATATTTCCTCACAGGATATATAAGGTATACACTGCAAAGTGGGGCAAAGGAGCAGGAATTCTATATTACAAATAGTAAAGCTTTAAAAATATCAACAAAGCAGAACACTCTAACATAACAAATGAAGAGCTCTGCATTAAAAAAAGACTTCATTATTTCAGTATCTCTTTGTTTGCTTGTTTAATCATCCCCTGGGACAATCTGTACTGTTAAGAAACGTGTAGAAAACAGTCATCAGTTTTTGTTGTTGTTCAATTAGTGCTATACTCAGTGTTTGAGCTCATGCAAGTGTCCTTTGGGGAAACGTCCTGCGTGCCATTAGCACTATTCTTAATGAGGGAAAGCACGAAACTCCTTTAGTGCTCTGCCAGAATTGTTTTATCTTCAAGTCAAAAGAACAACTGCTTGGAGTAACCCCAAAAAAAGCATTTAACAATTACAAGTGGCAAACAATATTCCCAAGCATAATACTCATAGCATTTTTCTATTTATAGGCTAACAGTTATTATACTGAATAAAATATGTATTAGGCAGCTTTATTATGCAGACAGTCATGATTCCCCAGCTAAGGCTGCTATGGTGGTTTCCATTATAAGCTCCATTTTGAACCCTTTTACTCCTTCTGTGAGAGGTAGGGTGGGGAACAGGAGGATGTTTCATGTTTGGTTTCAAGACAAAGGAGAATATTTTTAGGAAGTTTGAGGTTAATTAGACATGCTGCTTTTGAGATATGGGACATAGGCGTTTCTTTATTCTTTTGGAAGAAAAAAAGCACATTAATGGCAATGTTTTTGTTCATAAAATACTTTTTAACTAGTTCTCCAGAATTTCTCTAAAATACAAAATCAGAATTGAAAACTAGGTTAAAGGAAGGTCAAGACTTACAGCTGTAGGAAATATAAAGACAAAAGATCTAGCACTTTTCTTAGCTACATTTATTTTCAAAAAGGCATGCAAGCTTTTTCCACTGAAAAAAGCAAAGCAACAATTAAAGAACACTAGACTTAAAACCAAAACTAAAAGCAACATTCTTGAACTCTTATCACTGTTTCCCTCCCAATTATTGTTCTTCATAAACAGTGGCAGGCAGGGGGTATAAAGCATTCCCTCTCGCGATTGCTCTTCATCTAACTGTCCCCTCATTCTTCCTGTTTCTAGGTTTTCTATCTCAGCTTCATAATCCTGACACCAAGCATCTTCACATCTCTGACACCTCCTTGATCCTAGCTGCAGCACAATCAAGATCTACAAGTCCTGAAGACTCCATATTCCTTTTTTTCCCATCCCAGTGACTAACTGGAGAGCAGAGGATTCAACGAATAAGGTAAGAATAAAGGTCTGGCTGAAAGTTAGCATTTCATACTTGTTATGCACAGAAACTGATCTACACAATGCCTAATAGCATTCCCTGTCTTCTCAGTGACACACAGGTATATTCTAACACACTCCCTTACAAAACACACACCATGGGCACAAGTTGGCACAAACTTCCCTCACAGAGGAGCATGTGTAGAAGAGCTAGAATGTAAGTAGATGCTGTGGATGATCTACACAAATAGAATGAAGGCAACTTATTTCAGTCAGATTTTATGAACAATCTTAATGAGGCACAAATATCTAATTACAGAAACAACAGGAAGATCCTAGGGTCAAGCAGTATTCTGCAACAATGGGAGTGCACAGACTTGCCAATTACCTCACCTGGAGAGAAGAAAGAAGTAGAAGCACAGCCATTTCCAGTTCTAACTCCAGAAATGCAATGGGGGGCTGTGTGTTTCTATCTTTCAGTTGTGTCAAAAAAACCCTGCAAAGTTCAGATATTTGAGAGACTGCACACCTGATTGCTAGAAAGACGGACAACAGAGTCGACTTCTTCTCCCCTTTATTATTTAGCACATTAATACCTTTTACCCTTCCTTTCTTCTTACCTAGAAAGGTCATCAAGATTCATTCTCTTCACTTTTCTTAAGACTGTATTAAGAAAATTCTTTAATTCTAGGACAATCTCACCCCAAGTCCCATGCAAGCATTAAGCATGTGCTACTGTACACGTAACTGTGTGCAGTTCTGGGTGTCACAATTTAAAAAGGACATGAAAGTCCCTGAAGCCATCCAGAGGAGGGCAACAAAGCTGGTGAAAGGGTTGGAAGGAATGTCCTGTATGGAGCAGTTAAGGATTTTGGGCTTGTCTAGTTTGGAGACTATTACCGCGATGCCTGTTATTACGGCTTATCCCGGTAATCAGTTGAAGACGCAGAAATAATGAGAGCCGGAGTTCGGGCTGCGTTCAGAGCAAGGGCGGAAAGGGGGGGAAACCCCTTTTGTTTAATTCTTATATACACTTTTAGAAATCACAGATCATTGGAGAAAGTTAACACTTCTGTCTCTAACTATATTGGTTACAAGAAGTGTCCGTCAAAGGGATCTGTGTCCATGGGAAAGGAATGTAAAAAGATANGTCCCTGAAGCCATCCAGAGGAGGGCAACAAAGCTGGTGAAAGGGTTGGAAGGAATGTCCTGTATGGAGCAGTTAAGGATTTTGGGCTTGTCTAGTTTGGAGACGACGAGACTGAGAGTGACCTCATTGCTCCTTAGAGCTTCCTGAGGAGGAGAAATGGAGAGGGTGGTGCTGATGTCCATCCCTGGTAGCCAGGGATAGGATGTGTGGGAATGGCTCTAAGCTGCATTGGTCACGGGCATTTCTTTACTGAGAAGGTGGTCAAACACAGGAACAGGGTTCATAGAGAGGTGACTGATGCCCCAAGCCTGTCAGTGTTTAAAAGAGGTATTTGGTAATGCTCTTAGAAACATGCTTTGACTTTTAGTCAGCCCTGAAGTGGTCAGGCAGTTGCACTGGATGATCACTGTAGGTCACTTCCATCTGAATTTGCCTATTCTACTCTGAAAGTTTTGCAGCTGTTGAGGCATTGAGTCATCATACACATGCAGCAGGTCTCTAACTTCCTCTGCTAATTACTTCTGCTGCTAACCTCCTCTAGGAGGTTCATCCTGCTCTAAAGTGGACAAATACACCTTAGTCTTTTTAAGAGCCTGAGATTTACAACACTGGAAAAAAGCATTAAAAATTCTGAATTGTTTATGATAGTATATGTGCAGTTGTTTTCTAAACAGTTTATTCAGGTCCATTCTGGTATTAACAAGCATCTTTATGCAAGTCAGAAATAAGTTATGCAAGAAAATCAGTGTAGCTGACTGTGTGTGAGTATTGACCAAATACACAAAGCAAACCTTAACAATTCTTTTTCATTAATTTCCTTATTTTCAGATTTCTGTGGCTAGCTTCAGTTTATATATCTTTCATGTAAAGAAAGAAATCTAACTTTAGATTTTTGAAAATTATTTTTCAATTTTGAAAATGTATTTTTTAAGAAACAAAACCAGTAATTCTTTTTTAACTCGGAGGAGAGAATCTGGCAGTAGAAAACTAGACTCAGGTTTGCTTACTTGTTTTTAAGAACATGGGTACACACAGAAGTTATTGTGCAGTAAGTTCCCATATGATTGCTATATAGTTGTACCCTGTTATGTCTGAGATGAATGCAAGCTAATTCCAGGCAAACTGCTCCTCAGCAGAACTGGAGGCAGAATAGTATCTTTGAATTTACCCACACAAAGACATATATCAAAAAAATAGAGACAGTTCAGGTGAGGCAGCTGATGCAGGTGCTGTGGAAACCCTGTAAGAATCTTGCTCACATGGCATGACTGACAGCTTGCACCATGGAGTCTCACAAAGATTCATGAGACAGCAGACCTCAAATGCTGCTGTTCTAGAGACAGCATTATATGACTCATGTGGGACTACAAACTTCAGGGGTTATTCAGACAAGCTTTACAAGTCACAATGAAGTTTCCAAAAAGTTTTGTTCATAAAACTGAATGCAAGAATTCTCAGCCTTTAAAAGCAGTACTTAAAATGACAATCAAAACACATTTTCAGTATGTCAAGATACTCATAATACCCTTGGACTAGTACTGTTTGCAGTTTGAGATCATCTATAATGTCAGCATCTTGAATTACCTCTTTTTTTCATTGTGTCACTACAGTCCTTGGCTTAAACAGCAGCAAGACACATACAGATTAAGTGTCTCTAAGAAAAACTACTTATATCTATATCTATATACTTATATCTATCTACTATATCTAATATAGATATAGTAATATAGATATCTAATATATCTATACTTATATCTATCTACTTATATCTAATTTGAACAACCCAATGCAACACAGGTAAGAGGACTGTGGAATTAATTAGAGGCATTGAAGGCTATCAGGGCAAGCTTCTTCTGGTTCCAAATTCCTAAACTGAGGTTTCACTCAAAACCTGCCTCACTCTTAACAAACTTCAGTTTGTGCAAGACACGAGCACAAGTCAACCTGTGTTAAGTTTTTCTTCTTAATTATATACATGTATTTGCTGCTGGTTTATCAAATCAATCTTACGGACATTTTTTAACAATTAAATAATTCAGCTCTCGTCAGCTGAAGAAATTTGGCCTAAACAAGGAAAGATATACACAATTCTAAATATGTTAAAAATGGGATCAATAAACACAAGACACTTTTATGCCATGACTAAGATGTCAAAGAAGCAGTGACATATTTTACTCATGTATGGCCACAACCAAGGCATCCCAATTTTAGGTAATATTCAGATTGTCAGCAAAGATTCAGCAAAGAAATATTGTTTGACAGCAAGAGTCATGAACAAACTCAGATAATATCTCAAGAATTTTAGTAAAGGCTGCTGTTTACAGAAAGGAGCAGAAATAGATGTGATTGGAACACACAAACTGGTTTAATACTTGTAACAGAGAGGCAGAAGCACATTTTGAGTCTCTCAGAAAGAAAATGCTAACCTAAGGATTTTAATTCATTAACTTTATCAACTCAAAATGGATAATTTCACAAGATAGTTACTCCCACTTTCCTCCTAGAAGTTATAACCCTTCAGGAAGGGTAATTGAGTGTGATACATATACTCCTCTCAGTCAAAGAATACCAGTCAGTACATTTGTTAGAACTACACCCAACTTCAGTTTAGGTCAGGGTCCAAATTTTTCCAGTTGTAGTCTCCCATTTAAATCTTCCCTTAAACTGCAATGAAAAGAAGCCTGTAGGACAATAGCCTCTCTAATACCAGAGCTAACTTTGCTAGTAACAAAGATTAACCTGAGTCCTGATTCATAACAGCAGAAATGTAACAAATTCAGACCTGCAGCACGAAGAGGAAGTATTGCTACAAAAGGAAAAACTAAGATAAATTTAAAATAGCACACATTTCCTATTTTAAAATTATTTACCTGGAGATATAGCTCTGTGGAACTGATACATGTCTTCTCCAATCAGTTCCTGTGCAACCTGCTTGATCTTCCGTCGGACAGCATCTAGCTTGACTTCAGATTCATTCAGTATTTCTTCTCCATTGGGAGCACTGCAATCACAAAACAGAAAGAGCAGTTTTCAGAACCTGAGGAAACAGTTAAAAAATGTTACACATTTTCTTTTACTAATCAATATATTTCTAATGGCTTCAAGAAAAAGAAAAACTGCTACTAGAATGAGCAACAGTTTCACTTTCATCAATACCTACTGCAGATTCTGAAATTCTGTAGATTCTTACCAACAAAACAATCAACCAGCCAGGCAGAGTTCTGGTAGCATGATGTTTATTCCAGACTAGAATTGTGATTATTGCTTAAGTAAGAAAAAGGAGAAACACATGCAAACGCTTTGAAAAATATTCCAGAAAACTAGCAGTATTTACAGAAGTCCTTCAACCTCTTATAAAAAAAAAACAACAACTGTATTTTGCAATACTTGACAGTATTGCAAAATACAATATATTATGTACTTCTACATGTGATGGGGATTTTTAAAGAAGTAGTTATGGACTATGCTGTTCAGGAACAGCTGAAATACCTGATTCACAACCACAATATATACTTGGCTTTTAAAGTTTTGTTTATCTAATTTTCTTTAAACTGTCCCCTCCCTCAACTCTAACTAATCCATATGGTATATTAGTTTACAGTCTACTTAAGGAACTACTGATAGATTGGTCTCGAGTAAATGTTTAAAAGCAAACAATTAAATTTACTGAAATTAAAGCCACAATAATTGTGAAAAGCAAAGAAGGAGGAAATTACAAAATAAAGCATGGAAAAACCTCCACTCTCACAAAACCAGGAATGTCTTATAGAACAGGAATCTAAATTCAGAGTAATGAGGAATTTTTTGTTGTTGTTCTTTACCAGTTCCCAGCCACCCTGCAGTGGGAGTAGCTATTTACAGTCAAGGCTGTAGCGGTTACTGGAATTATCACAATACCTCTTTCCAGAAGAAAACCAAGTTAAAAAGAGGGCAACTTCATAACCTCTGTTTATAACTGTAACTATAGTTACTACTTCAACATAAATATATTGATAGGTAACAAAATGTAAATTAAAATAAATGAAATTACAAAGAAAAGGAACAGGGAGAGCTGTTGTAACAGCAGGACCCATGTCTGTCACATATGGCCAACACTCTACACAATAGGCTATGCAAAGCTTCACATTTTCCTGTTGTTCTTCCAGTTTTTCTCTGGCTTCCAAAGATTGCTTGAAGGCTCACAAGAACAGAAAACATATAGAAGCTCAAAGCTTCATACAAAAGCCTATCCAGGTGTAGTATTTGCATAAACAGACCCCAGGTCACCTCTTATTTGCATTGATGACCTCGGGTGGGGCTGCCACAACCAAAAGGGTGACGGCACTGCCTGGGCAAGTAACCTGAAGGAAGGGTGCGTACTCTTCTCTCACAGCTCGCAGAAAGCTGGCAGGCTCTCATCTGCTGTACAATCTACTGCTCTAAAGCAGTTTAATACACCTATAAAACCAACCAAGAAACCTGAACCAGCGTCTTTTAATTCTCTAATTGAGAGTGCATTCATTAGCTCACATCCACCCTAAAGAATGTTTATGGGAAGTTAATTAAATTCCTCTCAACAGAACACTGCAGCTGTTACTCACAAACACTGACAACACTGCAAGGCAGCTTCTAGGTTTCTCTGAACGTTTTCATGCTCAACGTGACTCACCTGGTGAACCTGTGGAGCAGAAATATCGTCCTTTTGCTCTCGATAGTTATGTCGCGGCTGAGCTTCACGAGCCGCTCGTATTTGTCATGCCTGGTGTCAAGCTCCAGCTGGAATGCTGCAGAGTCAATGGTTACAGCACAAGCTCAGTTATCACAGGAACACAGCGAGGGGAAGAGCAAAGCACCTGTGCTGCACCAACTCCTCACACACCCCAGCCCCACCAGCCTTGTCCCTGGGTGCCTTTCCCCACGGGGGGCTGCAGAGACCATCACTACCGGCCACCTGCCAGAGCTGCAAAATTCATCATTAATGCTACCTTTGTTTAATAAGCCAGGTTTAAGTCAACATCAATCCTGACGATGCTTTAAGGCAGCCTAAATAATTTTTAAGGTAAAATACTTGGTTTTGCTAATAAAATCTATTCCACAATAGTGCTGTTCTGGAAACGGACTTAAAATTTCACCCAAATTCAGCAAGACTAATGGAAAAATAAAAACCTACAAACATTTGTTGGTAAAATTCACCAGTGTCTAGAACAAACAAAAAACATCTGGCTAAGGCACATACAGTGTTTAAAATGCACCATTTAGTTATAAGAAAGATTACATTTCACATCCCAGCTAGACTTGGCCAAAAGTCAAGTATTTTAATATCCCCAAGGATGAGAAGAACTAAAGCAAAGTGAGATCAATTATTTAAAATAAGATTTCTGACTTGCTGATGTTAATTCTCTCTAAGTACAATGAATATAGAGAAGACAGGATGTGTATCTGGTTACGACAGACAAACATTGTTAATGTTTCACAGACACCATTAACATTTTATAGATCACTATTCCAGTAAATAAATCATTAACAGCTACTTAGAAGAAATCTAACAGATTTCCTACATGAACGTCTGAGGTGTCAAAGTCTCTCTGCAAGAAGATGCAGAAAATAAACTAAGAGGTTACATTTTTACAGGGTCTGACAAGTGACTATACTTTAAAAAAGCATAGCAGTTTGCTGGCAAGTGAGGTTTAGATGATGCTAGAAACATTTTTTCTGTATTTCTCACTGCCTTGGTAAAAACTTGGTTCCTCTTATTTTGTTCTGTTCTTCCTAGTCTTATTCTAAAACTTTAAGATAAGTCACAAATGCCCCTACTGATTTTTTCATTCTTACACGTCTGTTTGGTGTGTCTCTTCTAAATTCTGAGAATCAATTCCACACCTGAAATATCATCCAAAATTTTCTCTCAGATCACACTGACAGGAACTTAAAGAAGGGTGACTGGGACTTCCCTGCACAGGATACCACATATGACATTTCCAAGGACCATTTACAAATGTCATCTACTGGGAAATTCAACATTCTGAACATCTATTATACTAGCAAGGCACCCCATCTTTTCTGGATAGTTGTGGCTTTTAGACTTTTATGTTAGATTTTAAACCTGTTAGGGACTACTGTGAAGTGCTTTCTGAACTGAAGTAAACCAGACAAATACAATAATCTTTAGCCTAACAGGATGCAAGAAAACCTACTGTACTGTGCTATTGCCTAAAATTGCACATGATTAGAACTTGGGGGGTTCTCCAGGCTAACACATCGAGACATACAATCATTTCCTAACAGATTCCACTGTAGTATCTAATTTATCACTGAAAGCAAAGACTCAGACTCTATTGATAATTTTGGTGGTGCAAAATCAGACCATTAAAAATGATACTTAATACCTCAACCTTAAAAATCAAGGTACTGTCTGCTCTGTATCACTGAGCTGTCATGTTTAAAACATATTACCACAAAAAGGTGTAACTCTGTGCGTTTTGATTAACTAGACCATTCTGTTACTCTATGATTATTATATAAGACAATGTCTCATTACTTTTTTAGAAATCTTTGGTGCGAATAGATCAATTCAAGCACATCTTTTTTCCAGAGGCTAAAAACAGCAAAATGTTTACAACCATTTAAGGCCACACATTAATGAGACAAGCCTGGTTGTGTGTGTAGACCAGGGAAGGAGATGCTGGAGAGCAGTGCTGTGGAAAGGGACCTGGGGGTCCTGGTCAATGACAAGCTGAACATGAGCCAGCAGTGCCCTGGCAGCCAGGAGGGCCAACCCTGTCCTGGGGGGCACCAGGCCCAGCATCACCAGCCAGGCAAGGGAGGGAATGTCTGCCCTGCTCTGCACTGGGGCGGCCTCACCTTGAATCATGTGTGCAGTTTTTTGGGCAAAATAATGTAAATAAAGATCTTAAGCTCTTAGAGAGCCTCCAGAGGAAGGCAACGAAGCTGGTGAAGGGTCTGGAGGGGAAGCCATATGAGGAGCAGCTGAGGTCCCTTGGTCTGTTCAGCCTGGAGGAGACTGCAGGCAGACTTTCAACATCCTTACAAGTGAAAGCAGAGGGGCAGGTACTGATGTCTTCACTCTGGTGACCAATGACAAGACTTGAGGGAACAGCCTGAAGTTGTGTCAGGGGAGGTTTAGGTTGGATATTAGAAAAAGGTTCTTCACCCAGAGGGTGGTTGGGCACTGGAACAGGCTTCCAAGGAAGTGGTCACAGCAACAATCCTGTCTGAGTTCAAGAAGCGTTTGGACAATGCTCTCGAGGCCCAAGGTGTGACCCTTAGGATGTCCTGTGCAGGACCAGGAGTTGGACTTGATCATCCTGATGGGTCCCTTCCAACTCTATATCCTGTGATTCTAAGATTAAGATGTTTAAATTCAGCCAACATACACAGAAATAGTGCACAACTCTGGCTCGCCTTACACAACTGGCACAATCATAAACCATCTGGAGCACACCTTTTCCTAATGCCTGTGCCTGACATGGAGACAAAGACCACCAGCATCTCTGACTGGGGCAGTGCACTTCGTGCACTTTGTACTGCACTAAGCACTTTTGCAATAAATACAAAGAGTGGATGTTTGAAAAAGTGAATAAACTATGTCCCTTAAAGCCTTTCTAAAATTAACCACAGATGACTGGATCTCACGGGAAAGGAGGGAAACAAGTGTTGTTTTGGATTGGAATTAATGGCAACTTTACTACAAACTGATACTCATAAGGGTGAAAAATGCAAGTTGAAAGTACAGTTCCACTAAATTCAAGAGCAAGTGTATGTATGACATTCAATATGAATGACAGAGTGCTTTGGTTGGTAGGAACCTTAAAGATCATCTAGTTCCAACCCCCCTCCCATTAGCAAGGACACTTTCTGCTAGACCAGGCTGCTCAAAGCTCCCTCCAACCTGGCCTTGAACACTTCCAGAAATGGGGCATCCACAGCTCCTCTAAGCAAAGTTCAGGGGTCATGGTTAATCATCTGCCAAGCTGATTTACACAGAAAAATAAAAACACCTGTTTTCCAAAAAGGCAGGAAGTTATATGACATTGAAGTAACCATCTAAAATAGCCAGCCAGCTTACACTTCTTCACCCTCCTTAGCTTCATAAAAAATATGTGGAATGGGGAAAATTTTACACCAAGAATTAATCTATCCCCCTTATCAAATCTCCTTCCTTCTTCAGTCAAGGCTTCTCATTTCTAAAGCTCAACTTTGCCTTGTTAGGGTTTGTCTAATGAGAAAATTTACTGCATTTTAAATCTGGTTTTGTGAAAAAATCCTACAAAAACACTTTGGTTGAAGATAAGTTTACATTTGCTTATTTAAAGAAACTCAAATACAAGTTAATATTTAAAAGGCATTCAAACTGAACTAAGTGTCTACATACAGGTCTATATTAGTTAGTTAGAGTTTTTTTTGAAAAATTGCAGGTCTAAACAACTACCAATTCACAAAACAATGCATCCAGATTTATACTGAAGTAGCTCAGTCATCTGTGCACCACAGCCAAGGTCAGCACCCCCTCAGTTTCCCAAAGGTCACCATCTCCTCCTCTTGCCCCTGTGGCTCAGATTTTGCACTACACCTCTGCAGATCCTACAGTTTTCTGCCACCAAAGGGCCTGCTCACCTTTTGCCTGGCTGAACACTTGTGCCGTTTGCTCAGCACCAGGTTCAGCACAAGCAGGGCAGCCAGGGGGAATAGCAGTGAGATGGAAATGGGAGCAAGTCATGAGCCAGGCAGAGCTATGCAAAATCCCACTCTCAGGACTTCACTGCACAAAAAGCAGAACACTAAGCTCCAAAGATACAGAGTATGAGTCCAACTAGTTTCAAGCTTCTCCCCCAGAGAGAGCTGGTTTATTCCATTGCTAAATACTAATAATTTCCTAGCAATTTCTACACCACACTTCTATATATATAAATATTCCAAATGGTTTTCCAAATGCTTACTTACATTTAAAAGAGGTCATCAGAGCTGAAGGTGGATTAACATTCTCTTTTTCCTCTCTTCTTTGACCATGTGGAAAATTGTCATGCTTTCGTTTTCTGAACCCACCTGATCCTATTAAGTACACACAAAAAAATGATATTAAAAAATAGTTTTGACAGAGCATAAGAAGCACCAGGATGCTGTCTTCAGAGCATTGGGTTTTTTTGTAAGGTCTTCAGGTCTTCACACCCTTTTATGTTTTCTTGCTGTAAGCAAATGGTTTCATGGAAATCCTCATGTGACCAATGGCCTACAGGATTAGACATTTTTTCTTACTTTTTTAAAAATTATTTTAAATATTCAGCTTGAAGTGAGTCAGTAAACCTGAAAGTTTTTATTACTGTGATTATTTATGTCACAGGTCTTCAGTAACCAGAAAAAGAAGCAAGGCATAATTTAGGCAGACTAACACTATTTAGATGTGCAAGTTTAGCTCCTGCAGCGTGGCTTCCTAGGTCCTTACACTCTGCCCATTAACCAGTTCCTTCTCTACTCTCCCGAATGTAGCTGTTCATTTCAACCAGCTTTGGGTGCCTCTTCCTTAACCCTCCTTTTCAGACTCACACCCAGAACTCACCTCTTTTGGACTATGTTTTACTCCTAATTTACACCTTGTACTGTTTCTTCCTTTAATCCTTCCTTCACCTTGGACTGACTCACGGTGTCACCCATGTGTCCAGCATTCCTCCCTCTCACTCCCCCCTTTTGGTGACAGCTGGACACTCTGTTCCTAAGAGCCCAAAATTTGGCAAACTTACATACAGGCATACCCTTTTGAATGTGTGGAGTTCTCTCAATTTCCTTAAAAGAAGAACCAAAGGAAGCTACTTAAATGCTACAGATGAACATGGATTTTTAAATGTTCCCGCTTAATTGTTTATTATCCCATACCAAAACCAAAAGTGGGCATAGCTACTTTCTTAAAGAGGAAACAGAAAATCTTTTTTTCCTTCCTTTCTGTTGGACATGAGCTCAGGGTTTTGTTTTTCCTGTAGCAGTTAAAAACATTACCAACACGTCCCCTGAAATAGTGCAGAGAATTAAACTCTGCGGTATTCCAAAAGTTGGGAACATCATCATAACCTACAAGAAAAAAACAGGCCCTCCTGAAGTGGTGGTGGGAGGCAAGAGAGAGAAATTGAGAGAAGGGGTTCCACTGAATAACTAACAACTTAAATATTAAAAAAGCACAGACTGCAATAACAGTTACCAACCCTAGCCCCTGGCTGAAGGGAGGTCTGTGTGATTCTCGGTGGTGCCAAGCACTAGGACAAGAGGCAAAGGGCATAAACTGATGCACAGGAAGTTCCACCTCAACATAAGGAAGAACTTCTTCAGTGTGTGGGTGACCGAGCACTGGAACAGATTGACCAGAGAGGTTGTGGGCTCTCCCTCACTGGAGATATACAGGAATCGTCGGGATGCAATCCTGTGCCATGTGCTCTAGGATGATCCTGCTTGAGCAGGGAGTTTGGAGCAGATGACCCAGTGTGGTCCCTCCCAACCTGACCCGTTCTGTGACTCTGTGATTCTGACTGCTGGGGCTACACCAACAAACAGGAGGCAAAGTAAGCTGTGAAACATATATATTTCACATATGAATTATGTTCGATATATATTTTATACATATATACACACACATTCACTGTAAGGAATAGTTACCACAAGTGCCTTACAGGCCTAATACATACTCAGCTTCCCTCTATGCCATCTGATTTTCCACCCCCAGGGATGCAGATCCCTAGAGCCAGGTTCTCTGACACAGCCGTACAGTCCCTGCGGGAAGGCAGGACACGCATGAAGGAAAGGTCAGTGACACCAGGAAGGAGAGGCCTCTCTCGGCGTGGCTTTAGCGACACAGCCGAAGGGCACCGCTGGGCACGGCAGAGGCTCTGCCCCTCCGTCCCCTCCGAGCCGCGGGGCCTCCCCCCGCTTCCGGCGGCTCCAGCTCCTCACGCCTCGGTCACCTAAGGGCGGGAAGGGGAGGGAAGAGGACATCACCTTCCTTGCCGCTCATCCCGGTGCCGCCGCCGCGCCGCGTCCCCCCGGCAACCCGCAGC
>VZRZ01008641.1:1375265-1396847 GCA_013398175.1 Climacteris rufus
ATTCGGGCGTTGCTGCCCGCGCAGTCGGGGCAGCGCTGAGGCGGAGCCGTGCTTCCAAGAAGGCGACTCCGTGGGCAGCTAGACCGCGACCCCACCGTGGGGCCTCAACGCCCGCGGCACGACGGGACATGTAGTGCCGGGCGGGGAGGCGGTGTGGTCGGAGCGGGGCCGGGGAGCCCCGGGGTTCTCTGCCCGCCGCTCCCGCTGGCGGCCGGCGTGTCCCCCCACCGGGGCAGCGACGTTCCTCGGCTTGGAACCACAGAAACCCACGGACATTCCTCAGCCCGCACAAACCGGCTGTCATGTCGCCTTCCCCTCACCCCCCGCCTGTGTCTTCACTGCCCCGTTCTTCCCTGGCGTATCAGCACTAGGGTTCTTTCATAGAATCACTGAATTAATTGGGTTGGAAAAGACCTCTGCGATCATCGAGTCCAACCTATGACCAAACACCACTATGTCAATTAGACCATGGCACCGAGTGCCATGTCCAGTCTTTCCTTAAACACCTCCAGGGACGGTGACTCCACCACCTCCCTGGGCAGCCCATTCCAATGTCTAACCATCCTTTCTGTGACGAAATTAATCCTGATGTCCAGCCTAAACTTCCCCTGGCGCACCTTAAAACTGTGTCCTCTGCTTTCTGCCTGTCCTTTCCTGTCTCCGTAGCGCCCCTTTCCTCCCTGCCATGTCAGGACCAAGGTGCTTTCTTTCCACGCGAGGTGAGGGGAGCACATCACCAGCGCAGCACCGAGTGCCGGGTTACTCCCTTAGTGCCCATCCACTAAGTGGATGGTGTGCCAGGGGAAGGAGGCCAGGGATGATGCGAACTGACACTGAGACAGGGGCTGGAAACAGGAGACACTAACTGTACACCGAACAGATCTGATAGTGAAGCCACCTGATACCTGGAAAAGAAATCTGAGAGGCGGCAGATGTAGCTGCTGCTACCGGGGACGCAAATTCCCGAACCCAGGTTATTCGCATCCTATGTTTTGTTAGATCTGGTAAAAATTACGTTTCCTCTGCTAGGGTTTGTGTCTGAGTGTTCTCAGGAGACCTCTCAGGATTGAGCACGAGGGAGATGGACGCACACTGTAAATATCTCCCAGCACAGAGAGAACTTGATGATGTTTCAGTTATTACCATGATGAGCTACAAAAAATCTGCTTGCCCCACTGGATTCAAGCTTTTCTACACATGCATCCTGATATGTTCCTCTAACGTGTTTAAAATAGTGATGGGTGTTGCAAATCCCCAAACTAAAAGGTTTGCAAATCATCAGTCTTTCTGCTCTGCTGCTAGATCTCATTTCTTGTCACAGCTGTTGCCTGTTTTAGTAGCTGGATTTCCAAGGAAACAAAGCTCATATGAGCACAAAGGCGGAGTGCTCACGGCCTTTGTGTGTGGGTGTGCGTGTGTGCCTGTCCTTCCTCCCCACCCTTAATAATTTTTTAATCTGTTGGTCAACTGGTCGATCTGATCTGACAGAGGGAAAGAGCCTCCAGGAGTGATTATAAACATCCTGAGTAGGGAAAAAATTTTGGGTGGAACTTGCACCTTACTAGAAACCAGATAAGCCCAGCTGTGAAATGCAAATGCTGCAGAGTCCAAAGTTAGCAGAGCCCAGCCTTTGGGAGTTCTGGAATAGAAGGGACACCAGCCCAGTATCAGTCTTTGTGTGTAACAAATAAACAAATACAGCTTTTAGCAAACTTGAATATCAGGTGAATCTGTTAACAGATTCAGGAGGACAATAAATCACCTAAGGCAGATAGTAGAGGAGCAAAGCTTTGACAGTGAGCTTTAAAGAGTCTCCAGGCAGCCAAGCAGGAATTGCTAAAACCTGGTATTTTCAAATACTGAGAACACATGACTGTCATGCAGTGTTAAAAATTATTCAGAAGTGTAACACAAAAATCCTCTCCAATTTCCTAATCTGAGAAAACAGATTTCAATCACACTTGAAAAACAGAGGACAAAGAGGATCCCGGCAGAACTTCCTCAGGCCTGATCTGCATATTGAGTTGTGCAACAGCTTGATTGCTGCCCTACCAGCTGCACAGGAGATTTCTGCTTTCCATGGGGCAAAATCAGGACATGAAATTATTTATGTCAATGTTATCGCTGCACACATTCAGGCACAGCCTTTTGTTTTAGAAGATGTACAAAACTGCTTTTGGAAACATGTACCTTTTTTTTTTTTCAAACTGTGTTATTTCCCTGTTCTTGGCAGCTCTTTGGACGAAAAGCAGAGTTGTTTTCGTTATATTGATGTCACAGGAGAGTGGAAAGAGCACTTGCATTTGAATGTTTCCCAGCAGTGGAGAATTTTCAGCCAATTGTAGGGAGTGAAGGTTAGGTCTTCAGCTGGTTTCTGTTGGATTCAGTGACATTGTGCATGTGCACAGAGATACTCAACTTGCTTGAAATCCTTGAGATGTTGTTGTGAACAAGAACTGGTTGGGGTTTTTTTTCTGAAACAATCCAGTTAAATGTGGCGGTATTAAACCACTTTGGCAACGGGTTAGTTGCAAAATTTTTCTCTTTCTTCTAGCTGGAAATTAAACCTTTTTCCTTCCCCTTCCACTTCCGTGTTTTTTATGCCTGAAGAGAATGGCACCTGCACCTCCACAAGCGTGCAGGTGGAATAGCAACATTTTGAGGGAGTAAATGGTAGCAGAAAGGAGGTGTGAGGATTTAGGGTAGGGCAAAACCCCCAAACAAACTAACAACAAACCAATGAGGTTTTCTCAGAGACTTAAGGTCAGACTAAGGTGCTGCATATAGGTTGTGTATGACTGTGCTTCAGATCCTAAGACCAAATTGGTAACTCAGTTTTCACATGGAAAAAAAGTGGTTTTTAAGACTCAGGGTTGTGAGGACGGAGCATGAGTGGGTGGACCAGATAAGCTCTGTGCCTTTCTGAGTGGGCAAATCAACTGAAAATAACCACTGTAGTGGGTTGGAACTTCTTCATTCAATTTATCCCTGAAGTCTGCTGCTCTGGGCAGTGACCTGCTTCAGTAACGCTCCCATACAATGTCCTTCAGTGAGGTTTGTGGTCCTCTGCAGTACTATCAGCAGATACCACCTTGAAATGGCACTCAAGGGAGTGAGGCATGAATCCTTCCTTCCCTGGAAAAGTCTAATACTGACTCAGCTGAACTGTGTGAAGGACAGACAGAGGAGTGGCGGTGGGTCCAACTCAAGAACCAACTCAAGCACTAGTGAAGCTGCTTCTTCTCCTACAGCTTCAAGCAGTGGACCTATACAGAGGTAGGACACAGGTGACTTGTCAGACACATGAAATCACCATGTCTTTCTGCCCTCAGTCGTTTCAAGATAGCTCTGTGGAAACTGTTTAAGATCCCTGAATTCCCTGGCAGAGCTCACAGTGTAGCTCTTCATGCCCCTGTATGGCCTGTATAGCTTCAGAGACAAATGCTATCTTTGTGGTGCCCTCCCATGTTTAAATAACTAGCCTGGAAATGTCTTCTAAAGTTTCTGCTAAAGCAGAATAGCACTATGGATACTTAGAGATGGAATTCTCTCTGTGTGTCCATTTGGTTTTCATTTTATTTCATGACATGGCATAGTACTTAGAGCAGGGCTGTGAGGTTGCCTTGGAGATGGAGGGCTTAGCCACGGGGCGAGCTGTCACACCGAAACGTTCCCATTAGCCAGTGTAACTGTGAATGCTTTCCACAAACAATTGAGTGAAGTGAAGTGACAAAAAGCTTATGAAATGGTCACAGGGGAATTGCATAAACTGGGGTCAGATGCTCAATTTGAGACTGTTCCATGACCGAGGAGTTTTGCAGCTGGTTGACAAAAGGAAGTGGGAGGTCAGCTGGTCTCTAGTTGTTATAACAACAACCTGTTATGTTGCTCAGGCAACAGAGATGCCCATAGCAGTGGCAGGATGGATCAGGAAGATGATTCCCTCATTTCCTGGAATAATGTTTGCAAGCTGTGACTATTGTTCTGCTGGTTGAATTAGGGATGTCAATCTTGTAACTGGCAGGATCCAAGTGCTAATACACCATGATGCAGCCTGTGAGTGGATCATCAGGAAGACTTTGGGCATGCACTGTCAATTTGTAAATGAGTGAGTGGAAAAAAGGACAGAGGGAACCCACAGATTTGCTGCAACATCCATCTGGAAAAAAAGAGACCAAACTATGCATTGCCTTTATTCCTAATGTTTAGTTTATATCTTCCAAGGGAAAACTGGCAAGTGACCGGCTATGAATAATGTACCCATGGGGAAAGTTTGTTTCTAAACACGAACAGTTAGTGCCTGGCTTATGTCTGGGTGGGTGTGCTGGCTATTTCATAAAGATTTCATTCTACTGAGGCAACCACATAAAAGAATTGCTTTGGAGGAATTCAAGGTGAGAATATCTTTATTTTGCATCAACACCAACACCCTTAATGCAGCAGAAGCAAAGTGCAGAGATTAACCTTTCTCCCTCATCTCTCCCATGCCGCCCTCTGTGTCTGAACCCCTAGAAAAGTCTAACTGAAATTATATGATCCTTTGTATTTATAGCTGCTCCAGAGTGGTTCAGTTGATTAAACGCTGGGCTTTTCTGCTGTAGTGGCAGGACAGAAAAAGGTACAGGCTAAAGTTATAGTTTCTTGTAGTTTTGGAAAGGTTGCTGGTGGAGTAAGAGCTGCAAACAAAGAAAACCTAGAACATTTCCCTCAGCTAGGGGCATCAGAAAAGTGAGGGAACCTGGAGGTGTGGCTCTCATCAGAAATGGTAAATGCGATCACATAACACATAACAGCAGAATTTCCTCTTTTTTTTTCTTTTTTTTCTTTTTTTTAATGCATGCCTATATCTCTCATCTGAACCACACAAACCTTGAGAAATCCCAGATGCTTTTTGGTTCCTACAGCCCTCAGTACCCCTGAGCACCTGCAGTGCCAAATACATATTCTCCTTCAACCCCTTGGTCCTCTCCAGGGCTGAAGTTTGGAGGTAATGGCTCTTGGCGAAGGAGTTAATCTGATTCATCTCCACTTAATTCTCCATAAGAAGTAATCTGAGAATAGCCTTTGTGTCTACATCTGAGAGAAGCAAAATATTACATTATGTATGGAAAGCCCTTATTCATGCCTATGTAAATCAGGAATAATTTTCTTTAAACTGGGTGCCATTGAGATGACTATCAAGTCTTGAGAATTCCCAATGTACAGAATATTTTATGCTGCGGTATAGGTAGGGCCAGAAAAACACAGCAAGAGTCAAGTAGTCAGAGAAATGCTTTCCTAACAATTCCCACCAAAAAGTTTTGCTAAAAGAGCAGTTAAGGTTGCTCCAGGGCAAAACACACCCACACAAGAAATGACAGGTTAGGGGAACCTTCCCTGCATAAGCTACGCTGCACACCTCACATTAACCACTCCCAGTGACAGATTCCAAACCCCAGCAAGAAGCTCCCCTTGTTCTGCAGGATACAGTAACAAACTAAACACCTCCTACGAGCTTCAGTGCAAAACCCTCTGGCTTCTGCAACACTAACATTACAGGCTGGTGCATTTGGAGAGGCTGTGGTGATTACAGGGGGAAAATAGAGATTAAGTGCCCCCTGAGCATACATTCTGTTGGTACTGCTGGTCTCAGGGACCTGTTCTGATTTCATCAGACTCTGTTTTATCCGTGGTTGGCCACTCCACTTAGTAGACCCTTTCCACAAAGCAGAGCTGAAGAGCCATCTGTTGCTTATTCTTAGACTAGAGAATGAGCTATATGATATACTTACACCAGAACAAATCTTTTTCCCTTGTTGAAAAAATAGCTACATCTGCACCAGGTATTTGTATAGGGCTTCTTCTAAGTGATTTATTCCCTGTTGGGCCAGAAAAAATTTTACATGAAATGTGTTTTGTCACCCAACACTATGGGGTGGAATGATGATGACAATAAGTTATAATTACAATTAAAGCTTTATTTTTAAAACAGAATTCTATGATCAGCATAGCATACCATTCTGTGACTGGAATTGAACAGGATTTTTATAATCAGGATCAGTGCATCACAATTTTCTAACCAGCTTTGCACAAAGTTTGTATCACAGGTTAGCTTACAGTTCCTAATCACCTGAACCCTCTGCAGAATGGGTCAAATCTTAATCTTGGCTTGCAGTATCAGTATAATAATCACAATATAGAATAAAAACATGTGGAAGATTATGAGTCACACTCCAAACTTGGAGGAAGCAGATGATGGTGGAGGCATCCCTGACCACTGGGAGATCATGGGTTTTGCTGTCCAGCAGCAATTGTGGTCCAAGTCCCACTTAGGTCTCATAACTGCTTGATTTTATAGACAGTGCTCTGCATTCTGCCACACTTCCCTGTTCTGTGATGGTGTCATCACAACCTGGGTGCCTGGGACCTTCAAGGCTGGTAAAGAAGGCCACTGCTCAGGAACTTTAAGGCCGATAGGGAAGGGGAGAAGAATTCTACCTGGTGCGTGGGACCTTCCAGAGCTGATGAGGAAGGGAAAGGGGACTGATACATGACCAGCCTGGTCACAGAGAATGGCCATTTGCCTTTTGAATTGGCATTAGTGAAGCTAACCATATTATGAGGGGACAAGAGCAGGGGGTACCAGTTACACAATTGTATTGATGAAGCCTTTGCTTCAAAATGTGTTGGTGGTCTTCTGTCTACTTTCCTACATAGCTTTATACCTTCCCATACCTCGTGGGTATTTTCATCCAAGTTTCTTCTGTGCCAGAGGGTCACAGTGACCAGTACTGACAGGTTTCACCTGGTTGTTTAAATGCTAACACAGAGTTAGTTCTGCCTTTTTGTACCCAGGTGCTCTGGAACAATGTTTTGGCATCACACTAATAGGCTTTATCCACTGCCCTTATGAAAGGTAGATCGGTGTTGGTCCAGGCACAGAAACCAGAATTTTTAGGCTTGTTCTCAGGGGAGGGTTTTGACACAGCCCCTGTAGAGAGCTGCGTCAAAACAAAGAATTAGAGATGAGTAGATGAAGTACAGTACAGTACAGTAGTGTTACAGACCTTTGTCCATTCAAAATGAGCTGGAGAAGAGGTAGTAGTCTAACAACATAATTTTGTGTCATGGGTGGTGACCTTGAAGATGCTGAGGACTGAAAACCTCCTCACTGAAGCTTCCATACACATGCCAATGCTGTGACGTGGTCACAGGCTGTTACTCAATCAGGTGTCTCCAAAATTCAGGACCTGCACTTCATGCATGCTGTGCTGTATGATCAGCTATGACCTGGAAAACTGAAATCATAATAAAACTGCACTTATTACAGACTGAAAATTTTATAGTTCTGTCACAGTGGGAAGGCCCCAGAGAGCAAATTAATAAAGGTTTTATATGCATTTATGGCCTCACCTTTAAAGAGTCAGCATTGTTTTTATTTTCTGTCCTCCAGGAAAATCCAACAAATCCCAGAGAATCAATACTTGTTTAGAAAACTGAAATAACTGAAACATTAATCCTAATGCCTTCTAAATGCCTCTATTAGTGGTTTCTAACTTTACCACAGGCTGTGTAAGGGTAATGAACAACACAGGGTAAGCTTCGAGCATGGGTCTTTTGAAGATACCTATACATGACATGCATATCTCTACTCACTGGTCCCAGAATATGATATCAAAATGGGTGCAATAATTTATTTTCTTCCATGACAAGAATATATCCCATATGGAAGTCATCAGCATCAGTGCTAAGCTTCCCTGTAAGCTCTTTTGAGCCACCCTTATTAAATATATATTACACATACACCTGTACAAGTTGAAGTCTTGGAAGAACACGTCTATTCCCCAGAAATTAAAGTGCTTCCAGAGTGGATGCCTGCGGGGGGACAGTGATCATAAAGCAGCCAGGGAGCCAAAGGAATGCTGAGATTTCAGAGCCTGCATGATTACCCACAGCTGTACAAACAGTGCAGTGGAGAAAACAGACTGACCTTGGCCGTGTTTTGAGAGTGCCAGATAACCAGGTCCTTCAACAAGCCCTGTTTCAACATGAAGAGGAAAGAAGAGACAGTGACCCTGAAGAACACGAGGAAACACAATAATGACTAAAGCAGCAACATGGCAAGTCAGCAACTTGAACATCTTCAGGGGACTGGTCTGGAACAAAACTGCTTGGTGGTAACAGACATCTGCCTTGTGTACCTGACAGTGTGAGGAGTGGATTAAACCACATATATGACAGCAATATCTCAAGTAAACAGCACACTTCAAAACATGAATTACTGTGCTTTGACCACCCCATAAATATCCAGGGCAGATAAATTTTAGTCTGTTTGGAAGAATTTTAAAATAGAATTTTAAAAGCAGAGAGTGTTTCAGTGTATTTCTAAATCCACAGGGCACTGGGCTATCTTTTTCCAGCTTATTAATGCCTATATCTGACTGTATAGAGAGAACATTGAGGGGGCCCATACTAGCAAATAATTGCAATGCTCATCTCACTGACCTCCCATTCACCCTTGCAAATAGGTATTTTCTTTGCTGTTTCCTCACATGTCTGGGGAACACACCCTCCAACACCTGCTAAACCAAACGCTATCACTGGGCTGGCCATCAGCATCCCCTCTAACTCTTATCTTGGGCTGTGTCCCACTAGGATTGTTAAATTACATGCTTAACCTCAAGGAATCTCTCTCCCCTCCCCGTGGTAGATGAAACACAGTGGATTACCTAGCTGGTAGAGATGTTTGGCCCATAAATGACAGAGGTTTGATGCAGGATCAAAGCTAAAAATGAAATTCTCCCAGAACATCCCATAACTCTGAGCAGGAAAGATCTTCAGAATGGTTGCAGGAAACATCCTGAGGACTGAAGCAAACCTTAGCTTTGTTCATCTGGAAAACTGAGCTTCACACAATACTTGTTTTTCTCACCTTGTGAATTCTGCCCTTGCATTGTGCAAATCCTTAGGCATTCCTGTGTTCACTGCCATCCAGCATCTTGGTAAGTAGAGAAAAAAACCACAACAAGGGCAGTGAGGAGAAGGAAGGAGAAGGATCAGAAGGTAAAGGTCAGTATTCTGTCACTTAGTCATTGGTGGAGGACTCCCCTCCTAGCACAGGCAGTATGAAAGTATTTCCCTGTTAAGGCTTCATCTGTAGCTGCTGCCAGATTGGCAGGGAAAGCAACTCTCTGATGAAAACAAATTCCCGTGTTCCCATGACATTGAGTTGCTCCTGCAACACTGCAGCTGTCAAAAAACTTGAGTGACTCCAAGGAGAAACTGCACTTACCCTGGCTGTTTTGCTCTCCCTTTTCAAACACTAATTTTGTATTCTACAGTCAGCCAAACAACTCTTTACAAATTTTACAACCCATTCTCCAAGAGCCTGAAGGCACAAAGCATTCACACAGTGCACAACCTGAGAACTAAAGCATAAAATATGTGAAAACACATAAAGCCTGTATGGAAAGTCCTGAATAAGGTCAGTGAATCTGCCCACACCTTCATGAGCAAGCACTCACCTGACTGATAAGTTAAGAGTCAAAAACAGACCACGTTAAAAGCTGATGAAAGCACAAGTAGACATAGCATATTATTTAGATCTGCCACACAAAAACCCTGCATCTGATTTACGAGAAAGTGTGTGGAGCATGTCCTCACCAGATTATCCACCAACTGCATATCAAGAGCTTTAGACAAATTCAGAGAATTAATCACTACAAATTGTATGTAATGAGTAGCTGAGAAACAGGATAAGATGCAAGATGGGTCTTTCAAAACTACATCACGCCAAACTAAGCAATTAACTTTCTTAGATGTGATTAACTCCATCTCTCTTTAGGCAGGGGTAACATGGTAGGTCTCACCCACTGCACTTCAGTAAACCATTTGATTAAGTGCCACAGCTTTGGTGATTAAAAGGCAAACTGGAGAAGATGGAGATTAGTCAGCAAATTGTAAAGCAGAAAGGAACTGTCTTAAAGGAAGAAGTTAAATTGGAAGGGTGCTGTGCTGGGATGAGGGGGTTCCACAAAGACTAGTCTTAGGACTTTCAATATTTTTACTGACAGTTTAGATATTGAAAAAAAAAAAAAGGAGGAATGTTGTGAAACATGACTGATATGTGATGAAATCTGTCAACAGCAGATAGCTGGAGGGTGTTGCTAGTGCACAAGAAGTTATGGATATCACAGGCAGAGATCCCTCAGAGATGAAATTATACAAATAGAGTCAAACAGTGTAGTAAAAATCAGACAGAAAAACAGGGGAAATTATTCTAATAACATCCTGAAAAAGACACTGGAAAAACTTCATCTGGAATACTGTATACAATTCCATTTAGATCTATTCTCAGAAAGCACTAAAACTGGAACCGATGCTGTGAAGACATGTCCAGGAAAACTACAGGGAGTAAACAGCCTATTCTATAACACTTTGGAAGAACTTCAGCAAAGCAAAGGATGAGAGAGCTTATTATTTCTCTCTGTAAACACTGTGGGGGTACAGGAGGGAAAAAGTCCAACTGTTGAACTTGAAGGACAATCTGACTCAAAAATATTTGACTGCAAACTGGTCATCAACAGACCAAGTCTTGAAATCAGAGGAAAGTTCCTAGTTACCAGAGGCATGACCAAAAAGGCTACCTACAGAGGAAGACAGCAGCAAATGTTGCTGCTTTTCAGTATGAAATCTATTTAGTTTCCAAAGAACTTCTACCACATGGCTGCCTGCAGCAACCCAGGCCAGCATCAGTGCTCCAAGGGATCAGTTCCCAGCTCTGTCCCTGCTCCTGTCCTCACAGCAGCTGCCGGTGGTGTCCCAGGAAGGTGTTCCTGAACTCTGGTCTTACACAAGCAGGTGCACAGACTTGAGAAGCACTCAGTTGCACAGACTTGAGAAGCAAATCTTTGAACCTCTGTCTCTCAGCCCTCAAGGAAGGTCACTCCCTTTTCCCACAGTGGTGCGCAAAATACAAAATCCTCTTCTATTTCTCCAGCTGCCAGTTTTCCAGAGGCGTTCTTCATTTTGATCTTAGGCAGCAGTCACACAGCTCATTTCTGCAGCCCAGGTGCTTCCTCTGCCAGGGCGACAGGAAACGAGCAGGCTCTGAGGCAGGCAGGTTGCTGAGCCCCTGTGCAGCATTTCTGCCCCTGCCCCTTCACGGCTCTCTGCCCCTGCCCCAGCACTGCAGCCGAGCTCTTGGCTGTGGCACCACAAGTGTCTGTGGGGAGCTACCTGAGCAAGCACCTGGCCTGTCCAAAACACACATGCAAGTGTGGTTGAAAGGAAGGTGCACACAGGCTCCTGAGGAGAGAATGAGGAAGGGGAGGCATGCAGCTACTGTTGATTATCCATGTTATGGCTACATATCCATAGGACATGCCACCTTTCTTACTAGGAGAAAGAAAGGTGTATTTTTTAAGGATTAACATTGTCTTTCCTCGACCAGCTACTTTAAAAACAGCATGTTGACCATGAGGGACAGTCAGGTGCTAAAGAACAACACAGAAGAGCTTTTTCATAGTTTTGGACTGCAAAACCTCCTTCTCGGAAGAAGTGGCAGAGGAGAATGAGGGTCAGGCAACAGGACTGCAAGCTCTGTCAATTGTACCAATACATCTGGAGCACCTCAGACCTCCAAAGCCATTGATCATCTCTTGGGGACTGGCCTTCTACATGTGTTCATGCAACACACACTTTCACTGCCACTGCTTTGACATGCAGCTGCACCTGCCCCTTCTTCCCAAGTTTGAGGCTGACCACCGGGAAAATGCTCTTTGTCACTTTGTCATTGCTGGCCATGCCAGGTTTACTAAACCACCCACCTTTTTTCTACTGGCCTTGCAAGAATTAGAACTTTTCCAAATATTTCTTGAAACCACCCCCTCTCTGCTCTCCCTCCTTGCCAGCAGTGGCTTTCTGTGGCCAGAGGAGTGGTTACTTGCAGGGTGTCCCCTGCACCCCAGGAGAGCAATGTCTGCTGGGAAGGTTAAAGCTGACTTTTCCTTTGCACATGTTGGCATCAAGGAGGTGCACAGAACTTGTCCATAGGTGCAGCTCACATGAATAGCAGCTCTACTGGAATCCAAGAGTCCCCTGGGTTTTCAGAAGGGGATCTCACCAGTTTTCACAGAAAACATTAACAGGGAACACACTGTGAACAACCTTGTGGAAGGCAGGGGATATGGGATAGGGCTGTTTTAAATTTCTGTTACCACAGTACAATCCTGGCCTGGGCCCAAAACTGCCCAGTACCTACTCTAATGGTGATAGCATTCAGAGGTAAACCTGTTCCTATGCAGAGGGGACATACAATTGTCACAATAAATAGTTCATCAGTCTATCTTTAGAGCAGAGCTACAGCACATAGACAGAAAGGTTGCTATTTCACCCACTCCTTTATATGTTGGCCCTGATGTCCCAGTCTGACTGACCTTTCACTAGTGTAAAACCTCTGAGGGCTATTTTCATCCTAGTGTAAATCAGCAGAGCTTCGGGGTTGGCATCACAGGAGGTTCTTACCTCACGGGGACTGTCCCAGGACAACCTTCCTCCAGAGCACACCTCTGGGCAGGAGATAACAGGAGCTGCTGTACATGCTGACTACTGTGGCTGTGGCTGTCCCCCCGCCAGAGGAATCCTGAGCCAATCGTTTAGAATTTCCCTCCTCCCTTCCTTAAGAGCAGCCCCAAACAACTACCAGTATCTTCCCTTCAGGCAGTGTTTCTGCCACCCTGCTCCCTCGCTGCAGCCAGTGAGGAGGTGATGAGTGTGGTCTTCTGTGGTCTTCTGTGGTTGAGAGAGAGGGAGGTTCCTGCAGAAAGCAATTTATCCCTTCTAAAATCTTAACCACGTCTCTCTGAGAAAGTGCCCAGGATGACTTTGCTCCTGACTTTGATGCTTCATTTAGACACCTAAAATGAGGTGTGGACAAATCCACACCCTTTTGCTTCTCGCATGATGTTTCACAAGCAGAAGTGTCGTAATTCTCCTGCTTGTTGCTCTCAGCCGCTAATATTAGGTAGGATGTTAGATAAAGTACGTCCTCCCACGTTCTGGTAGAGCTCTTTCCCCCAAGTGACATAAATGATAATTTTCATGTTGCTACACTAGATATTCAACATTGCATGGTGCAAAGGATGCATATTTTCAAATCTGGCTGTGATCAATAACACAGTTCCTATCACTGGCAACAATGTCCCGCAACACCAAGGGTTTGGATTTTATGTGGTGGTTGTTGAAATGGCTATCTTTTGTAATCAATAGCCTGAGAGTCTCTCTCAGGAAGATTTGCATTGCACGATCAACAGCAACAGTAGTCCAAGCCAACCTGATGAAAGAGACAGTTAATCCCAAAGAGCCAAGTCCCTGGAATGTGCGCTGCTCTGGGGGGGCATCACTCAGCTACGTGCATACAGCTGGGTATGTCTGGTGTAGCTGAAGCTGGTAGCTAGCCAGAGGTCTGGGGGTTGCTTCATGGTTGGGGCTTTTTTGCCTTTCTTTTTTTTTTTTTTTTTTTAGTAAGAAAAACATCTACAGTTGTTCCACAGGAAAAGAACAAGTAATCTACCCACATGGAATATATGCAGTTGTCCTTGTTTCCTCCTTGCTTACTTTCACCTTCTGCTAGTGTAATTTGAGTGACAAGATTTTTCCAAACACCAAATTATGATAAACTGTAAGCTGTGTGCAACAGATGAAGGGGAATAACCAGCAGGCTTTTAAAAAATCAGTAATACGAGCACAGGGCAGATACTGAAATGCATAAACTTTGCACTGTTTTACAAAAGCAGGCAAAGGCAAAGCCACACAGGTAGAGTCCTACAGCTGTAGGGTGTCTGTGCTTCACTGCCCACTCTCCCCTTCCCCTGGAGGCAGCTGCTACTGAGCTGTGACAGCTGAGCTGCGTGTGAAGCAACTCCACAACCACTTGAAGTTTTCAACCTCAGTTTGTTAAAACAAACTTCCCCTCACCCAAGCAGGGAAGTGAAAAGAAGCCCAAGGCATGATTCTTCATGGAGGTAAACCACCCCAAGTGACACATCCCCTGGAGCCTGAGGAGGGTCATTTCCACCTATGAATGGCAGTGGTTTGCACCTGCTTTGCCGAGAGTCACATACCTACACCCTGACCAGTGCAGTGAGGGACACGCTCTGTGTCACATTCAGCGTGAAGTCAGGTCTGAGCTGACCACATGTGAAACACCTGCCATAAGCCAGCCTGTGAAACAGGCTTTCCTCACCATTGATCCTGTGGAGCTACACACACCCTGGCAAAGAAGCACTGTCTAAAAAGCAGCCCAAACATAAGAGGAAACAACAGTGACAGTCAAAGCCACAACCACATGAGACTGCATAGGTGGGACGTAACACCTATGGTGTCTGAGCATCACTTGGCTGCATGCAAAACTGCTGCCTGACAAGTGCAAAGGCCTGAATTAAATGAGTTTTAGTTTGTTACCAGTCTCTTAGGTGAGGTCCAGCCACTGACTGTATGCACTTTCCTAGGCTGCTGTAATATAAAGTAAAACGGGTCTGTGTTGATCCTAAGTGAAGGTACCAAAGCAAGTCAACCCCTTGTGTGATGCTTGGTAGAGTGACTGGGCAGTGTTACACTTCGGGGTCTGGCTGGGTCTGACTGGCCAAAGCCATTTCTCTTGGCTCTCCAGCTGAACTGGCAAAGCTGACTTTTGCCATTCCACAGATAAAAGGCCAGGACCGGGACTGGCTCTCACCACTCCAGGGAACATGGAAGTGGTCAAGCTGTTACAGGAAGCTGGCAGAAGATCTTGGAGAGTTGGGTATGCTGTCCTAACACCATCACAGGAGGGGGAAATAGCAGAGGTAGGAGCAAGGCAGTACTTTGTATCCTCCCATTCCAGCTTTGTAAGCTCTGCTGTAGTTAAAATACCTAGGAAAGCCACCACCATTCTAGCTGCTTACTTTGCCAGTAAGTGACAGCCAACTTGACTCATGTGAGTATTCCCCATGTCTTGCTGCCTTAATGCCCAGATACAGCTTCATTTCTCCTGGTGGAGGGAAGATGGTTCTTTTATTTCTCTGTCAGGCTTAGAAAAGCCAGAACATAGCAGAGCAGAGAGGAGAGCCCAAACCTCACAAAGGGAGAAGAGCCCAAGCTGAGTATGGGACCACGTGCCCAGGCTGTCCCCAAGCTGTCCATTTGAAGATGACCTGCCATGCCCAGCACGAGGCACCTGAGTACTGGGTGGAAACCAAAACATGGGGCAGGGAAGTCGTGTAGTCATGTGGCTGAGAGGGATTTACATGGCTGAGCCCTACGTGCTGTAAGCTGCCAATGCTTACGTGCTGGGAGGGAGAGAGTTCCTCCTGCCTGGCACAGAGCTGCCTCAGCCCTGGGCTGCGTGCTGCCCAGCTCGCACCTTGGCCCCACTTGGATTCACACACGCCACACAATGCCTTCACTCAGATATATTTATCAAGCTAAAAAAAGTCCGAGTTAGCTGTTGTGTTGACTGTGAGGCTGAGCTGTGCTATCTAAGAGGGAAAAAGAGGCCACCTGGAGCTGTAAAAATCTCACAAGACTGCAAAATAAGGACAGCAGCATGCTGGTGGGAGGTTGGATATTTACTGAAGTGGCAGAATTCCAATACAGAAATGATTCATTTTCACTGCACAGTCCCTTCCCCCACCAAAAAAAAAAATATTTTACATTTTACGTATTTCCTGGAATATGTGATTTTACTAGAAGAGCACTTTATGCTCCTGTTATGAAAGGGAATTCAGTCCAGTGGGACAAAGTCATTCTTGGAATAACTTTCAATGAAATCAAGAGTTACAACTGGACTGACTTGACAAGTCCTCGGGATATTGGTGGCTGCTGCAGTCATGTTTTTGTAGGCAGTCTGGATCTACAAGTTTTCCTAGTATAATAATTGCAGTAAGAACTGTGAGGTTTTGTAACCAAACTCATTTATACTGGCAAAATCCCTTCTTTGGATGATAGAGAAGTGACTTATACCACTTAATTTTTTCCAGTTTTTATTTGAGAATTGCTGTTCTATTATGAAATGTCTTTATGCTGCCTGCACAATAGGTGTGAATGATTACTTCTGCATTGTTGTAACAGTATCCTTTTCTAGCATAGACAAGTTAAGAAGTCTAAATTATTCTATTTTGTATAATACAAACATTAGAATATGGCTGGGGAAGAAAGAAACTACTATCTTAAAACAAAATAGATTGATGCCCTAGAATAGCTTGCAAGGCAAATTCTGTGTGACAATAAGAGAACAGAATTCACCAAAATAATCTAGTATATTTTATTTCATTTTTATCAGGGCTGGGATCTTTTTTTCCTAAGCAATCTGTATAAACATCTGCACGAACTTATAGCCTATAGGTGTCTATTTTCATTTCTAAGATCCAAGTGAATCTTATTTGCAGCATGCTAAGAAATTGAGTGGGATGTGATACCACTAAATGTCATCCCCACTTAGAAGTGCAGTAGCCCTGCGGTGTCACTGCCTGGCCAGCCCAAGGGGCAATGGGACACCAGCACACTTGCCTTTGCCAATTTGACTGCAGATGGTCTAAGGAACTTTCAGGAAGCAGATGTTCCCTGGGGCTTCTCCTGAAAGTGAAAGGCAGCATGACAAAGAGAACAAAGTTGCAGGGGTAAAATATAAGTAGTGAGAAATATGGGGCATCTCCGTGAAGGTGGGATTTCACCTTGTATTTTGTAATGGAAAGAATGGATATGGCTTGGAAGGCTTTTAAAGCAAAGATAAGCAGCTGTGCTTGATGGTTTAAAATTGGTGAAACTTAGTCTGTGTTTGTGGAGAGCAGCTTTACAATATTTCCACATGTATGGCCCTTACCTTAGGAAAACTCCAGATCAGTAGCATAGTGTTCCTTAAAATAAGCTCCAGAGATAACTCATACATCTCAGCAGAGACGGGAGAGCTGATGAAGGAGAAAGTCTTTGTAGGATCTAAAAGGGAAGAAGGGGCTCTGGGGTACCTGAATTTGCAGATTGCTTCTGAGTGGCCCATCATGGATGATAATAATGAAAAATAGGCCCTTTGTCCTAGATCCTCCCCTTGACAACCTGTTTCTTGAGACAACCTGGAGCTCACAGCAATGAGGCTGTGGGTGGGAAGAATTTGCTCTGGGGGTGCTAGGGCTATTTTGGCACCCTGTAGCTGGCTTTCCCCACGGCTCCTCACTCTCCTGCCCATCACAGGAGTGATGCATTTCCTTGATCCGACAGCAGTGGGGCTTTGGGACACCAGGAAAGGTGGTGCTGGGAACAAGCAGCCCTTACCAGTGATTCAATGGCCTGCAGCTCATTTGCAGTGAAGCCCAAGGGGTGTGCTCCTTCCTGCGGCAACCTGGGGCACAGCAAAGTCGCTCCACCCGCTGTGCACGTGCAGAGAAGCGCATCTGCGTGTACAAACACCAGCAGCCACAACATAAATGGACTTGTAGAAATTGGGTTCAATAGTTCTCCTACTGAGATAAGGAGGTCAGTGGAAAGGGTGACAAAACAGCGTGCAAAGGAAACAACCTCTGCAGAGGCCCTGTGAATGTGTATGCAGGCGCAGGGTCAATGAGTATGTGTCTCACAACCAGGGAACGGATGTCACAGCACCCAAGGTATAAGAGAACGAGAGTCTGGCACAGTTTGGGCTACCAGGCCGGCTAAAAAAAAGACTCTATCTTGTAGATATTATCCAAAGTAGTCTGCAAGACTAAAAACAGCATGGCTATATAAAGGTTTAAAAAGAGATCAAAAATGAAGCCTATAAAGATTGTAAGCTGTATGAAATACAGCATGAACTTTACAGCTTATAAAAGACAGTGATGAAAATTAAATTATACTAATTCACACTACATAGTTTCAATCTCCAATCACCTTAGCCAAAACAAGCAGACAGCTTTATTTACTGTTTTGTCATTTTTCCCGGGATGTACAAACTGAAGGTGCTGTATGCCAGACCTCCCATGCTTCCATGCTTCTCATATACAGACCAGGTTTCTTGCTTGCACAGGCCTCTGTCTTCTGCCAGCACCTCAAGCATGTGCTTTGGTGGCTACCTCAAAAAGTGCCTGGAGGACTGAAAGGGAGAGAAGCAAGAAACTGTGTCTGGAGGAGCAGGCTGTGTGTGAATCCCACTCTGCAGGTTAGTCATTTGCCTCAGGTTTGCAGGGTTTTGCAAAGTATTTCATGTGCCACCTTCTGTTGTCAGTGGGTTAGGATGCCCACCAAAGGAGGCTGGTGTCCTTCTCTTGAACAGAGAGCAGCAGATCTGGCTATGAACAGGGACCAGCAGCTCACACAGGCAGCTGCCTAGCAAGTCTTGGCACAACCAAGGGTGTAGCCAGCTGCCTGGGGGCATTTTAGACTTTAGTTACAGACCCAGGACCCTTAGTTAAGCGTATATCCTGCTAAGATACTCTAATCTTGCATCTGATTTAACCCTCCATCCCTGCTCAGGGGTATTACGGGTTTAACTCAGCATTTGCAACAGGACCCAGATAGATGAAGAGCTTAAGGTGAAAGGACAAGGTAAGCAGAGGGGCTGCAGCAGAGCGTGATCCTTGTCCCATCTGGGGAACAGCACAGAGCCCTGTCATTTGTGCTGTGTGCTGCTGCAAGCACTGGACATGAGCGGGCTCAGCATGAGAAGTGCCAGCATGAACACACCATGCTCAGTCCCAGGAGAGACAAGGGCAGCCACGGGAGGAGCAGGCAGGCTGCTGGGGCACCCTAGGGTACCATGGGGAGAGGAAGGGAGGGCACAGCTCTTCTCAAAGCCCTGCTTGTGCAGTCATAGCCTGTCTGCAGCCACAGCTTGTAAGCGGCCATATGGACACAACCAGGCTGGAGACTCAAGCCTTCTTCCAGATGTTGTTGAAGTGTCAGTACACCAGACCAATCCCATTCTGTCTGTTGCCATTGTCCTCCTATGGACCACCACCTTCCCAGGTTTGTCAGCAAAACTGCTTGTGCATGCTTCCCCTGGTCCTCTGGAATGAAAGCGAGCCGTGCTAGCTCAGGCAGCTGAAACACAAGGTCTGCCTGTATCTAGTTCAGTGCTAGTAAATAGGTCAAGGAAAGCTGGCGGGGGTGTGTGTGCCTGAGTGCTGGGCGACTGATAATCTCGTCAGCCGGCAGACCTGGAGTTTAAAGACTGCCTCATGCACCTCTGTGGTGATCCAGCCCATGCACCTGACTTTGGCTTGTTGTGGTGGTGCAAACTATACCAAGAGGGCCAGTCTGGTCAAAGGAACTGCAGATGTGCCCAACACTTTTTCATCCCTACATGCCACATCCTACATGGAGAAGGTTGCATGTAGGTCCGGGGTCATGCAGAGCCACACTGCACTGTGCACACTGCCAGGGGCACAGTCCCTCCCTCCTGGAACAACAGGGTGTGAAAGCAGGGGGTGTGCATGGTCCTGGCCATGCAGGGTTCATTCCCTCTGCCTCAGAGGGTGATGCTGCTGAGCTGCCTTCTCACACCAGCAGTTTTTGTGTCCCTAGTTGCTTGCAGCTAGTGAGAAATTGTTTTAGTGATGCTTTAAATGCTCAGATCTTAACTACTGGGGTCTAGCAATGCTCTCCTCCTGCATGTAACATGCCCTGTGGTGTAGATGGGTTTGGGGTTGAGCTTATGAGAGCACAGAATTTGCAAGTTCTCACCTCTTCCTTCGCAAGCATTCTCAAACCAATATGCCACAAACTTCCTTGCAAGTGCCTGTACTACTGTTTTACGTGATTCAGGACTGCAAAATCACTTTCTGCAGGTACATTAGTGGGCATCAGTGTGAGATACTCTGACAAGAGATCTGAGGAGACCTGGTGTTGACTTCTCTGTACAAGCAAGAACATTATTCTCTCTAAATGAGATAATTATCAAGGGGATGTTTGTGCCCATTCTTGTTTTTGGGGACTCTCCTTTCTCTTTGCCACCGTGACTCATAAAACTCGTTAAGCCAGAGTATGCCCAGCAGCACATTTAATTACACAGCAGTTGCAGGGTAGTGATGGAATTTATGTTTAACAGGCTGACAGCAAGATGGCTTTATCTACAAAGCTGTTTAGATGTCAGTATAGCCAATGCCATCCACAAGGCTGGGCAAGCTGTACCAGGTGCCAAACCAGCAAAGAGGAAGGTAAAATTTGTGCCAGAAGTAGGCTCAGGACAATAGTGATTTGCATAAACAGCCTGAAAACCTACCTGTCATCGCCATGTCTGGGGCCATGCGTGGAAACATTATCTGGTAAACCAACAGCCTTGCACTGCACAGTGACCTAGATAGGAAATACGATGCAAGGAGGGAGAAGGTGAGACTGTGCACTGTTTTAACACATAGATCAGGGTATTTGCTGCTGCTTTCATTCTGGCTATGAGTTTAATAGTCAATAAACCATTTGAAAACGAGTTCTAGCCTCTCCCTCCCTTCTCAGGCAATCTCATAGCAACACAGAATGCAGCCAGATCAATTTATGAACAATGTACTTCAGTACTTCACAAAATGTTAACTAAATATTCTCAAAACCACTGTGCACATCTCAGCTACGTAGGCACGACTTCACGAGTGCAGCCTTAGGGTGGCTGTGAAGCTGCTCAGAGGAATTACACCAACATTGGAGCAACTACTAATCTCTTGTGTATGTGAACAGGTTTGTTTACATGAAGAAAACTCTTTCCACTCTTGCCTTTGAGATTGCAGTAAACAATTCAGTTGGAGCAGGCTGGGATATGTGAGGATGATTGGTGTCACTGGAATAAAAAAGCAAAGGGAAGTTTTTGGGAGCTAATGCATGACACCATCAGAAATCCCCTCCCATCTGCACATTTTGTCCCAATTACTTAGAAGCCAAGCATGACCAAATGATTTGTCATCAGTTTTGCTTTTGTGAAGCTTTTCTCCTTGTAATTTACCTTATAATTAGCACATTGTATCATACATTCTAGCCTGTCTAAGGTCTGATCTTCAAATTCTACCATAAAAACTTAGCACGCTGTTTTGGTACAGAAAACACATCTACCTCACCTTTAAAGAAACTGTAGCTGGATGACACTTTCAGGAAGGCAGAGGAATTATAACTTTATAGGGCAATGCCTCAGTGTTCCTACATTATTATTTCGATATTGTTTTCACATCAGCAAAATAAAGATCTCTCTTGACTCTGAAACTGTGCTCACAGGAAGGAAAACATTTAAAGTTTGCGTACCAAAGGTCTTCGAGGTCAAAAATAACTTACCTAGAGACCACTGTCTTCAATATGCAGTCTGTGAGCAGGAAAACGGTTTACTTTCATTTTTCATTCTTCTGTAGACAGTAGTGTCTCCAAAATTAGCCTTCTTCACTCCAAATTACTGTGCTTAGATAAAATTAAGCCTCTTTTTTTATATTTTCAGATTTTTTTTCTCCTAGAAGTAACTAAGTAAGTAATGGCGTATGCCTCTTTCAAATGTATAGTAAATGAGATTTTGATATTGCCATGAGGCTGAGCTATCAGTAGAGTGATTTTTTCCTTTTTCAATCCCATTTTTAAAAGTTATTTCTTTCGACAATAATACATGAAACTTTACTGAAACACAATTCC